>JBAMHV010000014.1:7229018-7240451 GCA_037177535.1 Pseudomugil gertrudae
ATATATTTGTCGCATCTCCTACAGCTGTTTGTCTCAAAATGGCATCTTTGCCTGTTTCAGATATACAGTGCAAAGCTTTAATTTACACCTAAAGAACTGTGATGGGGGGGTGACACTATTTTGGAGTGTGATCTGTCACATGATTTGTGAATTTACACCACAATGCCATCACATAGGTGTAAAATGGAAGATGATGCCACACGTGTTGAAGTTTGCACCCGTCATTCAGCTTGGATGCTCACCTTTCACTTCAGCTTGAAAAGTCCAAATTGCCTCACCTTCTTTCTTCTCTTCCTAATCCTGTTCTCATCTCTCTTCCTCGTTCCTGCTGAGTGCTGTTGTTTTGCTTTTGTTTTGTTGTTGTTTGTGGATGAGCTCCGGGGAAGCGGAACAGAGGATGTATCCCAGAGGGCTATTTGCTGCTCTGCTTTCTGTGGAGCAGCATGCTCCAATCAGACTGACAGGCAGCTCCATGCACTCAGAAACACTGGGCCTCTGGTTTCTTTTAAAACACTTTATCCCTCATTACCCAACATGGTTTAGAATGACTTTTTTTAAAGAAACACACAAGTAGTAGAAGTTGAAATCAAAAGGGTTAGCTTTTTTAAAACCTTATTTGCTTGTCTCTCATATGCAAGTTGGGGTGCAGTCAGGCAAATTGCACAGCTTATTACATAAATAAGAAGAGGTCAAAGAAGTGACCCTTTGTCTGGCAAGCAGCCATACATGGAGACATCATCATTACAGAACCTTCTGTTGTCTGAGTTGATCGTAGGCTGATGACAAGTGTGCAGCAACAGCGGCCACTACACAGGGCTACTATATTTACAGAAAGGTGTAGTTTTTTTTGTTTCACTTTGGTATTATATGCTCAATAATATATAATGGGAGCAGTGGGCTGCCATGTTTTCACATACATGTTCTTATTCATCACTGGGTGAAACTCAGTTTTTAGGAAGCACCTGGAGTGAATCACCACACATTTTCCATAGTTAGTAACATCTTAAAAAGGCCAGACTCATGGAAACCCATCAGGGGTGGCAGAAAGCTGGTTAGTAATAAACACAGTTCTGCAAATTCAAGCTTTGCTTTTCTTTATCTTACAGTTCCTTATCATTTCTGTGGAACAGCAGCTACTGAACAGCATGGAAGTCAAGCTAATCAGTTAAAGATCAGGAGAAAGCTGAGCAGTGACACGGAAAGCCCAGTGCCACTCTGTGTTCCAGGATCACTAATGGGCTGATGTGGAGCTTTCTGAGCAGGGCGCATAAATTGAGATAGTCCTCTTCATGACTTCACGTGACAGCCCATGTCATGCCTCTATGCCGATGGGCAAGTCACGGTTGAAAAAGCAGAGATCAGTGCTTAAAAATAGAAAACGTGAAGAGATGAGTTCAACTAAATGGAATGAGCGGCTTTGGTTGTGGTATCTACTTTCAAGTATAGTGGTTTGATAGAGAGATTAGTTTCACTGTGTAATGTTTTCTTTCCCTTTATTTATTATCTTAAGTATTTATTCCAGTACTCAATGAATGAGGTTGTCGTGCTCGGTCCCTCGCACCGGCGGGAGCGCGCATTTCTTTCTTTTTTTCCAGCGGTACAGAGAGGAGAGAGTTCATCTGCGCGCCTGGAGAGGGAGGAGAAAGGGCTACACGGAGGACTATGCTGCACTTATTTTGCACAAAAACTGACCCGGATAAGATCTCTTGTATAATTTAGGGTACCATGAAGTTCCCATAGCAGCTTTGTGTGATTTTTCTTTCGGCAAACAGGAAAAAGAGGAACTGAAGCGCAGACTTTCCTCCGAGTTGAGTTTAGTCCGCGGTACGCTGGAGCCAGCGCTGTTGCCAGCTTCTCCGAGAAAAAGACGCGTTTTTGAGAGGAACTTTGTGCAAAATGCAGGGGGTTTCAGCGACGGGTAAGTGATCAAACTATTTCTGTCTGGTGTTTATTAAAAACTCTGTGGTTTTGAGTTATTTCCAAATGGCTGTGGTCAGAATTGCGCACAGGATTTGAATTCCAAAATGCTTTTGCCAGCTGTCAACAGGGCAGCTGCAGGCCCGCATCTACTTCTCAGAGACACAACTAAGTAGTTTTGCTCATCAGGCGTCTCCATAACCACAACTCAAAGGAGCATCAATGTTTGGAAGTTTGATCTGACAGGGCAAGGTCTGGAGGTAAGTCTGCGCCAAAGAGAAAAAGGCCCTGACCTCACAATATGCCTCCCCACTCTGACGCAGGCCCCCCAAATCCCCCCTCCTTAGAAACGCATATTCTCCCAGCAGAGCTTCAGCTATGACCGGAAATCAAACAGTAACCACAGTTTCTGGTGATAAGCAGAGGAGTCATGCACCCTCCTCCCCACTGTGTCTGCGTGTGTCTGTGGAGTTTTCACTGTCCCTGTGAGGAATGTGATTTGAGTGGAGGAGTAGAGTTCATGAGCTCATGAAGTTGGAGGTCTGTGAAAAGGCAACTCAAGCCTGACCATCAGTCTTGGAGGGTGGTTAAAGGGCAGGTTAGATAATAAATGTATGTGGTTTCCTCTCTGCAGTGTGGGTAGCTTGTGTAGTGTAAAAGTGTGATAAACTGATGCTCATTGCCTCCCTGACACTCATTATTCTGCTTCCTTTTTGGCTTATTTCCTTTCTGTGTGTGTATTTTTTATTTATTTTTGCCATTTAATGTCATTGTTTGTGAGATGAAGGAAACTGGTTTCTAATTACCATCCAGCAACTGTGATTCTAGATAACTCAGCTAATATTCAATCTCATGGACTGAAACTGACCTAAGAAACCATGAACTGGCTTCAGCAAGCAGACAAAGAAGGGGGGAGGGTATAAGAGGGAGAGAGTGATAGAGATGAAGTGCTGATGGGACGATATCAGGCTGCAGCAGCAGAGGTGAGCTATGCAGAGAGAAAAAGAGAGGGTGTTTGTTGTGGGACTCAGGGGAGGAATCGATCTGCCGTCCTCCTGCCTGACTTTCCTTTTCCTGCAGTTCAGCAGTGTATCATTTCTCTCCCACACACATGTATTTGTTCCCAAGGCCCCTTCTCTGTCTCGCTCTTTTCTGTTTTTGCTGGTCCCTTTCTCTCCCACACTGTCCCAGATCAATGTCTACCCCCTCATCTTTCTGCCTGCCTTTATCATCTCTTCCTCTCTGCAACACACACAGCTGTAGTTCTCTTTGAAATAAGACTTTATTTATCCTCATATCGTCCATATGGGAACTCTAACCATCCAGAGCAGTCTCTAAAGCTTATTTTTGTATTTACGATGGGAGGGTCAAAGGGGTTGTAGGCTGCTAGCTTTGAATCATTGGAGAATCTATTAAAATAAACCACATCACAAATAAACCGTGGTGGGATAGATAGCATGCCTCTCAGTTTGAGGTCTGCTACAACCCTCTGTAAACTTCTTCTGACAGACTTTACTCTCATCACACTGCATCTCACTCAGAAGTAGGTGGATGTCTCTTCCCTCATAAGTGCGGGACAGTGGGGGATCATATGTGGTAGCTATATGCTGCCGCATGGTCGTCCCAACTGGCTGCTTAAGTTGTTTATCATTCACAAAAATTATTTGGGCTTGTCTGTTTCACTGAGCCAATGTAAACGTCTTTCCTCTGCATTAGGTAAACATACAGCACAGGGGGGGGTTTGAGAACAAAATGGCGAGAATATTATCTGCAGAGAAAAAATTTGTGTAAAACATACTTACACAAGTATGTGTAAGGCAGCACCATTGTTTAGGTTAGCTGTAAAGTGATGACAATGAGGACCTCTAAATTATCCATGTAACGTAGCGTCCCAGACTGTTTTATACGGTAACGTTTAGAAGGGTCAACATTTTCGCAAGGATTTAATTTAACACAATGTGGGGTAATGGGCTAGTCCGCTAAAGCGTCCCCATGGTATGTTTCTTGTTTATCTTAAAGTCTAGAGCTTGTAGATGATGATGAATTAAAGCCATTACAGCAGCTCACAGAGCATGCACACAAGAACAATTTTTGTGGTCAGGGGTCACCAGTAAAGTATTCTATGTAGAAATTGCTGGTGAGAGCCACACATATCCAAAAACATCAGCAGATTGTTGTTTCCCTAAAATGCAGAACCAAACCAAGACTCTGTCAATGAGCCAAACGGGTACAGGTGTGGGAAACAGGTGTGATACAATTACACCGCAACACATGACTTCAGAGGTACACATAATCCAGTTATTAGTTACCTGTTTCCTTTATTTGTTAACTGATTTTATATTAATTAATTTAAAAAAGTTTAATTTCTATTCAGTTGTAATTGAGGCAACCCGTTCAATTTGCAATATTGATTTGAGGTCACAAAACTTGCTGTTGTCACAAAACATAGTGGTATTTCAGTTAATCAATATACTTCCTCTCATTTTGCTATTCATTCATTATGGATCAGTGAGCTTTACACTTTTAGTACTCTTTCTTAGTGAAAAACTCTTCATCACATCATCATCCTACAGTACTGCTGTGTCTGAGGTAGTATGATTCATCCTCCAGGAGGCTGCAGCTTGTTGACAGAGTTCTTTAGAAAGTTAAAACTATATTTTCCAGCTTTAGTCAAATATGTGGCAATAAAATCCAGAGCTGATGCACAAACTGCTTGTACGTGAACTTGTAATATTGATGTTTAGAACCAAATAATGGACTGACAGCTTCCTGCAAAAAGGAACGATGCATGACTAAGAAACCTTTTTCTTATACTAAAGTTAATTTAGCAAGTGTTCAAAATGGAACGTGAGGCTACAGATACAATGTATATCTATGTCTGTTTGACTGTATTATTAGTGTCTGATGTACAGATTATATTATTGCAGCCCAATAAATTAATCATATTTGAAAAGGGCGAAAAGCAACAGGTAGCACCAGCTGCTAATGTATCAACCTCTGTTGCTATAAGATGCAACCTGATTTCCAGTAATGTCACTCTTGTACATACTAACAAATCTACTACACCTCGCTACAGCTCCACTGTCTTCCATCATGCATCTAGTTAAATGTGTGAGAGGCTTTATGGCTTAACTCATTTTGGGGCCATTCAGAAGTCTCAGACTCTTATACGACCAACCTGAGCGTCACACTAATTTTCTTAATGTTGGTCATGTGTGTTTTCTTCTTTTGAAAAACACTTTATTCAAATATGACACTGCAGTCCTTGTTTGTGAGTAGAGAAGAGGCTCCAGAATTATTCTGATGTGCCTAAAAGTCTCTATCGAGGAGAGAGTGTGGACACGGGAGGCGCTTCTTAGTTCAACGTGTGGATTAGAGAAACAGATATTCCATTTCAGATAATCCAGCTGTCTATTGAAGCCATTTAAAGACTCGTTGTGCTCTGTATCATTACTGGTGTAAACAATCGTCAGAGCTTTCACAGATTGTTGACTTCTAATTTGCACAGGTATTTGTGCTGAATCATTTCAAATCTTCCTTTACATCTAATAAGATACTCCATCACATCTGCTGGTATGGCAAAGTCACTGTGTTTACGCAATGGAATTCACTTTACGCTCATACTTAAAGCATTTCAACTCCAACTGGGTTGGATTAGAAACTGGTTTGCTTTGAAATTGTTTCTGCTTATCGTAACTACACTGAATAGATGAGTGACATCCTGTTGGACAGGTTATTGAGTTATGTGCACAGATTTTCCTTTGACAGGATTACTATTAAGATGTACTGTAAACTTGTTTACAACATTTTATAAAGTACAATTCTATACAATTCCAAGAAGATATTTAAATGCAGTCGTCAGTGGGATTTTTACTGTTGCACTGGTGGTGCAGTGGACTTGGTTCTGTCTATGGTAGGAGTGCATGGTTGAAATAATTTTCATTACTTCAGTAACTACGTGATTCACACTCAGGAAGGTTGCCTGTCAGGTTTCTGTGGTGTAGGAGCATTCCCCTAACTCCACCCAGGACACGGAGACCATGGCATGTCACGGTGTAATGTGTAACTGCACTGCAACCCTCAGGCTATGCAGTGGACATGTGGTGGTGTCTGCTGTGGTTTTGGTGGGCTGATTCCTGGTGTAGATGGTTCCCCAAAACATTGTTTCCTCTAACCAGTCACCAAAAGGGTGAAATTGGGTTATTTGGGTGTGTGTGTGTGTGTGTTACATCTCTAACGCTAAGCCACCACTCTCTCATTGGTGTGAAAAACAGCATAAGCATTGTCAGATTTATGTTTTTAAACAACTTAAACTGAGTCTTCTAATAGATAAGGAAAACATCAGTGTCTCTCTTGTTCGAGTTGCTCTGGGAGCAGGTCTCCACACATAACTAGAGTTAGAGACTGGAGTGAAATGTAGACAACATATTAAGTGTGTGGTCTGACCACATTTTGGGTTTAGTATAAAAACTCATTAACTCAAAGAAGCAAATGACTCTATTTTTCCTGCATGATTTAGTGACATCAAGCAGCAAATTTCATGTTGTGGCCAAACTTAAATATGACAGCTTCACCATTCCTAACTATAAAGTCATGTTGGAGAGTCTGCAGCATATCGCGCTATGTGGAAGAGTGGCTCTATTTGTAAAATAAGCCTTTTCATTATAGGTAACAAACAAATAAATAACTATTTGATTATTTGAATCTTGTTTGTGGCTGAGCTTTTAAAGCAAGTGCTTGTTAACCACAATGTGTTAGTTGTTAGATCTCTAAATTTACCACCAAGGTTGATAGTGTTCCTACGTACTTATTTCTCTGCTGTCTAATCACTTAAAAACACCAGTTTATCACTGGCCAGTAGCTAACTATGTCAGAAGCTCCTGTTGCCTGAGCATTTTTACAGTTTAATAAATAGTCTGCTGCAATTTGGCCACAAGGATAGCCGAAATAACGAGTTGGATGCAGTTTAATATGAGGATGTTTCTCTTCATAGATGCAGTTCTTCCTGCCCAATATGTTTATACTGGAGTTCTCTTGGCACATACACACAGAGAGACACACACAGAGGGCGGAAGTGACCTAGTTTTCCTAAATGGTACCAACTGTTGAGGCCTTCTAGAAATGAAGAGAATTTACTCGGTGTCACCCAATAAAGAGCTGACATGTCAGATGCCGAGGACTTACTTTTAGGCTACATTAATCTCATGCTGGTAATCTATGTAAATGTTCAGAGTATGTAAAGCAGATGCTGTCCTGGAGAACCTTTAAGCTTTTATTAAAATCACAATGGACTCCACAGTTGCTCTAAAACTGAAAAATAACCATATTAAACCAGCATTTTTACTCTGTGGTCTCATTCCAGTTCAGTAGTCTGTCTCACTGTAAAAACGTGGATAGAGGGCTAGAATTGCTCCACAGCCTTTTGTGTCAGTATATCTGCATCCGTTTTCACTAGTCTACTGTCTGTCTGGAGTGGACCTTTCCTGATGAGGGGGATTTTCCTGGGAAAGTCATATGGAAAGAAAAAAAAAGACTTAATAGTAAAAGCATGTTCCATTTTATTTCTCGCTCTCTCTCTCTCTGTGCATTTTATGAGTTGAGCTCCTTTCTAGCACACTGAAGGCTTTGTGTTTTTCCTCTCTGATCATCAGAAGAGCAGGCTCTCTGGAATCACAGCTTCCTGTACACACTGGGGTGAGGCAGGGGGATCCAGAGAGTAGGGAAGAGGAAGACACAGAACCAGAGGGAGGTCACCTTTAACTTAAAGGGCGAGCATCCTCCTGCTGGATTATGACAGATAGCTTAAGAAACCATTCATACAAAAAAAAGACACAGTTTGTCTTGATTTAGAAGTAGCATTGCTGAAACAGCTAATCTGATATATATCTTATACAGATAAATGTAGAAGTGTGATTTTCCAGTGACATACGAACATATCTCATGAGAAAATAAAGCCAACAAAGAATGAACTGTCTGTATATACAAAGAGTGATATGGCCCTTTCCTGTGTGTCATATGCATCCATCATTGTCCAAAACTACAAGCTGCACCATTGTACTACATGCTGGTGTCCAGCAATAAATGACTCTGAATATGTGTTATTATATAATAAACTAGTTATTCTGCTGTTTGCATGCGGTGTGGAAAAATACCCGCCTCTTATCAAGGTTTTAAACATTGATGATCTTTATGTTTTATTTAGTTTTACATCCTCATATCTGTCTGTCTGTCCAACTGTCTTACATGCTAAGCTGCATGCGCACTGTCAGATTTCCACCACATTGTGGGACACAAAGCTCGTAAGTTTAGTCATTATGACATCATGTTGACAGTAATACTGAAACAATTCGTCTCTGGATCTCTCTCTTTTTATTCTTTCCATGCTGTAAGATCCTTGGCAGGATCATATTAACAGCTGGACTACACGTCACCCAAACAAGGCTGTGCTTATGTCACACCATTCCAACCATTTTGATTTGCACATTTTATCTCCATATAATCCATGTAGTTTTATTTCACACTGACAGCAATGTGATGATTGGTGCCGCATTTCATGCTACATGTCTGCTGATTTTAGTGCAGAACAGTCACAGCAGCTGTTGGACTGTAAGATTGTCAGTCTCAGTTTCTGGACAGGATCTAAGTTTATTTAAAGGGAATAACCAGCATTAAAGGCAAAATGTAATACTTGGATTATGGCTTGAAATGATGGTCAAACATCTAATGTCTGGCTGTTGAGCTGCAACCAAATAACATTTTTGGAAGTGTAAGACAATACAGTAATGTGAGAAAACTAGAACAGATGTGCAAAAAGGAATGGTTTGCATCTCACTGAAGATGTCTCTTTAGCACATGTGGTGCTAAATAAGCTACCGCATCTGCAGTACAAACACAGAGAGTGATGTTTTACCCAAATGCATCTGGTTTATTACAAATCATCCCAGGTTTTCTTCAGGTGCGAGACACTTAAAGTAAAGATCTTTCAGTTTTAGAACCACAACCCAATACTGTTTACATCCATGATTCTTTCTCAATGTCTTTTCATCCGAGGTTATCAAATTTACAGTATCAGCTGCTATACGGGATCTTCCTCCTGTTAGTTACTTTCATATGGTAATGCTGATTATTATCTGTTTTATTTATTTGTTTTGTTTCACCATATTTAACACAAAATCAGTGATCTGATGAAATGACTTATCAGTCTGGAGTATTCGAGTATTCCCTTTGATTCAGCTCAGTGCATTTCCATCCAAAGTATGTCATGCATTCAGTCACAAGTATGGGTTTTTTAAGGAACTAAATGTTCTTTCAGACTGTGTTTGTCTTCTTTTTCTCCGAGGAGATTGGATCCATTAATGTATGAAAAAGAGAGTGAGGTCTCTCCTCGGGGCTCTATTGGGTGAGCAATTTGTAGATGAGGACCAAAGATGAGACAATCACAAAAAAATAAAAAAAATATGGAGCATGTTTTTTTTAGCAATCAGGAAAGAGACCAGTAGACTCCACAGTGCATATGTTTGTGCTTGAGTGGGAAGGTGAGAGACAAATGAAGGTGCATGTAAGTTAATAAAAACAACCTGCTAATATAATGCTGCCTTTTCTCTTTTTAACCCAGTCTTAGCTGAGATTTTGATGATGAGTCAACCTGCTGGGTGGATGCTCTGGCACAGATCCACCTGTTTTAAATCACTCCTGGCTTTAAAAACCTGAAATGGGGATGGGAAAATCCTTAACTCTATGCTTCTAAATGGCTTATCTTTATGGTCAAATATTAATATAAAACATTCAGTATTTCAGTGCTGGGCTGGCTTTAGTGGTATCAAGTTATTCATATTATTTATAAGATTCCAGGCAGAAATTTTCATTTCCATAGATTTCTTTGTAGCATCAAAATTCTCAAAACTCACTTGTATGAATTGTTTTAAGATCATCATCATCATCATTCTGCATTCTGTTTATGGGAACTAACTGGAAACTTCAGGGACATTATGTTGGGATTTAAGAGTCAGCTGCTGAGAAGCCTATCTTTAATAAGAAAGCAACCAAACATGTGAGTTTAGTCATTTCATGTGTTACACATTGATTGCATTTATAAGTGCAGATAAAACCATAAGTAATGTGACCTGTAGTAACTATATATCATTTGTTAACTTGACAGGATTCCTGCAGGACTTTTCATGTATGTTGTTCCGCCTCCCCTCCTTCCTAATCACTACACGCTCCTCCATTCACGCTCACTCACCTGATGGAGCCATAAACCATGTTGTAAATGTCTTCCTAGTCTGACTGATTGCAGCTAACAAAGGCCATCTGTGTTCATTCCTCTCTCTCTTTCCGCCATGGCTGCCCACCCCCCCCCACCCCCCTGTTCTGTGGTGATTAACCATTGTCTTTCTGTCCTCTTCCTTTCAGCCCGAGAATTTTGATTTATCAAAGAAGCAAGACGGAGAAAAAATAAATCTCTCTCTTAAAACCAACACTTCTTTGACCCAGTGAGTGTCGCACACATTGTAGAAATTAACTTTCAACACAGCCTCTGGGCTCATCAGTCTGCAAGAAACTAAACTTTCCTTGCTCTATTCTTCTAGCCCCTCAGGCCCACCACCAGGCTTAGCCTGTCACCGAGTAACTCCTTTTAAAAAGGCACTGCTGTTTGAACAGGGCTCTCATTTAGTGCTGGAAAAGATGCACAGAGTTTGAAAGCGCTGTGAGATTTACAGCCTTTCTGTTTTGGATTTGTGCGATTAAAGATCACAGCATCGAGTTTTGGTGATGGAAAGAGGAGAGATTCTGTTTTCATTGTTAATAACAAGCAATGCAAAGTTTTAAGGATGGATGTATCTGCACCAGCTAAAACTTTTGTCAGCCATGTCTGATCAATTCAATTCAATTAAACTTTATTTGTATAGCGCCACTTCATGAAAATGTGATCTCAGGGTCCTTCACTGACATCAATTTGAGCCAATTCATAAAAAAAATAGCCTTGCATTCACTCATGAATGGCATTTTAAAAAATCAATCTCAGTATTTTATTAACATTTTAGTGATTTTAAATATTTGCTCAAAATTTAGATCAGTAAATAAGGATAAAAATAAACTAAATGCAATGCATCTTCATTCTGCATGCACTGTTGTCATTGTACCGCTAGATGGCAGTGTAATATTTCTGGTGATGTCAACAGCTGAAGCCTGACAAAAAACGGGATTCTTCTACTGCTTTAATAAATTTAGAGGTTTTAGATGCAAAAGAATTACAACGTCACAACAGATTGATTGCAATTTTATGAAGGTTTTATTTTTAATTTCCTTAAGGAGCTTTTAATCAAATTGTCTGAATTAACAGACATTCAGCTGTCTGCAGATATTTGAGTGACCTCAGCAAAAGACTGGATGCTGTCAAAGAAAAAAAGACAATAAGTTGCTTAAAAATCTACCAATAAGAGATGGGAGGAATCTCACCTTTTGGGTTAAACACGACACAATCACTGTTTTTATTAAGAGAAATATTTAATGTGT
>JBAMHV010000014.1:7240587-7263960 GCA_037177535.1 Pseudomugil gertrudae
TTTACAGCCTTTCTGTTTTGGATTTGTGCGATTAAAGATCACAGCATCGAGTTTTGGTGATGGAAAGAGGAGAGATTGTGTTTTCATTGTTAATAACAAGCGATGCAAAGTTTTAAGGATGGATGTATCTGCACCAGCTAAAACTTTTGTCAGCCATGTCTGATCAATTCAAACTTTATTTGTATAGCGCCGCTTCATGAAAATGTGATCTCAGGGTGCTTCACAGACATCAATTTGAGCCAATTCATAAAAAAATAACCTTGCATTCACTCATGAATGGCATTTAAAAAAAAGAAGTTGAAGAGTTTTATTTACATCAATCTCAGTATTGTATTACATTTTTAGTGATTTTAAATACTTGCTCAAAATTTAGATCAGTAAATAAGGATAAAAATAAACCAAATACAATGCATCTTCATTCTGCATGCACTGTTGTCATTGTACCGCTAGATGGCAGTGTGATATTTCTGGTGATGTCAACACCTGAAGCCTGACAAAAAACGGGATTCTTCTACTGCTTTAATAAATTTAGAGATTTTAGATGCAAAAGAATTACAACGTCACAACAGATTGATTGCAATTTTATGAAGGTTTTTATTTTTTATTTCCTTAAGGAGCTTTTAACACTTGGGTCAAATTGTCTGAATTTACAGACATTCAGCTGTCTGCAGATATTTGAGTGACCTCAGCAAAAGACTGGATGCTGTCACAGAAAAAAAGACAATAAGTTGCTTAAAAATATACCAATTAGAGATGGGAGGAATCTCACCTTTTGGGTTAAACACGACACAATCACTGTTTTTATTAAGAGAAATATTTAATGTGTGAAAATGGCTGCCTAACAGTAATGAATCTGGGATATTTGCATATTCAGGTCATGATTTTCAGGGCAATGACTGATCTCTACTGGCACCATACCCTGTGGTTCTAGTTAGATCTGATGCTCAAAAGGCTGAGCTGCTGTCTTCCTGGTGACATCGAGGTTCTTCACATTAAAGGTCACCCTGGAAACAGCAGACCGACTCTCTACGGCCTCCACTCCTTCCTATTATAGTCTGCGCTGCCCCTCAGCCATTTATCATGCTCTGCTTCTCTAATGAGTTTGTGAAATGAGATAGCTCTGTTACATGAAGGGGAGTCCTGCACCCCCACTTGCAGCTTTTATTTCTGCTGTTTGAAATGACCTCAACCATTTTGGCATTTTCCACCCTGATATTAAGATGTGCTTCTCGGACACTACGCTTTTTTAAAGGGATCGTTCAGTGACACGAGCTCACGAGTTCAGATGTCCTCTTGACTGCAGCACATGTCACAGCTTTCATCACAGGACAGCCATAACACCTCGTGCCTAATGAGGAGATGAGAGCTACATCCACACAGATGGATCCTGTTCTCGTGGCCCGCTGTGAATTACCGTCCTGAAACAGCTTTATCAGGACTTCTTCTTATGCTTTTCGTTTTTTTTCTTTAGTTGAAGCCCTAATTCACTAACAAGCTCCTCATTAGATTTATCTAGATTCTGAAAGGTCAAAATATAATACACCAACAAACTGCTGGAGGCAGCTTAACATCTGCTTTACTGCGTTCATGTAGATATTTATGTGGGTACTTGTGTATGTTGTACCTGATTACCTGAAAAGCTTGCCTCGGCTTTGCCTGAAGCTAAATGTTGTGATTAATTTCCACTAAAAACATCCTTGAAATATATTTTTTTATTTTTATGGCAGGTCATTAAATTGCTATCTATCAGTGTGTAGCTCTTTAAAAGTGATAGAAGAGCCTCTTTAAGGGACACACACTCACTTATAGTGGCTTTTTGCAGCAAGGCCCCACTGCTGTGTCTCCTCGCGTTCAGTCATTTTTCTCTCATCCGTTTGGCAGCTTGGGCCAGCAAGGCACTTAAAACGAAAGCACCCCAAACCATAACAAGCTCCACACCTACTCCAGTGAGTCACCTGTGAGCCTGCATCGTCCAAGTGATTCTCAGTGAAGGATTGGGTTGTTGCATTGGGTCCAGTCGCAGACATGTGAGCGCTAGTACTGGTTTCAGTGTTTGTGATGGATGTTCTGTTTACTCTCACTGAGCAGGTCAATATGATGTAAAAAAAGTGTGATTATGGAGGTATAATTTATATTCTAGTTTGTAAACATGCATAAATAATTCTTTATACGTACCATTTACTGTTGTATATACTGTGTATGTCGTCCCCTCCTGCATTGTAACAATAAACATATTGAGAGGTTAAATGCTGTTGGTTCAGTGGAGCGTTGATCATTTTTCACTCTGCTCTTTGGGGTGCACTTTACTTGGCTGTTTGTGATCAATCATGTCACATAGCTGCCGGTGACTAATGTCCCCACGTGTGTTTTTGCTGGAAACATTTCCATCTGATACAGCAGTAATATCAGATTGTGCCACTGAACGCATGATTTTGGTTGTACTTTTTTTTTTTTTGCAATGAAGGCAGAAAATACATAAAACAGCAGTAGTGGGCTTTCTCTGCATGTTTGCCCCACCACTCTTCCACTCTACCTAATATTTTCATTTCATTTGTGCCAAATTTATCCTAATTTGAACTTTTTTTTTTAACTCTCTTCTTTTATCTGTGCTGCACAATAATCTCTACTGAGCCGTTTATAATCAGAGACCATCTGGACGCTGTAGGGAGAGATGAGCCTGCAGCTCATCAGATGACCAAACCCACCCTGGGTGGAACACGTGTGTGTGTGTGTGTGCGTGTGTTTATACACCTGCACACACACACACATACAAAAACAACCCTACCTTTTAATAGTTACAAGTCATCATGTGGTTCTTCGCGTCCATCACACCTTTCAAGACCTCAGTCAAGGACAAACACTCGACCCAAACAAAGCGCTGCATTGTAACACTAACAACATAGCTTTGTAAATATTGAACTCCCGCTGGCTGAATGCTGTACTTTGATTATGATCGATCGCAATCAAGCAGTGAGAGGGGGAAAATGTGCACGAGATAAACTCCAAAACCACCTTAGTGACATGAATGAAAATGGAGAGGCTTTATGATGAAAGCATTGTCCAAACAAGCTTACATTTCAATAATCTGACCTCCAGATAGGCATCTAACCCAAAAAAACGTGTCCTCTTTATTTATTATCAGCTGTTTTAAATATTGCTTTGCTGTCTTCTGGATGCTCTGCACTTTTTGTATGATGGGCTGCACATACAGATCATTAGGAAAATGCTGACTGCTGCTTTATTCTAACACATTCCCCACTGTTTTATTATGTGCTGATGTCGTAAAATGGATTATATGACAAAATATGCATTTTTTACAGTGCATTTTTCACCTCTCACTCTTTAAAATAATCCACAATGATATTTTGTTAATAATGATGCTATTTATACAGAACTTAGTATTACCCTGGCCATTATTTTGTCCCTCAGAACTGCCGTAATGTTTCCAACAAGGTTTTGGAAACATCCCTCAGAGGTTTTCCTGACACAATAAGTAAGCTTCTGCAGATACTGTCATGATCAGGAAACCTGTTTGAGATTATTTGAGCTTTGTGACATGGTGCATCCTCCTGCTGAAATGAGCCAACAGAAGCAACTGGATAGCAGATTGTTACCTTAATAATCTGCCATCTTGCAGTGTACTGCATGTAAATAATTTCAGAACCATTTTCATAAATATTATTTGAGAACTGTGAAGCACAACTATGTTGAAGAAAAAGAAATGAATACAAAAAACCAAATGCTGATAAAAATATAGCATTTTTGGAAATTATTTATTTGCTGAATAACAACAAAGATGTTTCAGTTTCCCCAATGAACAATACAGACCCAGAAATGAGACATTAAAATTTCCTGTTGCCCCAATGCTCCATATTTATGGGCTGTCTGTAGGTTTTCACATTTCTGATTCCAGGGAGTGTCAGCCTCTCTTTCATTATTATTTCTGTACGTGAAGTCTTTTTTTGTAAATAACAAGTTTAAGTCAGTACTTGTTATTTGCATCTTTACACTCATGCATCTTTTCCTTTTGATTTTCTTGTGCTAAAATATCCAACAATATGGTTTCACATCTTGTTGTCTGGCAAAAAGGTAGCTCGATTTTTTAAAAATACTTTATGAATAATTGTTACTGGGTGCACACACATCCAAAGGAATGATAAAATCAGTTACTGAATAAACCCAGAGCAAGATGGATGGGGTTTCTCTATAAGGAGGATATTCTTTTCCTTATCCTCTCATCAGCAAACTGCATTGCAGAATCCTGCTTTTGTGTTTTACTCAGTAGAGGCAAGGTGAAATTGACATTATGTGTAGATTTGTTCCATGCCACATTTTTATTCCCTCTATCTCAATAGTTATCTGCTACCACTGTGTTTAATGCAACAGATGGGATTTCAACATTGCCTTTAGTGACAGTCTATATTTATCTTTGGTTAGCTTTGTCTAAAGGTTCTAGCACAATTGTTTTGGTCTCTTCATCATTAATATACGTGTAGTTTAGTTTACCTTTTACTATTAAATCCAATGAGAGAGTGATCCCAAACGTTTTTGGAGTTAACGTTCAGTTTAGTTTGTAACTAGTTAATTCATGGCCTGCATGAAGAAAAAAACACTTGTTTACCGAATTTTCACCTAACAAAAACATCAGTTACTTATTTTCTGGGATTTTGTTGGGTGTAAGAAAGATGATGGTGGTAAATATGGAGAAAATGTCCAAACATGTATCAAATCTGGAATGTGAGGATGAAACTCTGACATATGTAAAGTGTCTCATAAATGGTTTCTTCTAACCAAGTGCCTTTGGGACTTGAAAAGGTGTAGAGATAAATACATAAATTGAAATCAATCTATCATTCTGCATGTTTGACAGCTTTATTTAGCTTTATGTAATGTAGCGTTATTATATAAACTTACTGTAATCAGCAGTAATGATGGAGTGGTTGTGCATAGTTTGATATGTGGCTGTAAAGCTCAATGCTTTAAAAAGACTCTTGTGATGGTTGTGAGTTTTGAAATTAGTGCTAAATGTGATTAAAATGTGCTTTTATTTTTAAATTATGTGCACCATGCTGGTGTTTTGGGAGCAAGAATATTTTTGTAATTGGGTCCTAAAGTTAATGAATCTGTCCATCTTTCCTGAACCACCAATATCCCATCACCTCCTCTCCTTTGACCCACATGCACCAACAGCTACAACAATAGTGGATTACAAAGTTACTACTGAGGTCACTTAGAATAAATTCCCATCCTTCAGTAGTGTTTAATTTACTTTTAACTTTTTTCTTTTATCATATGTGGCTTAAAACTTAGGGGTGCCAGTTATTCAGACCAACACCTTTTTTTTATCCCGATGATGTCTCAGTACTGAAAATGACTGCAGCACAATTCTTTCTTCTTTTTTGAGTTTCTTCAGTTTAAAGCACACCATTTCCCTCCTCCCAGGCTTCACTTACTTTTTTCCACATGCAGCCACCGTTGCTACCTTGCCTCAGGGCCAGGCACCCCCACACAGCATGGGACTAAAGTAGAGGTACGTTATCCAGATCTCACTGCCACCAGCTGGTGCAGTTTTAATAGTTCTGCTGCACTGCGTTTCTATCAGCGGGTTAGAGAGATGCATGGATTATCCAAGGCTCCAGACTCTTTGTAATTCAGATAACCCTCTCTCTCCTCTACCAGATAAGTTTAAATATTAATAATGAATTAAAATGTGTCCTCTGGGTTAAATATTAATGACCTCTTCTTAGAGGTGCTCTGTGGAGAGCAAGGAGGATGATGTGCTTATTAAGGCATTAATTTAAGTTTATTAAAGAGCTCTCTTTGATTTCAATCTGCAGAATGCTTGGAGTAAAATTGGGTCTATAATTCAACATTTAAACTGGCAGGAATAACCATTAAAGATATTTCATACTAGAACAATGCAGGTTTACTAGTAGAATCTGAAACTTAAGCTCACCGGTCTTCATTCATAATTTAAGTCTGATGTAGGCTACTTATCTTCTGCAAGCTTTAATTGCTCCTTCTGTTGGGTCTGTGTGATTACATTTTCCCTTGGAGAAAGCTGATCTGGAGGCTTAGTGAGTGTCTCAAACAGAAGACTTAAGCTGCACCGGACCTCCACCTCTGTCTTCTGCTGAGCTTAGCATGGTTGTTGTGTCTTGTTGGTCTTCCAGGACCTTCGGAGATATGTGAATGTGAAGGTTATTTATCTTTTAAGATCATGCTTATGTCTGCCTGTGCAGTGTGTGTGCATGAAAGTCTGTGGTGGCATGAGTAGATTTATTCATATGCGGCGGTGTGACGAAGACATTTTGGAAAAGTCCTGGAGTCGGGTCAGCATGTGGTGGAACTTGAATTGTCTCCATGACAACCACCCAGTGTCTTTTTTCCGGCTTTCATAGGCAGGTTTCATTTCAACGCAGCTAAATCGAGTGTCACAGAATCAACCTACGATGAGACAAAAAGAAAAAAAAGACTTAATTAATGTATTCAAGTGGATTTCTGTAATAACTCGCCTGTCTGTGGGTTAAGTCTGCATCAGGTTTTTGTGTGTGTGTGTGTGTGTGTGTGTGCACAACCCTTTTTGAGTCAAGTTGACATTGATGTTGTTCTCATTGTTTATAGTTGTATACTGTTGTATTCATATAAATAATGTAGTAATAAATAATAAATAAAATACACTATCGTATAAATAACTATAGTGACAGATTTCTGGACGTTATGATTCACAAACTAAAGAGAAAAGCATTGTTTTTGTTTTGCTTTCATTTGCTGAGTTAGTGATATTTGCTATCTTTGTGCAATAAATTTCACTCTCAGTGACGGTAGGAAATATCTGTAGGTGATCCCTTTGAACAGATGTGTGACAGATGCCTTCCATAGGTCAGTGAGACAAAGAAGATTTAGATTAATGTCATTTGTGACTATTTCAGTGGGTTTGTGTGGAAAAGAGAGGCTGTGAATAAGCACACGTAGTTCCTTCTATCAGGACAGATGGGTAGAGATTGCTGCTGTGATTACTGAGAGTAGGAAAGTGTGACAGGAGGACAGAACTGTGTCCGCCGTGCCTTTTATTTCAATCTGATTTCACTCTATGTACCAAAAATCAGTTTTCCATTCTTCATTGTAAATCTAAGTTGCCCACTGAGTAGCAAGTAGCTTAAAAAGTGGTAACAAGGTGGTAAAAGGTTCAACATTCCTTCTGAATTACTGTTAACAGTCCTCTTTTTGGGGCGTAAAAATTAGTTCCATGCTTTAGATAACCCACAAAGTAGGGCTCTATTCTTATTTCCTATTTTGGATTGCCACAGAAGTAATTCTTCATCACATCTTTCCCTCCAGTGAGTTGATTTCACCTTGCCAGGTCTAAGGGGATGAGTAGCCAGCTTCAGTGCGGCAGAGAGCAGCACTTGTTCCTCCCTTCCTGCATGATGCATATTTCACTATGCCAGTCATTTCAATCAGTTCAGCAAGAGGTGGCCTAGAACAAGCTGCTGAAGGTGAAGAGTTTACACAGGAGGATGTTGTTACTTTTGATTCAGTAAGAGAACAATAGGACAAGTCAGAGCCCTTTCTAACAAAGTCACAACTTCCCTCTAATTTTAAATCCTCTGTTTTCTTTTTATTTAAATCCAACACAGCCACCCATCCCCCTCTCCGTGTTCTCCATTTCTTCCGCTCTTCTCCTCACACCCATCTTTTGAAGCACTGTTATCGTATTGGAGCTGGGGATATTCAGCCCTGTTTCCATGGTTATTCCTGGTATTCGTCTGTGGGTTCAGAGCCGGTGTCGGGCAGTGTCAGCATGTCTTTTAGGACGATGTCAACTATTGAGTGTTTAGAGAGGAAACGTTGAAAGATATTGGAGGGGGGAGGGGGTGTAATTATATGTGCATATGAAGAGGTTTGGAGCAGCTTGGGTGCATCATCCTGCCAGCTTTTGTGATCCTTGTCTGTGGGGGGAAGTCACATAGGGACAGGGACGTTCTCCCCAGAGACATGCAGCTTTATTTAGACATCAGGGCTATCAATTTTTGAAAAACATTTTCTGACAGCTGAAAATATGCACTGAATAAAAAATATTTGAGGTTTTAAAGGTTTTTAACGTTTGCTTTTACAGATGAGCATCGAGCAATAACGCCAACAATTTTCAAATAATTTCAGTTGTTAATAAAGGAAGAAAAATGTGTTTTATCTGCTTGGTTCTGCACATTTTGATGTCTTTTTAGTGTTGTATGTAACTGAAAATGTGATAATTTACAGATCATTTTTGATTGTCTCTGAAAGACCTCTCTGTTTGTGACAAGCACCCGTTTCCTGTGAAAAACACAAAAAGTTGAGGAATCTCCTTCCAAATCTGTTTTCTAGTTTACTCATATCCTCACACTCAAGCAACAACTGTGCAATCACACCCACTCGTACTTACGCACACTTCCCCCATCATTCATTCAACCACTTCTCTCCCTCCTCCACTCTTCTCCCACTCACTTAACTCTCCCCTCCTTCTCCATCCCCCCCCACCTCCATTTTTTTTACCCTCCCTCTTCCCAGTCAGCCCGGGCCGTCATTAGTTTCCATGGTGACAGTTGGGGAGGCATTATCGCTGGCTGAGAACTGTTCCTGTGCTCCTTTCAGAGTGTTGGTGGCAGAGACATTGTTTAGTGCTGCTCTGAATGGTGTGGGGATCAGAACAGGACAGGAGGAACGTATCTCTCTCTCCCTCCCTCTCTCTTTTGCTATCTCTTTTTTTTCAGGGCAGGGATGGTGTGTTTGTAGACTGTGAGGGTAGGAGGAGAAAAGGGAGGAGGAGGAGGGGAGGAGGAAAGAGGCAGCGTGGTGGTTGGAGTCGTTGAGGGAATTGGAGTAGTGGTTGTAGCAGCAGCAGACTCATGCCGTGTCCCTGAGAGTGCAGCTAAAACACCCAGACTCTTCAGACGGGCTCCCTGTGGCACCATGCTAGACTAGATTTGCTTTTTTGTGCTCATATTTGTGTCACACAGCAGGAAGCGACTGAAAAAAACTGAGATTTCATACAGGGAGGGAAAACTGAGCGAACCCCGAAGGTCGATGGCAAACTGACTCTGGCTGGTGAGTGGCTATTGGCACCTCTCTGCTTTAGATCTGATTGTGTATCTGTGAAAACGAGCACGTTTGTGCCATGTATAAATGACCCCTGCTTCACTTTAGCTGTATTTATTACATGATCGCATGTGGCAGGTGCGGCTTGCTCTAAAATAGACACATTTCTTCCACTCCAAATGATGTGGAATACGTTTGGGTGTGTGGGCTTTAATACATCTACTGAATTTGGGCTAATCCTTTAAAATATACATGCTAGTCTGCATGTTTTATTGAGAACCTACATTTGGAGCAATTTTCTGCTGCCTTGATTCCTGGATTCCCTGCAGTGTCTCACCCCCCTTCATTTTTTTAGTGGCACAGCGTACATGTGGTTTAGTTCTAGTTTTTTTGGGGGGTTCTCTCTTTCATCCACACTGCAGTGGGTAATTGGGAGTGAGAGCTGAGCCCCCTAGCTCCTTGAACTGGCTACATGTGGTGAGTAATGTAGTGAGCAGCTAGAAGTGTTATAGCCTCTTTCCTCTGTGATGTTGCAGCACTCGTTCTTTTTTCCTCTGACAATTTCACAAATTTCAATCAATACAAACCCATTTGCACAGCGACTAATTTGATACAACGATGAACACAGCGAGCAAAATGATGTCATTTTGGTAAGGCATTGGAACAGATGATTGAAAGCTTAACAGTGTGCACAGCTGCCACTTGTTTACTTGGTTGTCTGACACCAATGTGTTGGAGTTTGTGTTGAATGTCTTATTTTGTAACACACTATAATTTAGCTGACTTGGGAGTTGTCTTAAGGAGAGGGGAGTCTGAGTGTTTCCATGGCGACTGGCAGCAGCTGTGCGAGCTAAGGCCGAATGTGCGGGGGACATTGTGGCATTGCCTAGAGACTGCAAGGCTCAGTCTAATCAACAACCTTTTGACCCAGATCAATGGCATGATGCTGATCCAAGCAGCCACAGAGTCTGGCCGGGATGTATGTTTTATACTGTAAGAAAACATGGATGCTGTACAGTTTCTTACATTTCAAAGGCCACTTCAGACTTTGACTCGTGTCTTTGCTATCAACCTAATCATCGTAGATTTGTTATCAGTGTAGTTAAAGAATAATATCAGAATAATCACACCTGATTTTACATGATCTCCTGTGTTTCATGCATACATTTGATGGATAAAATCCCACTAAAGCAAATAATAACGTGTTAGCAGTATGTTTAAAATAATTAACCCTCACTTGAGCTTTTGAAGCGAGCTTTTCTGTCCATGCAAACTTTCTGCCTTAGTTAACTATTTTAAAGCAATAAATTAGTTTTTTTTTTTAAACAAAATTTCAACAAAAACAAGTAACCATGAGATGTCAGACCAGCCGGGAACACCACAAGCTGCCATGTAGACACTGCTTCTAATCAAAGTAAACCTGCTCAAGCTCACACAGTAACCCTGTGTAAAAAACCCCTGGGCAGTGGAAAAAGTAGTTAGTCATATTGCACTAATTTCCCTCAGTCTGGGCAGGTTTGCTTTTAGTAAAAGCCACAGGAAAGGATGTCTGTGTCCACAAGTATTTAGTACAAGGGTGGGTCTGTAACCAGGAGGGCAGCAGTTCTGTGGTGTTGAAAGTTAATCTGCTTGGAACTTCACATTTCTAAAACTTTTGGGTTTTTTTGGTGTTTCATAAACTTAAAGCTGAAAATCAAACTTGAGTTACCAGATTTCCAATGTTAAACGACGACAACAAAGGCTAAAATGCTTCAATCGTGTGGGTTAGTTTAACAACCTTTCTAAAGCACTGCTGCCATCACAATGTGGGTGTAGAGAGAGGGGGGAGGTTCAGTGATGGTGGAGCAGGGGTTCATGTTTAAGATCACACTGATTAACTCATGTTAAATATTTAGCTAAATCTCTTTTCACACATTTTGTTTTAAAGTGGGACTGGTGCAGATTTATTTAGGGAAAGCCAGAGCAACGGTGCACACGACTCTAGCCAACAAGAGTGTCTTCAGTCAGCTCACCCACCTAAACATTGGCCTAATGTGTGTGTGTAAATATTGATATGGCCTTGATCGGCCATATGTTTGACCTTTGCATGTTTCAATTATCATGGGGACCTCATTATTGCACTGATGATACAACTGCTGCATGAAAACAGCACCTACATGTTGGTAGCATTAAAACCTAGTTCCATGTTACAGGGAGGTTGTGTGTGTGTGTTTTAGTTAAAAAATATGGATGGAAATGGCAAAACAAAACAAAATCCTTTTGAAAATGTTGAAGGGGAGAGGAACCTCCTTTTAGTACATGACTGAGTTTAGTTTTTATGCTTCTATAAAGAAAAAAAGATGAACAACATATGAATAAAATAAAAGATAGATCTTTTTCTTTGAAGCCTTTTTTCCAGCAGTTACTACCATGCAGTCCGCTCTTAATGTTCAGCATAATTATGCCAATACAAATCCTTGCCAATACATAAAAATGTCCTTAAGATTCAATCTCTGTGTAGCTAAATTTAAAACGTTTCCTTTAGTTCATTTAGCATTTTAATAGAAACAATGACCGATTTTTAAAATGAGAAACGTGTGAAGGATTCAGCTGATATTAATCTTATCTGATGCTCTCTTATTGGAAAATTGCCATACATTCAAAACCATGTTAAATTATGTATTTTCTCCAAACACCAACACAGTTTTGGGCTTCTCTGTTTATAGTTGGTTCCTAAATGTTTCCCCCAACAATGAAAATAAGCACATGCCTTATTTTGTCCTCCTCATGGGATGTAAACTCCTCAAACTCATGCTTGTGGTTTTCTCTCCATTGCTTGGTGGAATAAAGAGGAAGGAAGTTCTACATATTGGTCAGTGATAATGGAGAACTTGTGGTGTCACTGACCAAGACTCAAACACACGCTCGCAGACGCTGAGTTTAACTGTCAGCCTCATTAGTGTTCTCCACTGCACAGGTAAGTATATCCACAACTTCCTTTTCTCACAGGGCACCATGAAGCTTCTACCACTTAAGCTGGTGGTGTTTTATAATAATTAAATGACCCCGCAAAAATAAATTTGGGGTGGTTTAGATATTAATAATGAGGGAGACTCTCCAGCTACTGTCCTAACATTTGGTGCATGTGGAGCCCCCTCAAAGAAGTACACTTCCTTTGATTTTGAACTTCCAGTTTCAAGAAGACAAATATCTTTGCTTTCCAGTGTCACGTGCGTTCTTGCGTGTACACTTATGTGTCTAGCTTTTACTTGTTCATTTGGTCTGGGCAGTCAGTCGGAAAGTGTTAGCTGCTCTCTTGTCTCCACTGAAGCATGCATCTTTGTACAAAACTTTGGCATCTGAACAGAGCCATAGACAAGTGGCACGCACGCACCCCATGCCAAACTCAATAAGACTTAGGAGCAACATTTGCATCTTTTAATGTGACCTCCTTTTAAAGAAGAGACTATTTGCCTCTAATTTTGGCCCCCTGTTTTAAAATGGCAGTTTACTTCAGCTTCAAAAGCGCAGAGGGCTTCAGTGTTACTGCTGAACTGGCTTTGTAGTTATATCCTGCTGCTCTGGAAAGGACAAGGGATGGCTTACAGAGGCCAGTAACAAGATGTTTAATGACTTTCCGCTGCAGGCATGTGTGTGTATAAAGGAAAGGTGTGTTTGTGTTATTATATACTTCTATGTACAAAAAGTTAAATATCATTTGTGCATATTTTTGTCGTTAAATAATTTTGGCTGGTAGATCTCAAACTGCCTTATTGACATCCAACTTTGGAAGGAAGTGGGGTGGGAAGAGATTTTAATGCCTCCTTGTAAAGGGAAACGTTGGTACCTGTGCACACATGGAGCTGCTCAAAAGGAGCTACCATAAATGGTCATTTTCAGGACAGTAATCTGTTCTTTGCAATCTTCCAGTTTTGCTCCTTGCAGTCTGACTCATATTGCTGAGCAACATACACAGAAAAGTGAGGAAGTAGGAAAGAAAGGAAGAAAATTAATTTTTTGTGGCATTTATAAGGGAGGTCATGTCGACTGGGACTTAACAGCACTCTAGTATGAAATAATGTCTCGCATATGTCCAAGGAAACATAGAAAGAGCCCTTGTTTACGGTTGTGTCTGTGCATCTCAGGGGAATCCTTGATGTTTACCTGTACAGAACAAGAGGCGACAGTAACGGCAGCTCTGTGATTGAACTCTCTTTCTTATTTTTTCCCCGTTGCCTCAGATGCTGTGAGAGACAAACTAAGAGGTGACAGATGACAGACTGGGAAAGTTGCCTACAGTGGGAGTTATGATGCCCGCAGCTCTTTCTATAGAAATTCAACTAGCGCTGTCATTTAGCCAGCGGTCATGTGAAGGACAACACACCAGCTGGTTTTTGCAGGGTGCCATTGCCATTAACCCCAGTGCAGTATTCACACCATGGTGTGTGTAAAATGAGTTTTTATGAATGAATGAAAATTAAATGAAAAATACTTTATTGATCTCAGAGGGAAATTCGAATTGTAGTAGTTTTTTAAATACAAAAAATGGCACCCTCTGTATTCTGTCAGAGGCCCGGCTAGCACCTGGAGCTCATCAATTTTGTTAGCTAGCAATCGCATGTTAGCCATCATAACAGTTAGAAGAAACAGTTTAAATCTCCATAGTTTTTCTCTCTACTTCACTCCTGCCCTGCATTTTCATCTCTTTCTTTTAAACTCTGTTGGGATTTGAAGTGTTATTTCATTGATAAACTTCAATTTGGAGAGCATTATCAGGAAATCCCGGTGATAGACAAGTCTCGTTTCCACTGAGACTCTAATAACAAGTCTCCCATGTAGGCTACTTCCTCTAGCGCGAAAAGTCTTCATGAACGACCCAAACTGACAGCTGAGGTCTTAAAAAAAAAAAGTATATATTAAAAAAATCACTAAACTAGTCACTAAAATTACGACAGAGCTACTACTGTTTGCTTCCACCTAGCGGCGCACTCCAGAATAGAAAGGGAGCTAGTTTGCTGTTTTTATGCCTAATGTGATCATGGAAAGAATCATTATGTGGTTTCACTTTAATTAAGTCATCATCTTAAGCCTAACTGCATCTATATTTTATTCACCTGAAGATTATTAAAGGATCCTTTCATGTTTAATTTCATGTTATTAAGGAAACTGATTGTAATGAGCGCCATTTTTTCCAGAGGAGTAAATCTGTTAACGCTGAACTCAGCATAGCCATGTTAAAGCGGTTTATAATAACCTTTGGTATGGAGGTCAGTATCTCTCATTCAGTCCCATGTTTGACTGTATGAATGTGTCCACAGCAGCTCCTCTGTCTGCAGTGTGAGAGCATAATTGTAGCTCTAAGCTGAGTTCTGCAGTGTGATGCTGTGAGGAGAAATACTGGAGCCATTAGAGAGGAAGTAGGAGACTTTATTAGTCTGTCTACTGTACACCTGGCTTCTATAACACAAAACACTCCTTGTGCAGTGATTTGTGTGTGAGTGTTTTCTCTTGGCTCTAGGTACATCGTGGCTTTTTGCTCTCATGTCCTAATTAATTCTGCCCTCCACAAACCTCAACTTGAAGAGGTTTCGGTTGTTCCAGTTGTTTCCATTCAAGGCTCTTTCTACAAAAAATGCTTATTTAGGCATCTCTCTCACAGCCAATTGAAGGTGTTCTCAGTTTTCAAAGTTGAGTGATTCATCCTTAAAAAGCTGTTAGCTAGTGTCAGGCACTTTATTCAGAGTTGATTGCTCGGATGGTGCTGGCTAAAGAGAGCTCTTATTGCTGATTCTGCCTCTCAGGAGCCAAATGACATTTTGAGATGGATTCTGACGTCAAAAGCATGTGTCGTTGTTGAAAGTGAGTGACCTTTCTTTCTCTTTGTGTACGTTGGGAAGAATCCAATCTGCATCAGCACAGAAGAGCAGGAATCCGGTTCCTCACCCTCAACCTTTCTTTTTCATCAACCCAGCCCTTTACATCCACACACACCTCTTTCTGGATTAAACTGACCAGACTGGACTAAACCAGACTGGAATGGGCAGCACGATGACCTGCGCTGGGCATAGTTTGCCCACTCTGGGACTCTTTGACTGTCAGCAGCTGCACAGACACTCCTCTGCACATGCTGACATCCGTCCTGCCTGGAACAGATGCAGGGTGGTGTGCTGGGCACTCTTCCACCTCACCTAGCACACAGTGTGGGAATTGGTGGCTGTGTCGAGGGACAGAAACACAAAAAAGGAATCGGCCTACACCACTGATCCATTCAAGAAGTCAGTAAAAAAAAATCTTTATATATAAATGCTGAGTGGTATGACCAAAATGATATATGATGCTGGGTTTTTCAGTTGTACCGGTTTCACATACCAACATGTTTTTGCAAACCAGACTGGATATGAGCGACAATTTCCACTGATTAAGAAAATAATTTACTGCAGTAGATTGACTGAATAACAACTATATTCCATGGTTTTGAGAACTGTACATAATGCAATAAAAAGGTTTTCTAACATCTACAAATTTGGTATAGCAGAACCATGTTAGCTGTGTGGATTGTGATCCATCCATCCATCCATTTTCTACCGCTTAATCCCAGAGCAGGGTCGCGGGGGGGCTGGAACCAATCCCAGCTGTCAACGGGCGAGAGGCAGGGTACACCCTGGACAGGTCGCCAGTCCATCCAGGGTCATGGATTGTGATTATGTTGTTAATTTTTTTTTTGTTGTTTTTTTGCCATAATCCTGGCTAAGGCTTTTTAAAGCTTTACCTGCACCAATCATAGTTTGCAGCAAATTGCTACCAATGATTGCTTCTGACAACTTTACAGCAACAGTAACTGTAAATGTTGTTTTGATCAACATTCAACTTTTTTAACCAAAAGTAGTTCCTGAGAACACATACAGCCTTTTTAAAAAACAAAACAAAACAAAACTTCTCAGTCAACATGATTACCGGTAGTATCTGTCTGCTGCAGTTTTGTTTTCTGAATCTGAACTAAATCTCCATGATTCAGGTGATCTTGTGCATCCTGTTAAGCTGTTAAGCTGTGCAACACATGCATCAACATGTTTGAGACACTACTGCATCAAATGTTTATTTTTACTTAAAAATGAATAAATAAGCATTTAGATTAAAGCTTTAGTTCCATTTTCAGTTTTGTGTTTCAATAAAACGACTTTTTGCAGCCTGTATTTAAACACTATGATCTACTGAGCATTTAAAATCTAAAACGAGTGTCCCCTTACACACATTTAAATACCCATTACTATTATTATGACATCTGCACTCTTTTGTCTTCTTCCCCTGTTTCTCCTTCCATTTAAAACTAATGTTTGTGTGCTAGAAAGGCTTTATGTATTCGTGGACCATCCTGCATGCTCCACTTCCTCTTCTCGCTCTGCTGGAGAAAGACTGGCTTTTCCAAAGGTGTAATTCTGTAGCAGTATGAGGTTTCTTTTGGCTGCTTGTGAAATGTGGACTCTGTGTTGGTTGCATTTTATTTGGGAAATATAATGATGTGGTCATCTGTGTTTTAGGTCGCTGCTGAATGTTTTTCTGTGGGTTCAGTGGAGCACTTTGCAGCCTGCTGTAAAACATTAGTGGATCAAAGTGTGATAGTTAAAAAGTTGACACGAGTTAAATGTCAGGCTGTTTTATTTCTGTTTGTTTTGGGGGGTTTTCTCAGAGGGTGTTTGTTGAAACCTGTGTGATGAATGTTGGGGTTTTATTGTTTGATCGGCCAATTTTCAATCAATCACCATGATGGGTCTGCCCTCCCCAAGGACTGGTTAAAGCCACCTGTCGATATGCAGTACAATAATCAATACCTTCACACTTCAAAAGGCCCCAGTGAGTATGAGGATTGATCAGGCCTCCATCCAGAGGATTAACCAGCAATATACTGAATACATTCCACCCCTTTTTGGACAGCAAATTACTTTTGAACATGCTATTTCTGGGTTGAGTTGCTGATGACTCAGACAGCCGACCTGTGTTTGTTAAAACCTCCCCCTCCTCCTGTGGGAATGGAAAGAGCTGGAGTAGGTTTTTCCGCCACCAGCAGAGGAGAAGATGGGCTCTCCTGCCCAGCTCTGCCCTAGTTGTTGTCACTGAGTCCAGTTACACAGTGAAAAGCTACTATTGAAAGCGGCTGTAGTCAGTTTCAGAGATGCTTCAGTGGTTTCTGGGACAGTTAGGTGATTATCTCCACAGACAGGTTTGTAAACTCTCTTGTTTTCATTTGTGTGTGTGTGTGTGTGTGTGTGTGTGATGTCCTAGTTGCCAAGCTGGGGCTATTTCCTACAGAGTAACGGGTCTTTGCTACAGACTGACTGTATCCAGTCAAACAGAGGCTTTTTTTGTGCACCATCTCCTCTTAAAAGTTCTACTTTAGTTTTTTTGGCTGCGATTTAAAACACATTATTAATGAAAACATTCAGTTTGTCGTGTCCGGACATCACCACTCATCATACACAGTTTTCTTTTGTGACTTGCACTTTAAATGTAGTTGGCTGCAACTGTAAAGGCCTTGATTCATGCTGTAGAGAAAAGGTCAGTGAATGTGTCATATCTTTTCTTTGCTTTTCTTATGACCAACTATCAAGGACGCAGATACAGGATGCTGTCTGACCTGTGCACATATTTATTATACTTACCGAGTCCTGACACTGTTCCCCTTTTCTTTCCTTTTCTCGCTTCAGTACATGTTTCAAGTGTGTGAATTATTTATCTCTCTAAGAAATCTTTTTTTTTAGAGCTTACCAGGTGTCACCTTTTATATTAGATGTATAAATCTGTACCGCGGACATGCTTATAGCCCTTTATTTGGTTTGCCAGGGTGCACTGAAGCACAGTGATTAGTGGCTACATTTAGTTTGGGATTTGGAGGATACCACCACGATTAACTCGCCGGTCTCTGTTTAGCTTGTTGAAAGCTTTTGTTTATCATAACTGGAACTCAAAAGAAAATATTTACAGCTGTGACATCGATGCTTGCTAACAGGATCCAGTATTATCATTTTCTTCCACAGCAGTATAACTTTCTTTTGCACTGATCAGCCATCTGCTTCACCCCCCTCATCTTCTATCCATCCTCTTAGCCTGTACATCTATTTGATACCCCCCTCCCCTCCTCTTCATCACATGGTATTAGTGTATGGGTGTATTGGAGCTGTTGAAATCTTCCCACTTACCGTGGGAGACACATCGCTGTGCCTGCTGTGCCTACTGACCTGAATTATGTGGAGAGGACAGACCTAACAAGATGACTTGCCCCCTCCCTTGTTTGCACCCCTCACCCGGGAAGTCCTGCTACTAGTGGAACTTTAGGCGCCACTAATTATTAAACAACCCAATAAATATTTTCCACAGCGGGCTCCAGTCGTATTAGAAGTGTCGAGAGGATGATTGTGATTGGTTGTGTAACAAAGCGTGAGGTGCAATAGTCAGATGAGTATAGATTTGGAATGTGATTGGATGGCTGTTAAACCTTCTGTATTTGTGTACGTGCATGACTGCATGTGCTTGTATATGTGTGCAAAAACACTGGATTTATGCGAGAGATTGAGCTTTGTTAGTTTATAAGCTAAATCTGATTATTGTTAGAGATGAAGCTCTGTGGATGCTGGAGCAGCTGTTGCACAGTGTTGACACCAATATTTCCTTTTTTAGCTCTTTGCTTTAATGTTGTGTGCATGCATATGGGAATGATCCTCTTAAAGGGATGCTCCACCCACTATTGTGCACAAATGTTGTGAATGTGTTTGTCTTGTCAAGCATCTGCACATAATGTATTTTGAAAACAAATGACCAGTACTGTATTGAATAACTGCTGAGTCTGTAAGAATTAAAATGCAGCGGCGTGTGGACGGCATTTACATACTGCTTTCTGTTCCTATTAACCACCCATTGACCTTTACATGGCTAGCCAATCCCACAAACATCCATAAAACCTTTTTATTGTACAGCTTTTGAGCATTAAACACCCCCATACTCACACGCAGGAGGTAATAAGGACACAATTTTGTAGGATTTTTACAACAGATGATAATTTTGATACATCTTCATAATTTGATCGTTTATTTTAAAACAAATTTACATTTGTATCATCGTATCATTTTGTGTCATACATTGGAAAATGAGAAAAAAGATGAGATAACCTATCAGCATTACCTATTTTGAGCCATGTTAGTGTCTCTGGATGCTTACTTGAACAAGAGGTGCCCTAACATTTGTAGATTTTTGCTTCTCTGTTCTTTTAACCACTGGGGCGATGCAGCCGCTCAAGTAGATCAAGGTCAGAGCACCTATTATTACTGCCTCTGCTGCACAGTGAGGGCATATTTGAAGAGTGTAAAGAGGATAGGAGGATTGGAGATATGTAGCTGCAGTATAAAAATGATGCTAAAAATAAGCTGTTGTCTCTGTATTGCATTGTTTTCTTCATCCCAGAGAGAGCGAGACATGCTATATTGTGTTCTTGTCTGTTTGGTTTTAGAGGAGGATCAGCTTAGTGGCTCAATGACTTATACATCTAAGAACGAATGAATGAGACAACTGGGCTTTCAGTGTTTCAAACCAATCAATTTGATGTGTAACGGAGAAAAATGGACACATAGAGAATGAAAAGAGCGGAGCAGGTGTGGTGAAGGCATAGAAACGGGGAAATGTGATTGTAACGCAGGCATAATCAGGTTCCACACGCTTGGGGGAAAGGAAAAAAAAATTAGTGTCTTGGTGAGGAATTGAGGAAGGGGGTTTGTTGAAGTTATCAGAGCACGGCTGTCAACTCATCGCCACCAGGGCTTGGTTTGCAGACAGGAGGCCTGATTGACTGGCTGTCTGAGTGTGGAGACTCTGCTGAGTCTGAGCGATCTGTCTCCCAGACAGCACCAGGACAAGAAAACTGTACTCAAGGGATGATGGGTGATAAATGATTGTGAGGGGGGGTCGCCTCAAGGCGGACGGTGATTGACAATCGGCTGCGTTTGTGGATTTTGTGTGTGTACTTGTGTTTGAAGTCTGTGTGTTTTGGGATTTTGTGGAAAAGAGCTGAGAAAAAAACCTGGTTTGTTCCACAAATTCTTGGTTAGATTTAAAACTTGTTTTCACTTTATTTTCTATCGGCACAAAGGAAAAACATGTCAGGCAGAGTTGTATTAAATACAGCATATGAGCAGAGATTTAAGGCAATGGGTGAATATGTGTTTTTACAGAATGTACCTTATCTCAAGGTGAATATTTCTGCCAGTCACATCCACAGCAGCAATTCACTGTAATGCTGTGTATCAGGTTACAACTCAAAATAGTTTTGCTTTCAGGTTGCTTGAAAATGAGTCTCACCACGGCCGTGAATGGCCAGCTAAGACAGGTTTTTTGTTACATGTTTAGTCTAATTAAAGAGATCTTTCCAAAAGGGACAGTACACATAAACTCTTTTGAATATGTTTCCAAGTGGGTCTACTTTAGACACCCCCCTCCACCCCAGATTAGGTTATCTACTAAACTAAAACTGCTATGGCGATTGTTAGTTCTTCAAGTAACTTTTGAGTCATTGTGTGCTGTGGACAAAGTTCACTTCATATGGGCTGGCTTTGACCTTACACTGGGATTTCCAGGCAGCATGGTGATACACTGCCTTGTCACTCAGGTCTGAGGAGGAGGTACTTGGATCAAGTTTGGCAGGTGAGCAGACAGGTGCAGCTCTGAGAGCACAGCTGGGAACGGAGCATTGAATGTGCGTGTTCAGGCACAATGAAGGACTGAGCTTTGAAGGACTTTTTCTAAGGGTGTGTGTGTGTGTTTGTTTGTGTGCCACAAAGACAATTCTCTGTGGCGTACATTAACTGGAAAACTGGGAGGGCAGGATTTATTGTGATACTAACCGTGTTGTGTGGCAGTTTGTCGTCTGTTCAGTCTTTTGGACTTTGAAATGTGAAACTGAAAGACTCCAGGCAAGGACATTTTCTTTAACAAGCTCATTCTCATCATAGCATGTGAGTCGTCTACTTTACACATATCTTTTTTAAACGTATTTTAGTTTGTCAGTTGTTTTTCTCATTTCTCATTAAGAAAAGCTGTGAGTGTCAGCGATTTTCTCTCTGCTGTCTCATCGATTTCCTGTTTGGTGTAAAGTAATTTGGTATGAGGGCTAGGTTTTGCTTTCAGGTAACCACGGTGATAATGTGTTTCCATAGGTAGCGGCCCCAATGTCTCTGTCCTGGCTGTTTATTTTTCCCAGGGGAGACTGGCCAACCTTGGGTCAAAATGTTCCTCACTCTGCAGTCTGTTAGACATGCTTTACCTCTGACTTTTCTTACAAGTCATCACTTAGTTAACTTCAATCCTAATCCCAAAACTTCAAACCTGAATAAAAACATACAATTCTGAGTTAAAAAATAAATCAAATCAATCAAGTGAACCTTGTATTCCAGCAGCATTACACCATAGAGATGCACATCTCTTATCTCACTGGCTCACAGTTGTTGCTGTTTGTTGTTTTCTTTTAAACAATTTTAAAAAGTAAACTCGGTATTAAGCCTCTCTTCATGATGAAACGTTATAGAAATGTCCGGCTGTCCTTTGGTTCACTTGTCAGAACAAAACAGTACCACATTGTACATATTTGCTCTGTTAAATCTAATTTTGCCAAGCTTACACCAAGCGCACTTTGTTAGACTTTGCTTTTTATCTGGGTAGTGTTTCCACTGAGCATGATGTCTCCTGGGTGACCCGAACATAGGAAAGAAAAACATCTGGTGACAGCCATCTACAGACATTAGTAGCAGGTTTACTTGTGTTGCTGCAAATGACATAAAATCATGTCTAAATGTGCTATTATATTCAGAAATGATCACATTTATAAGTTGACTTTTTTTTGCTGTACACTTTAAAATAAAAGAAGTGAAAACACAATCAGTGTGAGCTCAATCAGCTCATACAAGATGGAGGGATTGAGACTTGCCACTAACAGTAGTACATCTGCAGGGAGTGTTTTCTGTAGCTTTAGATTGCTTGTTCAAGGACTAGTGGCTCTTATCTGAGCTATAGCCTTTGTGCTGCATTTACAGCCGTTGTGTTCACGGAAACGAGATGCTGGAGGGAGTCTGTAAAAGACACATTGTCTTTCACAAAAAGCATTTATAGTTATTTTTATTGGGAAAAATATCACAATCTTTAGGGTTTTGGTGACCCTCAACAGATTCGAAATCAAAAGTTGTAGCCATGTGTGGCCAAAATGCCTCAAATCCTAAAGGACTGCATCACAGTACATCTTCAGTCCTTCTTGAGTGTGTACATAGTTGTGCTTAAATATACCTGTCGTGTTGCAGTTACATGACTATGGTAATAATGATCTTTTTTTACTAGATCATAGGTTGACATCTAATTCAACCTTTTTAAAGCTCTGTGTGTGATGCAGTGGGAGTGAAACCAGGCGCTTTAAGCTCAGAAAAACTGTTCATGTCCAAATCAGGTTTTCAGGAAGTCAAAAACACATTTAATGGTGCGTTCTCTCTCTCTCTCTTACACACACAGTCTATTTACAGTGTTCATAGCAGATCAGATGTTCTTAGTCAGATGCAGCACAGAGTGTGAGAGAAACAAACATGCATCCTGCAGCTCTCTGCAGGACTGATTCTACAGAGCGCCTTTTCATCTCTCTGGTCTCTTGGCTCTCTGTTTGAGGGCAACACCCCTAAAACACTGCATTCAAGGTTATTCATTTGGTAGTACGGTTGCACACAGCAATGAAATATCAGGATTACTCTACGATGCGGACGAGGGTTTGTGTTCATGAGTACTTCATTACTAATATTGTCTTTGTTGATATGTTTTCTCTGCAGACCTGCCTGCTTCTTCTGTGCAGTATCCGTGTGGATCAGTGGACTACGTGCGTTCTCCCCGGCTAGTAAAGAAAGATCCCGCACCCAGACCATGTCACAACAAGCCAGCCATCAAACCGCGGCCCCAGCCTTCCACCTCACCCAGAACGCCAATCGCACAGAAACCTCAAGGTAAAATCCCGTGAAATGGAAAGGCCCCCTTTGACATTAGTGCTGTCATTGTAATTGAAAGGTGCAGCAGGATCGGACCCCTGCTATTATGGGCCTTTTCGACAGAGCTCTACTCTACGCGCCTGATGCGGTACTACCCAGATTAAGGCCTTATCCATAGCCATTTCTCGCGTTCTCCCGTTCTCTTTCCCGACCCTACTCCATCGAGGTTCTTAGCGTGCTCCGTTCTTCGCGCTGTGACGTCTTCAGGCTGGGTTCCTCATGATAGGCTTGCAGCGAATGATGTCACTACACAGCGACC
>JBAMHV010000014.1:7269842-7315387 GCA_037177535.1 Pseudomugil gertrudae
GCGACCTGTCCAGGGTGTACCCCGCCTCTCGCCCATTGACAGCTGGGATTGGCTCCAGCCCCCCCGCAACCCCGTTGCAGGGAAGAGCGGATGAAAATGGATGGATGGATGGATGGATGGATGGAAGTTATAAAAGGAGAAAAAAGGCTGATGCTTCAGTTTCACTGGAGCAGCTTTTATCATGTTTATTTGGTTGTGAGTGAACTAAAACTGTGACACAGATGGAGCATTTTGGACATTATTTTAAAGTTAGCTGCTGTTGATGCTGCTGGCTGTCAGCTCAACTACATTTACAAGGTTTACTTTATTTAAACATCACCTTCCAACTTTTTTTAAGACTTGCCTCAGATAGAATAGTCTCAGACTCTTTCACAGGGTCCAAGTGCACATGTCAGTGTAGAAAGTAGAGGTCAAGACACTAATCTGACAGTGACCTTAGTTTCAGGGTGCAGATAGATCAAGGCTTTGTGCATCTCATCAACTGAGCCCAGATTGACTGTAAACTAGCAAGAAACATTAGTGCTACTTCTCGCCAGGTGCCCGAGTCGGGGCAAAATCCATGACTATCTTATAAGATACTACAGCACTCAAAGAAACTGCTGACCAGTTGGCAACATATTTGACAATAGTGGAAAAGTCAGGGCTGCCAGGCAATTTTAAAGCCTGGCTCAATCAGTGAGACATTTTACTGCTCTGGCCACGACTTGTCTAATGTGCTAATCACCACTATCAAGCAAGAGTGGATGAAGCATGCAGCATTTGGACAGTTGGGATGCAGTAGCAGGGGAAATATATCTGATAAAAGCAGCCATTAGACCAGGAAAAACTGTGGTAAAGCCAGAATATGATCCACACCAAGTTAAGTGCTATATCCAAACAGTCTATGACATCCTTCCTAGTCCATCCAACCTGTTCTAGTAAAACCTGGCAGACACTCCACTGTGCCCACTCTGGCAGAAAGGAATTTCTTTGGTGGACATCTTTGTTTTTGTAGTCCATGAGATCTGGGAGAGGGGCGCTACTTATCGAGGCCGACCTGAAGAGGCAGCTCAGATTCCTGGTAAACATTGCAGTGAACACACTCAAGTCAGATATTGTTCTGGTGTTGAAAACAACAAGGCAAGTGGTTCTGCTGGAATAGACTGTTTCCTAGGACCTGCTGCAACAAAGTTGAGGTGTGGTGCAAAGGATTTGTCGTGGACCACAATTGCTACTCAGACACAAGCCATGCCAAATGCCTGGGCGAGAGCGTATGATGATGCAATACCCAAAACACTCAATGAACCGAGGATATATCGCTGATGTATCTGAGTTGCATCAGAAGTGTACAGTATGTTAAATATTTATTGTGAGCAAAAAGCCTCTATTTCTTTGGCTCCACGTTACATTTCACTGCAGTTGTTTTGGATTTAAGACTTAATGTAGGCATAGTAATACTTCTCATTTACAGAAAAAAAAAAACAACATCATTATCGTCACTGACCATGTTCGCAGATCTTGCCAAGCACTGAAATAAGGAGGAAAAAAAAGCAAGATTTTTTATTTAGGGTATGACGTGAACTGGGTTCAGTTTGGTTGACTTTTGGGCAGTCTTGCTGATAAATAGATTTCAGCTCTCACCTTGCAATATGGACTAGTACTTATATAGCACTTTTCCAGTCTTGTCGACCGCTCAAAACACTTCTCACTATAGAGCACATTCACACACACACATCGGGGGGCTGGTTTGGGTTCAAAGTCTAGCCCAAAAATATCAATGTTATCTGTAGAATTGTATTTAGGGTTGGCATAACAATGTGATTTGATCAAATACTAGTTTAGAATGATTGAATTTCCCTTTGTATGTCAATTTAATCTCAGATTAGTAGCCTCGCCGCCGTTGGCTATTTCCAATATCTGCAAATGAGACTTATTCTGGCTTAAATTCACCATCAGTGATTTTTTGGCATTTGGCTTTGCTGTCAAATCCATGTAGTAATGTCGACTAATATAGACTTTTTGTTAAGATAACTGAAGAATATTTCACTTTGGTGACCTTCAGTTATATAATTTAAAAATCATTTACAACTCTTCCTTTTTGATGGTTAAAGTTTGAAACTTTCATCCATCCGTCCATCCATCATCTACCGCTTATTCCCTAAACAGGGTCTCGGGGGCGCTGACATGGGCGAGAGGCGGGGTACACCCTGGACAGGTCGCCAGTCCATCACAGGGCCAAAAGTCTGAAACTTTAGATAATAAAAAAAACTTATCGGAAGCTGAAGGAGTAAACGTTTTCCTGTTGTTACTATGTTCAATTTAGCTTGCAAAGCTCAGAAGTAATGTATTCTGCTTGTCGGTTCCCCTCAGTGCTCGGAGGCTCAGAAGCTCCTGAACATCGCCAAAGAGCTTCTCCACACTGAAGAGGCCTACGTAAAAAGACTCAACCTCCTCGACCAGGTAACATTAATCTTCTATCTTTTTATTGGTGACCACAACAAAAGGCCATCTAGTTGAAGTTTGCTTAATCCATCTGAATTAGAGGTGAAGTCAGTTTGAGGCTGAGCTGGATTAAAGCTAACACTGTGATCCATTTCACAACAACCCTCTCTGACACCTTTTTTAAAGCTATGTAAGAGTTGTATTTTGCATGTTTGGCAAAATTTCAGCTCAGTCACCACAAACCTGAGTACACACTTGTTTCTGGTAAGAGACAGATGCTTGTCTATGAGCATCACACCCTCGCAGATCCCTGAATCTCTATGTATGTGATTTAGGGCTGGAGTTATAATTAGAAAGCTTTTTTGAGCTACAGTCTGGCCTTAATTAGGCTGCCCTACTTAAGCTTTTTATAATAAAAAGCATATTCCCACAACAATAGACAGTTTAAAAAAGATAAACACTATAAGCAACCTCATGCTGCCTGTGAATCACCTGCTTTTTCATCGACCTATACAAGTTCACTTATGTTTCATAAGAATGCTCTGCCAGTGGTTGAGTCTTCTTCCTCTTTGTTGTGTTTGTGTGGTACAACAGAGGAACAGCTGCCCTATCACACAGCATCTATAGGTTACTTTGCAACTTGGGGCAGAGAACCCTCACAGTTAAACTTCCTGTTTTCAGCTGAATGCTTTGATGCATATTTCCATGGTTCCAGCTGACCTCACCACTGGTTGTGACAGATAATAGATAAAAGTTAACAAATGTGATAGTTATTTATTCACTGAGGCATGCACATTTAGAGACATTGAAAAGCTGAACCTGCTGTATAATTTCTTCACCCTAGTTACCTAAAGTTGTCATAATACACACCTATACAGATGATTTCTAACAATGCTAAATATCACTCATTCATTTCGGTGACATGTTGAGTGTTGCATTTCCGTAAAGTTTTTGAATTTGTAACAGATAAAACTGCAGCCTTTATATCCTGAATTAACTTCCTGGTTTGACAGAGTCCATAAATAATGCATAGAAATAGAAATAGCTCATTCCTCCCTCCATTACAGCATGGCGGAGTCAATTTCCTTATGTTCTTTATCTCTAGAGACCTTTATTGTCACTGAATTATTAAACACATTAAAATTTGAGATGCTAGTAGTCCTAAAAGATATTTTTATAAAGTCCATTAAAACCGCATTTTACAATGTACAATCTTATTTTCCCACTCATCACGTTCCACACTTCCACTCGACAACAAAAACATCCCTAAAGTAATCATTATTAAAGTGCACGATACCTCCACAAATATAAACATGTTTAGGTATTAGGATTCTCACTCATTCATTTCTTTCATGACTAGTGTTGCATGATGACAGCTAAATAACAAACTGGAGGCTTTATAACAGCAGTTCACAAACCACAAGGTGACGTTGCTGTCTCTACACCTTTTACTGAGAGGCTATGCATCAACCATAAGAGCATATCTCTCTTTTTTTTTTCTTTCATTTTTCACAACGCTAATTTTTAAAGGCTGTTTTTCTTATAAAGCTGAAGCGTCTTGAGTCCAAATTTATATACATTTCAGTTGATCGGTGATCAGGATATGTCTGCCTAAACTTACGACTAATTCTGCACATCTAACGTAGGAGTTTAGTGCACAAAAAGTAGTAAAAGCTGCAGTAATGTTCAAAAGCTACTCTGTACTGATCATCAGTCTTGATTTGGTACTGACCAGAAACTGCTCTACAGCTGATCTGTCAGTCACCCCACTGCACCTTTCAGACCACTTCCTGGTCAAATTCATCACAGGAGCACACATTTGTCACATTATTGGCAATCAGCAGTGAAGCTAGTTAATTCAGCTACATCAGTGATGTTTTAATGAAGTTTAAAAGGGTTAATTGTTTTAAACTAAAATGTAAAAGTTGTAAAAAATGAAGACATTTAGTTCTATAATCAACAATCCAGAAAGGTCTCTGTCCACAGGAAACCGCCAGAAGCCAGCTTTTTTCTTTCTTTTTTTAACGCTACTTTTTGTGCACATGTTTCCCCTGCAGGTATTTTGCACTAAGCTCACTGGGGCTGGAATCCCTCAGGACGTCATTACAGGGATCTTCTCCAACATTTCTTCCATATACTGCTTCCATGATAAATTCCTGTTACCCGAGCTCAAGACGCGGATTACTGGAGAATGGTGAGAAATACATATTTAAATGGGTTTTCTGAAGAATTATTCTAAAGTTATTCTTCTGTTGCTACCAGTTAAGCTGTTTATTCCTGTTGTAATATTCAAGACAGCTGGGTGGCAGCAGGGGGGCATTGTTATCGAGGGTTTTAGTGATGTTGTGTTGCTAGGTTGTGTATTTTTGTTCATATCAGAGTTGTAGTGTGAGGGCACAGTCGTTCTTTTTCCATAGCAAGCAGGAAACATTTCTCCAGTGTGTAATATTGTGCCAACATCAGCCACTCTTAGTAGATAATGACTCCTCTAGAGGGCTGTGTTGAGGGACATAACCTCTCACACAATGATCCCCCTCGTAATATTTTCTAGAGCTCATTAAAATTCAGTGGCTAAGATTAAAAAACAGTGACACACGTTCATGTGTCTTCCACACAAATCAGAAAAGTGCACCTCGGGGAGAAAGTTTGAGGGATTAACTTGTCCAATGGGCCAATAATTCTTAAGATGGGCTTTATCTTTTAATAACCTTTGTTTGTTTCCAGCTGCTCACAAACAACATGCTTATTTTGTGGAAATCTATTGTGCTTAAAAGGAAATGAGGATCTAAACTTTGAGCAAGGTTTATGGATTTTCCATCAAAGCACTGACTCATAATATCACAGACACACACAAGTAAATGCAAAGGGACTGTTTTATTTAGGATTTTAATAAAGGTTTATAATTATTTTGCAAACTACATAAGAAATTATGCTTAAAACAGATAACTATTAAAAAAGAAGATTCTTTGGATGTGTAATAAGTCACTTACTGTGATCATACATCCACCCATTAGCCATACATGCTTAGTCCAGTGCAAGGTCATGCAGGGCCGGAACATATCTCAATCCCTACACGGCTAATTCTGACCCTATTAGGTGATGGGTATGTTGCTAGTCCATTGCAGTGTTTTGTGATTAACTTAGAAGTATTCCTATCTTTGCTGTAGGAACTCAAACCCCCGCATTGGAGACATCCTTCAGAAACTGGCTCCATTCATGAAGATGTATGGAGAATATGTGAAGAACTTTGACAGAGCTATGGACTTGGTCAACACCTGGACACAGAGGTCTTCACAGTTCAAAAGTGTTGTCCAGAACATACAGGTTTGCAACCATGGACTCCTTTTTCTTCTCTTAACAAACTTAGACAGTTTAGCCAAAGAGGATTCATTCTCAATCTGGTCTCTATATTTAAAAAAAAAAAGTATTATTATTATTATTTTATGGAAACGTTTAAATCTCAGTTTGTGTTTTCATTGACAGAAGCAAGATGTGTGTGGGAACCTGACATTACAGCACCACATGCTGGAGCCAGTCCAAAGGATTCCTCGTTATGAGATGCTGCTCAAAGACTACCTGAAGAAGTTGCCTGATGATGCTCTGGACAGAAAAGATGCAGAAAGTGAGACTTTTTTAACTTCAGCACTACCACACACTCACATTTGTGCACACTATGACTGATTAAGCTAGTAACAATGGGTGCTCTGGGAGAATTTCAAGGACATCCACATGTGGAAGGACTAGCGATCTAATTCTCAATTCAATGAATATTAAACATCAATGGCTGCTGTTCTGCTAAAAGCTGTGAAATATATTTAGACATCATTTCAAAAGCTTGTAAGAACTTGATCTGTTGGAAATCTGCATTGCTTCATGACTTCTGAGTCAGACGGCACCGTAATTATCTCAGAGGTAAATTGCAATGTGTCTACAACATTGTTTGTTGTACCTGAACAGAGCATATTCTGATGCTGATTCTGAAAAAATAGTTAAATGTTGCTTAATTGTAAATCCATCTTTTTACTCCATAATGCAAATTGTGCATCTTCGTCCACACATTGTGAAAGTTGATAACTATTCTGTGTGACACGGCTACACGAGTCAAAGTCCAGATTTATAACATTGTGATTAGCATTTCATAAAGAGCACTACTACATTACATGTTAAACAGTACCCGACCTGAGGTTTTAAACCTGCAGCTTCCTAAGTTTTACAAATCTACTCAGTTTAAACATGTTTCTTGTCATCTGTCCTGTGCGTCAGATGGATCTTCTTTTTTTAAATGATTGATTAACCCAACAAAGACTATCACATCTACTTTAAGCTGCCACACAACTCAGAAATGAACACAGTGATGGCAGTTTTCCTGATAAACACGATGTTTTTCAGCATCTTTACCTCTCAGGGAAAGTTTAACACAAAAAAGAGATTTCTTTCTGATTTTCAGGTGTTTAAAGGCACATGTTGTTCAATGTTTGTTCTCTGTTGGTTGGATTGTGCGCACCTCTGTGCGGAAACTTTGCTGTGTGTAGTACAGGAATCATGTAGTATAAATGAGGTGCTGTGGGTTAAATCAGATAAAAAAAATCAGATTGTTTTATGTTTATTAAAGTATAAAGCTGTTCTACCAGAAACGTCAGTGCTTTGGCCATAAGTTGCATCTTGCAGCTGCTCATAGCTCAACTTTTTGTCTTTATTAAATTATGATGCAATTCAAATTTTGATGTCACAATAATCCTCCATCTTACACAGAAAATACGTTTCTGCATTAATTTTGAACAGAAGCTGGATTTAGAGATTAAATTGCAAACCAAATCACAATATTTCTCAGAAATTTCTTTTGCAATTAGTATTTTTTACCATATTGTTCCTACTACTGTGTGCACATTCTTCATCAGACTTAAACTCCCTCATGACTCCTCCCAGCTAGAATAATGAAATACTTTGAAAGCTGTATTAAAGTTATGGTTTTTCTAATCATAACAGAAAACTAAGTTACAAACAGCAAACATTGACAGAAATGTGATGGTTTCTGGTTCACACTACTTCTTCCTCTACTTGAAGAAAAGTTGTTTATTTTAGTGTATTGCATTAATTAAAAATAAAGCCATCATAGCTCATTGTGCAGCCTGGTGGAGAGACAATATACATTTCACATGTTATGATGTCCTGCTACATCCCTGTGTCCACTTACCTAAGTCTTAGATTTACCACAGTGTGCAGTTTGGGGTATTAAAAAGATTTTCTTATCCACTTGTGGTAAAATGCAATTCATCCCAGTTGCTTTGACCTCACTTTCCCTGCCTACATGTCTCTTTTGTTTGTGTAAGTAATGATTAATACAGCTGACTCAGATGCTTGCAGGCTTTTGTGCTTGACTCCCCTTTGGCTGGAGAGCAGTCCCATGCACACAGAGCAGTTCATATTCAGACGTTGCATATTTAGCTTTTGACTTTGTTGAATTTGTGTAACATAATGGTTACCATAGTTATTCCTCTACACTGCTGTGAGTGTGTTTGTGTATAAAAAATGGATTATTTTCAGTCTGCTGTTTGAATTTCAGATCATCTTACCAGTAAAGTAATTTTTTTTTGCTATTTATTGCAGAAGCACTGGAGTTGATCTCTACTGCAGCCAACCACTCAAATGCAGCCATCAGGAAAATGGTAAACGTCTCCTACGACTAAAATCAACTATTCTAATTTTCTTTTTGTTGTCGTCTCTATTTATTTAGACACAAACTTCTACTCTCCAACTCTGTCTGGTTGAACTTTTTAAGAGCAAGCAACGCATTACCAAATCAAACTCTAAGTTGTGTCCCAGTCAGCAGCCTTACATTAACACAGACAGGAAGCTACTGTTTCCTGCCTTCAGTGTCACAGCATACAAACGCCTGACTGAGTCTCTTCAAGACACATCTTCCTCATCTCTTTCACATGTCTGGTTTTTGTGTAGCATCCACATTTTTAATTATACTTAAGCATTCGAATGTGTCTGAATCAGTAAAAGAAAATGGTAGCTACTTACTGTCTCGCTACAAGAAGCCAGAAATTATTAGAAAGTCATAGTAACGCCTATCAGGAGAATTAGGATAAGAACTCATCTTTCCTCTGACAAGGTATTCTCGTACCTTTCTTGCCTTTCTTTTACTTATCCTCCCTGCTTAATTTTATCCAGGAAAAGATGCACAAGCTGTTGGAGGTTTATGAGAGACTTGGTGGGGAGGAGGACATAGTTAACCCAGCCAATGAGTTCATCAAAGAAGGACATATCAAGAAGATGTCAGCCAAAAATGGAACAGCACAAGATCGATACCTCTACTTGGTGAGGATGTCTTATAACATAAGACAGTTAGAGGAATTTAATTCTATTTTTATATTTTTTACACACACATAACCATTTCTGTATTATTAGTTAACCACTATATCTTTTTTTTAATGTAGTTCAACAATATGGTGCTATACTGTGTGCCTAAACTCAGACTGATGGGACAGAAGTTTAGCGTCAGAGAGAGGATTGACATTGCTGGCATGGAGGTATGGTTCTTTTTATATAAATGTATATTTTTATCTATAAATATATTGTTAATCTTTTATTTAACCCACATTTCCTTTGTCTGTTCACCTCAGGTGCAGGAGAATGTGAAACAAAACCTTCCTCACACATTTGCTATCATTGGTAAACAGCGTTCATTGGAGTTGCAAGCCAGGTAAACCCTGTGAAATCCTGACCTAAAAACACGGGGACAGTATTATTTTAATCTAACATCTTTCTTTGGCCCTTTAACAAATTGTATATTTAGGGTTCTTTTCAGTGCAGCTGCTCAAAGATATTTGATATGTGACATATGTTGCCATAAGGTGATTTGTATTGCCAAGGAGCTGAAACCAGCAGAAAATAATGTGGTTAGCAGCTGCTCCAAACCACTCAAAACCCCAGCTCTCAAATTAGCTTAGCTAGCTTGTAGAAAAAGCTGAACAAGTCATAACCAGATAGTTTCTGTATGCTAATAAAGCACCTACTGTAGCTGTGATTCAACAAAATAGTACATTAACTAGCATTTCTTTATAGCTTTGTGAGCTAGTGAATGCCTCCGTACAAGCTTACAGAACTATATTGTAATTATTTTGAAGTCTTGACCAATGATTTTTTTATTTTATTTTAATAATAGATAAAACTTTGTTCATTTTATATAAAGTGTTGACCTATCTAATTCCCAACTGTAATGTGTAACCTCTTATTATGATTTTGTTAAACAATAAAATGATTTAATATCTTTTTTTGACTGTAGGACAGCAGAAGAGAAGGAAGACTGGATTCAGGCAAGGATCACACAGTATTCCACCCACACACATATGACCACACAGGCTGGCTCTCAAATCACATGCTGTAGACCAATGCCTTGTATAAATCCACATTATTGGAAAGTATTTTAGCAAAATGCAGCAGCAGTACAGCCTATTAAAACATTTTGCAGGCTGGACTAGACAAGGGTGTGCATTTTATGCTTTACACTTGAGAGGCTTTACGTTGCAATCTAAGAATGAGAGAAGAGCAGAAATATGTAGAATTTACAGTTGATGGTTTGTGGAAATAAAGAGGAGGCTGTAGCTAAAAGACTGATGCCTTTACATCATGCTGTATCCAAACACTGATCCGTTTTCTTCCTCTTTCCCCTTCATTTGTCCTTCTCTCTTCCTTAAATCCTGTTTGTCTCTTAGGTGATCAAGGCCACTATTGAACGGCACAAACAAAACAGCGAAACATTCAATAAAGCTTTTAACAGCTCCTTCTCCCGTGAAGATGACCATCTGCTTGAGTCTCCGGTCAGTCTTACTCTTCCAAATCACTCACTTCATTGACTAGAAACTTGGCAGATCATGCTGTGCAATGAATCATGGGAGACTACTGGTACACCAACCATCTTTGTAATAGTCTGGCCTTTGTCAGCGTGAACAACTCTCCATCTATGGATGTGGTAGTATCATACAGACAAAACACTCACAGAAAAGAACTCTTTATTTCCACATGTAGCGTCTGCAAGTCTCTTCTTCCAGAGCTCTCCCATGACCTAATAGGGAAAGCCCAAGTCAAAGTTTATACACAACTATTATAGATCTGCTTTGACCCACTTTGAGCTGGCCTAAACTGGACCCCAGCCAAGCTGTTACTTAACAGGAGACATACAGATTAGGTTTTTAAAGTCCAGACTGACACCTAGTGGTAAAGGTGAATGACTGCAGGAGTAAGCTACTCTTAATCAGTGTGTTTGTTTCTTTTTTTCAGGGTCCCTGGTCCAACACTTGCATTGACTCAGACAGTGAAAGGCTGCATGAAAGAGTAAGAAGTGGTTTGTCATTGTTTGTCCCTCTAAAATAACAACTCTAAAACCAGCATAATGTGAATGGCAGGAGATGGTATGCTGGTCTAGATCTAAATATATCTGTAGTCATTTTTACTCTGTCACATTACTGACTAACTCTGATTTATGATTTATCTAATTATGAAATGTTTAACAAATTGTTTTCATTGCAGAACTTCATCATCTCAGTCTAAATTTGATTATTGATTATGATTAAGGATTTTTTCTTTTTTACTGACTTTCAGATGTGTGTATTTCTTGTGTGTATTCTAATAGATCTAATTATTCAACACTAGGACATATGATCATAATGTCTGGGTGATGTTATAGCTATGGATTCATTTGCTCTTTGCATCTTGAAAAGGAAGAACATGTGAAACTTGTCTGGGACAGACAGTTCTCCTGTGTAGAAGGATGTCATAAGTTTTGTAGTTTTTTGCATACACATGTATAAAAACAACCTGACAGGAAATAGTGTGGGCATTTTTGGGTTTCTGTGTGGGTGTCTGTTGAGAGAAAAGGAAGACATACAGACAAAGGATGAAGCAAAACAACCTGTCATACATTCCTGCTGCTTTAGACAGAACAGACTGAAAACCTTGACACACCTTCTGTTATTTTGGGTTTTTTTCCAGAAAAGTTCCAAGAAAAAGGAGAAAGAGAAACAAACGTGCAAAGGCTGCAATGAGAGCTTCAATTTCACTAAGCGCAAACATCACTGCAAGCAATGTGGAGCGGTTAGTACAGATGGAACGAGAACAATTTGGGCAGTGCATGCCAGGATGTACAAAACAAACTGAGGGACATTTGAGGAAACAAGTGGAAAAATCACCTCAGATAATTAAACGCCCGTCTTTTTCCCCATGTGTCCTTCTGCAGGCCATCTGTGCAAAGTGTTCAAAGACCTTGGACAACAAAACAACCAGAATGTGTCCTGAATGTTTCGAAGCCATCCTCAGCCAGGAGAATAACTGTGGTGGTGAACAGAGAAGAAAAGCTGCCCCTGAGGTGAAAACATGTACTTAATACAAGACAGAACATGTGTATAATCATTTATTTTCATGTGTCTTTTAGCGGGGTGTCACTGGTATCTGTCTGCACAGCTTATGTAAAGGAATATTTTTGTATCTGAGGTTATTGCAGACAAACACTCACTACACGCATGCGTTATATATGCACATATTCACATTGAAAGATCAGCTAATCCTTGTTGACTAATATGATAATGAGATCTGAGCTTAAAGTGGACTAGTTGTCTCTGCTGATTCAACAGTCTGGCAGCTTTGTCTGTGAGTAAGATGTGCAGCTTGCTGTGCTTGCATGGACAGGACACTAACCACATACTGAGTTACTTAAAAGTCACTTTTTTATATTTCATGTTTGTTCTGTTTTGTGTCTTCGTGAAAATTTGTCGAGGTTGGCAAGCAAAGCTATATGCAGTGAGATTAATCACCACATGGGGGAGCTCTGGGCTGTGTTTGATCTACACAAGGTGCACCTAGGCTTAAGCACCTGCCCAAGTACAAATCTCACTGTGTCCTACATTGCTGTTATGTAATGGTGAACAAAAGGTTCTGCACAGTCTTTTGTTCATCAGATTTAAATCCTGAAAATCCTGAATTGATACATTTGAAATGAAAAACTCATTTATGCATTTTCAGATCCATATCTCCAAGAAAGGAATTCATTGACCATTGTGCTTACTTATTTATTTGTTTAGAGGCAGACATCTTTAACAGGAGACAACTGCTTGCTGAGTGGCTACCTCCAAGTGCAAGAGAAGGGGAAAAGTTGGACCAAGATGTGGGTGGCTGTAACCAAGACTGAGCCACAAGTGCTATACCTGCAAAGTAGTGGACAAGTAAGAGAGCCAAATTAAACAGATGAGACACAAATGCTGAGCTTGGTTATATCTTTTGCTCCTTAAATGATCCTAGATGGTGGTGACTGGGAGCGCTGTTTGATATTTTTTTAAAACAAGGAGCTGCAAAGACATGGCTGTTGCTGCCTATTTGCTGTATGCTAAGAGATCATAAGGCCAAATTATCTATTGAAACCAAAATACTGTAAAACCTATTTAATCTAAAAAGCTGTGTTTTGTTTGGGAAAATAAGAAAACTTTATTCCAGCACGATAGTCCTATACACCGTCTGTGAATCATGATGCTAGAATCAGTGTTTTGGTCTGTTGTTACTGAGACTATTTGACGCAAGTCCTCTTTTCTGCTCTGCATTGCACAAAAACACAACCGTAAACATGGCGAACAGCATTTCATCCCAATAATGTGCTGATCTTGCTATACTTGTCAGACTGTTCTATACAACCTGTGCCAAATTGTGTACAAACTGTCTGCCTGCCTGTACATTTGGGTATCCTGAATTAGGTGCAGATGCTGTTAGTGTTGCTGAGTTTTAGTTTGGAATGAGCAGATGAAGGAATTTCCTTTAAGGCTTGGCCCTTAATAGCAAGTGTAAGCAGTCATCCAGGTACTTCCAGTTCCAAAAGGCTTCCTCAGAACTGAACAATCCTTTCAGATGAGTGACGAGACATTTTTAAGAGGTCACAAATTAGTTTGGTGTCCTTTTGAATACCTAAGATTACACAACCTCGCAGCACAAACATCGCAAATCTAGTTTGGCGCTTAATCTGAGCGTTCTCTTAGAAACTGATATTCCAACTCCACAGAGATTAAATAGACTTGTAATTTCGTGGTAGCAAGCAAAAGCTGATGTTCATTTTTGTCTTTCATAAAAGAAAAATCCAAACTCTCACGGGAAACTGTTAAGAGCACAATAAAAATACTAGGAAGTCCTGCATCCAGGTTTTAATAGCAAAGAGGTATCATCATATTCTCCCATAATTCCTGATCTTTCATAAGAAGAATCTGCGTCGCACTGATCTGAGATTAAAGTTCAGACACGTTTGACGCTGTTGAAATGTAATTTAGTTAAACTGAATATGAATAAACGAAAAACTGTCTTGTGTTACGATAGCAAGAACAGGTTGCATTGACATTCCAGTACCAGATTTATATACCATAATATTCACTGCATTGCAAAAATCGTGCTACACTGAACCAAACAAAGCTCTGTGTGTTTGTATGCCGGCCTACTGAAAATTAATCTACTGGGTAATATTAAGGATTTTCCATTATGGATACTGGTTATCCACACAGTAACTGTACATCGTCCAGCCATACACTAGAGCTTCTTTTTTGAGCATGTAAAAGGGTTGATTAGAGACAGCAGAGCTGTGTCACTGATCACAGATGGTACTGAAGTGATGTATGATTGTAAAAGCCTCCCTAGGTTTCATTTTCAAGACTAATATCCCAATCCCACTGCAGAAAGCTGCTATTCCAAAGATTAGGATTAATGGGAGTTGGATGAACATTTCCTGATTATTCAGAAAGAAAGAGGGGGGATGGAGAGAAAAGGACAGGGCTTATTGCACATGCCTCATACAATCTATTCTCTTGTATCCTGATGAGACAAAATGTCACTTTCACTGGTGATAGATTTTTCCTTTTTTTAAATACTAACATTTTTTTTCTTTTCCCCTACTTTAGGATTCCAAGGGGTCACGGGCAGTACCCCTCTCTGGCTTCCAAGTAAACATGCCTTCAGCGACAGCTGAAAAGTCAGACATCAAACACGTGTTCCAACTCAGTCACACCCAGCAAACTTTGCTCTTAAGTGCCCAAGATGCAGAACTTCAGGCCAAGTGGGTGGACATCCTCTCCAAAGCTGCACATGGAGAAGCACCCACAGAGGCATCCATGAGCCTGACTGAACACAGGAAGAGCCAGTAGTAGCCACGCTGCAGCTACAGGACACCCCCTCCTTTCCTGTGTACAGAGCACACATTACTTGAATTCACTTTACCTTGGCACTTTTTTCCCCCTTTGAAAGGACCTCTTAATTCTTCCTATGCCAATTCAATCTTCTCCTCAGATCACACAACTACATCCTTCTGTCTGCATTTCAGTCTCTCTCAAACACACGCAAACCAAGCCACCCATGCCACTGGTCGGCATATTTTATTTCTCAGTATTTCCAACAGCTGGAGCAGATATTTGAAGAACTTTTATGTGTAATATAACTGAAGAAACTTCCAGTATGATGTATTTTTTCTGGTCTTTTTTTTTTGTAAGATAACGTTCTTGTACATTATCCCATGTTGTTGTGAAGCATTAGCTTTTAACTGTCTGTCTTCTCATTGGTATGGAGGTGTGTGTGTGTGTGTGTGTTTGAATGTGAGTCTCCTCCTGTGTTTTGTTAAGTATTGAATGTTAGTGTAAGAAACCCAAGGCACATCCCTGGTGTTTTCACCCCTGCTGGGGGCACAGTGGTGGTTCAATGGGTCTTGTACAGTATGTATACTATGATGTGATGTAAGGAAACAAAGGAAAGTGACATTTAACTTAAAAAGACAAAGAAAATGTGTTATTTGTGGCTGGCCACCTGATGCTCCCAGTTATAGCACCCATCTCCTAGACCCTGTCCTTTTACCCTCAAGTACATTAGTACTGTTTTCCTCTTTATCATTGTCGCTGGAGTCTCAAACCTTCAATCTAAGTTTGATCCACTGTATTTCCACTCTTGTTGTGATTGTCAGACCCAGAATGGGATCACGTGGCTGCAGTTTTGACCCCGTGCTGCAGGGTCAGGCTCAATATCTCTCGCACACATGCTGAATAAAGCCCTCCTGTTTAGATCTGTCTTTGAGCATAGCACCCAGCTTCCCTCCCGTCAGTGATGTGATGGAAACCAAGTACTGTACTGAAAAGCTGTTAATTCTGCCTTGCCCCCTATACCCTTCTCCTGTCAGCACCAGCCTTTAAAGAAGAGTAGCAAATAAACTTGTCATTGGATCTTTTTGTGCATGTAAACTCACCCATATTTATATACAGTGCTATGAAATCTTGCCATTATCCCTCTTTTTATGCTCCACGATACATTGATGTTGTACTGTAAAGCGAGCAGCAACAACCACTGACGGTTTTTAAACCTGGATTGTGCACAGTGGAAAACCAGTCAAGCATATCATCAATAAACAATCGTGGCTCATTTGGTGCCACACTGTCCAATAAAACCTTCATGTCTTTGCTTTCTTTTAGGTCATTTCTTCTAATGAAACACACACACAAGCACGGAGAGGGAAGTCTCGCCAATGAAAACCTTTTTATTATTAAAGCGCACATGCTCTTATTTTAGTTTCACTGTAAGACCATCATTCACCCTTCACTTGGTTCATGTGTGACTGTTCAGTTTAAACATTTATATGCACTTCTCTCCCAAAGTGCTGAATGGAGGTAAACAAGGTCATATTTATAGAAAGTGTATTTCATCTCAAGGTTGTAGAAACTAAACTGAGTTTTTTATTCCAACTATTTGTTTTTGTTGTGTTTTTGCAGATGTGTATTTATTTTTATTGCTGAAAGATGCAAAATTGTGATAAACCCAAGCAATGCTGGTTTGTCTCTATGAAGCATTGCTAACCTGATTTCTTACATTGATATACCACAGATGCATAAAGCAACAAATCAACCCCAGATTGGGTTCAAATTTCCACCATGTTTTTAGATTCCTCTGATAATGGTAAAACTGACTTTGCTACTGTTTTTTTTACAGATCTCCCCTTTGGCCTTTACACTAGGTTTAGCACGTCCCAAAGCTTTGTATATCTTGCATAGCATTTTTACCCACAATCCCCTCCAAACTTTACAAAATTCTTTGCTGTTTCTGGTACTACTAGATTATTTTTTGACACAAATTCCTCATTTTGTGGCTGCTCTTCAGTAATTCTGGATGTCATCAGAAACCTACTACTACTGCTTACACTAGCTTACTCCTACGGTCTACTTGTCTTTAAAAACCACACAAGGAAAAGTGTTTTTTCCTGGTCTCTTCTTTTTTTAATCAAGCATAATGTAGAAACTTAAGGTCCTCTCAGACCTCTGCTGTGACTCATTTCCTTTGTTTTAATGAATCCCCCAGCTGATGGCATTTGATCTCAACCTTTGAGCTAAATAAATATATGCATTAAAAGGGAAACTTCATGTCAAATGTGTTGTGATAAGAAAAAAATGGACGTTCAGTTGTGCAACAGCACCCCCAGCTATCACAATAATGTCTGTGCTGAAACTTCCTGTACTGTAGTAATGTATGACGGTCTTATCAACAGGCAAAACAAGACAAGCAGAGCGCTTTGCACTCGTCTTTTTACAACTGTTGGAGTCTGGTGCCAGAAGATAGTGATTCCACAGACACACAGATGACTGTTTTTCATTTTTATTTTCACTACAGACAGCAGCTACTGCTATTCTTCCTGGGATCCCTTTGTTAAATACAATGTTTGCACATACACATGCATACATCACATTAATGCATAAGAACTCCATAAACTATTCATAGGGTAATATACTCTGTTATAAGGCACAAAGTTATCAAACAACGCATAAAAAATGGTTAATAGAAATGATCTTCTTTAAAAAGTGACTGAATATTAACATCAACACACTCCTGTCAGCTTCAAATAAAAACCAGGAAAGGAAATAATTGGATCAGGAAAATGTAACTTGCTGAAAGGGTTGGGTTCGGTGTGATTTCACCTCTTAGATATGTGTGTGTATATAAAAGAAGGTGTGGAGTGTGTGCACAAAATTTCTCTGCATTTTGATTTGATTCATTTTGATGCTCCTCTCTGTGTTTAGTCTATATTTTGGAGTCCACTCACATGATGTGTGCATTTCTTGCAAGCATACATCATTTTTTATTGTACACATTTACAAAAAAATGTATAAAAGGCAGCAATTGATGGGAGGGGTGTAACATAACTTCTTCATTTAGCAGGTCAACTTTAAGTGTCAAAATGATAAATTAGATGTCTCAGCAGCGTCTCGGTAGACTTGTGAGCTGTTGTGCAATGATATAGAGAGCAAAGTGCTGACTGCCTCTTTCTGTCATGGTTTTCATATTATGCAGAGTGGCAGGGTGGATCTTCTGTCTGCTGCAAAATGAGGAGGAGACCCTGCTCAGATGAGGGGTCATCATTTCTGCATTCTCCCAGAAACTCAAATCTATATGTAGCTGCTAATCCACCATTTTTATTTGGCATAAAGTATATCTGCTCAGTTTCTCTCTCAAATTCTGAATTGAACATTGTAGCAGACAACATGAACATTTGTGTTAGTTTTAACCATAGACAGTATGGTTTTAACCTAACAGTTTGTGCAGCCTGGTGGAGGCCATCCTTCCATTTCAAACTTCTCTTTCTTGCAGACTGTTGTTTATATGTGTTGATCGAAGATGACTACCGAGAGTGCACTAAAACTGAAGCACATCAAGTGGACGGCCCAGGTCTTCTCTTAATGGCGCATTTCATCAAGGGCACAGACCTCTTTGAAAGAAAAGAAACAGCAAAGTTGGTCAATTTGCTCCAATTTCTCAGGTCAAAGTGTGAAATAGAACTGCTGTGGCAGAGAGCAAAGCATATATTCGCAAGATATTTGTCCTTGGTTTCAAGTTGTAACCACAATTCTGTGCAGCTCTCCAACAACAGCTGAAGAGAATGGATTTAATGTGAAAGCTGTTATGTGCCACTGGAGTGTAAGCCTCTTACCAGCTGTTTGTGTGTGAACACGCATGTGTATGTGTTTATGTTTGGTATACATCTGTGTGGCCCAGAGACGTTTACAGTTTGCATGATCAAACTCTGAAATACAACCCTTTTCTGATCCTATTTTCTGTTTTGCATCACTGCTAACATCTAGTGCAATTCAGGTAGTGTTGCAGTTAAGTTTTAACCAAGCATAAACAGTCTAAGTGCTATATGACTAAGTTTTGACTCTAACAAACCAACTACATGTTGAAACCTACCATTTGCATACTCTGGTGGTGCGTGTTGACACTTCTTCATTCCCATAAAGGAAGTGGTTGCAAATGTTTCCTGCCACTTTCGTGCAGGCTACTTTTACTGGTACTACCCCTCCTCAGTTTTATGGCAGCTGTCAGTTTCTTTTTCCTGATCGTGTTTTGTTTTTTTTTCTCTTTTAACCCACATTTTTGTTTGAAAAAAATCCTGATCGCCGTCAGAGACAAGGTGTGATTTATGGATAGTTAAAAAAAAAGCATCTGTTGGTCTCATTTGTCTGGAGGGCACATACCAGTTCAGCAAATATCAGGTGTATGGTGAAGCAAGGCCATTTAAGGCTTTAAGATTAGGGATGAGGCATTGAAATTAATTCAATATCTTACAGGAAACCAGTGAAGGGAAGCAAGCACAGGGGCAACATGCTCATACTTTACTGCACCAGTAAGGATGTGTGCAGTCGACAGATGACTGATTCCTAACTGCACTTAGTCAGGGCTAAAATAAACAAACAAAGTTACAGTATTTAGGAGACCCAAACAAATGTAATACTGACTTATTCATTTGTTAGGATGTTTAAAATTGTGTTTAATTCAGTATTTAAAGAAGAGGTAAAAGCAAAAGAAATATATGCTGACTTTCAAACAACTGGCAACTTGATCAGCTACTCCAGTTGTTTTTACATGGGGTCATTCTTGCACATATCCCGCTTCCAGGAAGTGCCTGCTAGTCTTAGATGTGTGTTTTGATGAAGTGACCAGTGGTGCAGTCAGTAGATCACTTTTCCTTTTCAGAAATAAAGTCTCCATTTTAAGGTGATCTTCTGTGAGGGTGGAAATAACACCAACACACCCACAACCTCTGTTGAGACTGCCTTATATGCAAGTCATCTTTCAGATTGCATCACACACATGGATCAGATATCCAAGCAAATAGAAAAAAACAAAACCTTTGGGGCCACATAGAGTTGAAAATCTTGCTCAATTATATTTCAACAATGGCAGGGAGCTCAATGATTAAATCAGCTAGATTCCTAAAAGAAGACATCCTTACTCTTCCTGAGATCCAGCTTCTGTCTCGTGAGTCAATCATAACACACACATAAGTCTTTCATGCCTGTATATGTTGTGACACCAACAGAGCAGTTGGTTTAGAGAACATTTGATAAATCTCTTGATTTTGTTTAATCTTTATTGTACCTGTAAAACTTCAACAACAAAGTCTGATGTTGTTCTGGCAAGTACCAGAAAACCTTGTGTGTGAGGGTAGAGGGAACATAGAGAGAAAAAACAAAACAAGCATCTCAACTTGTTCAATCAACAAATCAAACTTAAAATGTTGTGTGGTCCAGTGGATGTCGAAGAAGGACATTTTGTAAATTGACATTTTACAGTAATTTTGGACAAAGTTGCACACAACAAACCGAATTTAATTTTTGTAACTGGACTTAAAAGTAACTTTGTAAAGTGTCCTGCAATGAATCAGGTGTGTGTGTGCCACTGCTTTGCTACTCCAATTATAGCTTGCCAGTTTTTTATTTCATGTTTCCATTTTTAAAGCACCCTCGTGTGGTTTAATCCAACTTTTTTATTTGCTTCCAAACAAATAGATTATTCTCCTGCTTCTGTGATGACTGGAGCAGCGTATGTAGCAACCATGACTCTTTTAACTACTCTGTTGTGAATCTTCTTGTTTATAGTGCATATTTGTTACCTGAAAAAGAAATTAAATGTTGCCTGTTTTAGGAAATCATTTGTGTTTAATAAACGATCTAAAGGTCAATAACAAGGATCGCTTCCCAGTGAGGAAATATCTTAATAATAACAGCTCGTCAGCAGAGACAACATCCTTCTTTGTCTCATTTGCAGCCTGTGTGGACGTGTGGGTGAAAAAGGAGGCTTATTCAAGTTACTTTAGAGTGCTGGTCATCTCACTATTATATTATAATTAGAAATCATTAGGATGGACTTGATAATGATGATGATGTGAGCTCTATTTATGCAAATGACCAGAATGGACCCAGAATAGCTCGCCACCAAACCCTTTCCAACAAGACAAACCAACATTATTAATTACAATTACAATAGTAAACCATATCTACTTTGTTATGTTAGGCATAAGATAACCATTGTAATCCTCACTGATCTCTTACTGCACTTATTTACATGAAATCGTTGCATGAACTGGCATGTCTATTGAGTAAAACCCCATCTACAGCTAAGCAATGTCTTGTTGAGGCCATCGGACCAGCAATAGTGCAGGATGGGTCATTTGGAAAGAGCTCATATAAAAATAAATAAATTCATGTCCTAAAACATAACCCAGAAATGCTTTGTTCATCCAAGATGTTTATTCTACAGATGCACTTCAGTAATGACTAAGCCTGGAGGGGACATTCAGGAGAAGCAGGAGTGTTCTCTAAATGCCGTCAATAATATTGAGAAGTGATCATATGTTTGGCTTTGAATAAAGAGGAAATGAGCACACACAGAAAAAGACTAAGAAGTGGATGAACTTTACTGTAAAAGCACCAGACCGAGCCAACCCTCATATAAAAGGGCCTTTCAGTCATCATACTGAGTATAATAACTGCTCTCTTTCTGAGATGAGTTTGCAAACTAATAAATCTTTTTTCCCCTTCTTCTTTTTTGTTCAGGTAAAACCCACTTTTTTCTCTACTTCCAGACTTGTTTCGCAGGCTCCCACAGCCTTCTTTTGGTCAACACAACCCCACCGTCACTGCTCTCTCATCTTTAATTCGTTGTTCAAAGCACTGCTTTTCTGTTCAATCTCAGTTTATATTTCAGCTCTAATACCGCTGGTGAAACACGACGTGGAAGCATTCTTACCCGCAGTATGACTGACACATAGCAGGTGTCTGAAAATGCTTTCATATGTTCCATCACTTCTTCTCTGACTGTTCATGGCTCCTGTTTTTCTCCACTTTTCATTGGGACGAAAGCTCTGGACTTGTGACTTCCTGGAGACACGATCAGCTGTGCTGACGTTTAAAGGGCAGCAGCTTTGTCATATTGTCACTCAAAACTATTTTTATTTGAATTTTTAATAATGATTTTTAGATTATAATTAAGAGCCTAAGAGTTTATTGCTTTTTTTTTTGTTCTTATGTTAATCACGTCCTTTCCTTGGTGAGATTTTTGCCTTAAAATCTGCTGTTATTTATTTACTGATAATCTCACACCTGTCTTGTATTTAACATTTATACCGTCAGCATTTATCACCCTTGGTTTCCATTGTTGTCATGGCTTTCTCCTAGCTAGCCTGCCTTCCCCTGTGTTGTTCTGGGTTTGTGCTTTTGGATTCTCTCACACCTCAGTGCCTTTTGGTTTTCATCTTTAATAAAAGTGCATTTCTGTCTTTTTCTTCATATTTTCAGGTTGCATCTTTGTTGTCCTTTTTTTCTGGTTTAAATGATTATTTTAGGTGTGCATAAATATGTACTGGCATCAGTTTTCCTTTATTGAAATCAATCGTTTTGGTTGTTTATTGGTAAGGAGTTATGGGGTTTGAAGGAAGATGTGGGATTGGGGGTTTTTTTTCTCAATTTTTTCTTAGTCCATCTTTTAATGCATGATCCAGATGATTACCTCATTTGTTTTCTTACAAAGGGTTGATAATGTTTTCTCTTAGCTGTCTATAAAAGTGTACCAGCTGGTTGTTTTATATTCACCATTTTAGTTGTTGCTAACAAAATAACAAAAATAAAGCATCACAAGAATCCTAAAATTGACAAAGCTTCATTTCCCTTATATCCAATAATCCCTCTTGGCAAGGCAAATTTGCTGGCACAAACCAGCAGCCGCACCCATGTCATTATTTTGTTTGCTATGATGCTGGACAGCCCATGTATTAAACTAAATTAAATTAAACATTTTTAAAAATTAAAAATAATTTGTTACAACCCCAACTCGGCTATTGGAAAGGGGAAGTAACATTAATGATAAGAAAAAAAATTAAATGATATCAATAAAAATGTATCAATCAACATAAACCAGGGCAAAACAACACCAGACCATGGTTTCACCATAAACACAAAGGAAAACCAAAAGTCTTTCACAAAGAATACAAACCAGGACAAAACAGCAGAGCCTGGTTACCAAATTCAACACCATGAGACTGCACAGTCTGTCAAAAACAAATGGATCAAATCAAAACAGCTACAAGCTCTCTAATGACAAACTGGTCAGAGCACACACACAGCTGCACACACACATCTGTCTGGCTTTATCAAATGACTGGGCCAATCACAGATGAGGTATGGCAGCTCCATCCAATCACGGATGAGAGATGGCACAGTCCTATTTGCATGAAGCAGATTTCCTGGTGTTCCAAATGCAGCGGGCCAAGGCTTTGTGAAAAACTCAAAAAATTTCATTACATTCAAATACATTTGACTGAATATTTCTAAATGCATTTTTTTGGCTAAACTTGAGAATATTTTTTTTAAACTTCATGTGAATTTAGGACAGTTTAACAACACTGCTTCTTTAATGAGTGAATGAATTCTTACAAATGCAGAGGGAGTAAACATGGTATGATTTAAGTGTTTGGATGTGTAATTTTAAGCTGCATTCCTGGCCTAATTACATTAGAAAGCAAATAAACAAAGAAGCAGCACTGTGAGGAAAGAAGCAGTTAGGACATGTCCCGCCTCACCTTTTTATCATTGCTGTTTCTGTGGTTCCTGAGAGATGCCATGCATGTGTATGCCCTACCTTGCAAGCTGTGCACGTCTGAGACAGCTCTGCGCCAAAGAAATGCTTGATCAACTCAATTGCCTCCTAACATCTCATTCTCACTTTCCTTCTTTCTCTCCCTCCTCCTTCCTCTCCCTCAGCATGTGTACCAGAGGTGCAGATCTATTGAAATGACTCAGTCACTGATGGCCAGAGTCCAGCCAGCAAAAAGGTGATGTGTTCAGAGCGCATTAATGACTTTATAGACAGAGCAGCAGCGTGTGAGAGACAGAGAAAGGAGATTTCATCTCCGAAATAGTTTCTTCTTAGTTTGACAAGCATAGTTAACTGTATCTGCATCTCTTAGCCTATCTTTAATAAGGCTCAGATGCTAAGATTAAATGGTTCCTATTAATAATCCATGCCTTAATCTCAGTTATCTGCAAGTCTTTTTCCAGTTTTTGTATAATGAGTCATCCTTCTAACGTTACAGCAACTCTTTCCAAGCTTTATTTGTATGAGGAGTCTCTCTCATCCCCTTTGATGAGGAGACCATAATAACATGACGTTCTTGGTAGCCAAGCAATTAAAAGCCGCATCTCACTGGACATTTGTTTTGGGGGGGCTAACCAAAGACAGAGAGAAGTCACCTTCAGTCTCCTCCACCCAGACCTCCGGCCATATGTGGCCTGGTTTGCTCAGGAGTGTTGATGCGGCTGCTGGCACCATGCAATGGTGCCCCTCCTGTTCTACTTAATTACCTATGTGATGGAGTGTTTCCCCTCAGCGGAGCCATTGTGTCACACAGTGTTAGGGGCAGGGCGGACACACCATGCTGACCAGTCTCACCTGCTTCACTTCTTCCTGAGTTTCTTGTCAGCTCAGATTAATTTCAATGTCTATTTTTGCTCTTCTCTTCCCCCCACACACCCATTATTTTTTTTCTCTTTCTCTGTCTCTGTAAGATCTCTGAGCTGAGATTTAGGTATGCCACTTTGTAGGCAAAATGATATCCGCTTTGTCCTTCTTTAACAGAGAACTTTTGGTGTTTTGGACCATCCTTGCATTCGTTAGCAAGCCGCTGGGTTGTGCATTGGATTACGCAATGTACGGAGAACTCTAGACAGGGTGGAGAATAAAATGAAAGGCACAATGAGTCCAAACTGTACCTAGTGCCAGAACATATTAACCGTTGCTGTAGCAACCAAATGAGAGGACAACTTGAACACTTAATTTCTCAGAATGTATTCATCCACGGTGTCTGTATCCTCTTATCCTTCATCACCGTCCTCAGGATGTAGAAAATGTTGAGTTCCAATAAAACTTTGCAGCTGAAGACAGTTTGCTGCAGACATAACAAGAAATGGTTTATGTAAGAAGGAGGTGCTTTTATAGAGTTTTGCTTGCCTTTGGGTATATGTTCATTAGGATTCAGCACCACCACCCACAAGATAAATACCATCAGCATCTCTGACTTGTTTTTTTTAAAGTATTCTTCATAAAATCATTTGTTAACACTTTAATCAGTGATGGCAGAGTGCTGTTTTTATATTAACAATGAGAAAACCTGCTGCCTCAGTGTGTCTGAGGAGCTCTGAGCAGGTTTGTTCAGGGGAACATGCCTGCACCTGCACTTATCACCCAAAGCAAAAACAGCCTCACACATGACCTGAATCCTCAATGGCCACAAAGCCACCTGCATGTTAGACAACAAATCATTTCTGCCTTAAAATGCAAAAGCAAACTGAAAGAGGAAACTCAATACTGTGTGTTTATTATGTCTGGTTAATATAGAATGAGCTGGTCCAAATGTGTGCTATGTGAAGCCTACTTCCAGGTTTTCTGTATACATCATGTGCACCCCTGGGTCTTCAACTATCTGCTATTTAGTTACAGTCAATATTTAGTTACTTCAAACATGGATGTTTTCCACATTTGTTCTAATAAAACTCTGTTTCGAGAAGCTTAATATATATTTTCATATTGGATAATATTTGAAGCTGTCAGTAACAGAACACAGGAGAAGATTCATATCAGTCTCATCAGCAGTTACCACACTGACCACAAGTCTGAAGTGTGACACAGCAAGTCACAGGAAGGGAGTGATGCTCAGACTTACTGGGGTTATTGTGGAAACGCAACTTATGATGCACAAAGGGATGGTCTTAACTGAAAGATCACATCAGCACTATTAGGTTGAATTAACCGTTTTAAAGAAGAGAAAAACAACCAACAACTCTCTGAGTGCTTATTGTCCCATTATTGTTATTAGATCAAATTTTTAATAATGAAAAAGTTGACACAATTTAATGGCTGCATGCAAAACAAAAGTAAAGAGGAAATAAAAAAATTTAAAATTAAGAATTTATGGTTTACTTTTATAATTCAGCTGCAGTGAATATTATAAGTGATTACTTTATACACATCTCTTTTATTACTCCTCACTCATCACAAGAGCACCTCGATGTCAAGAGACACGTCATGGAATATGTAGACTATTATTTGCACATCTTAAACCCCGCGGCATCACATCCTGCTGCAGTCTCCCCCTCATCGCCATCCTGCTCTCATAGCACAGCTCTGATTTAATCCACAAAGTCATTTTTGCTTTGCTCGACAAGGTCTCGACTGTTCACTTCACCAGACCTGTCGGGGCGCTCATCCGCTTGCGCGACAGCCGCGCGCGCCAACCAGACCGATAAGTTGCAGCGTGAAGGGATTGTGGGAGGACTCTGTGACTGACAAGGTGTTGGCTCGGAGGTGGAAAGGCGAGAAGCGCGAGCCCCTCGCCAACTAAATTCCGATTTGTTTATGCTGTGCCGGACACGGAGAGGTACAGGCGCGCGGTCTTTACGCACAACCAAAAGAGGGAGCGTCCGTCTGTCACCGCCATGTCCGCGGCAACGGCCTCAGTAGCAGATGTGTCCAGGACGGAATTTACTAATAGAGATGACAGCCGTGTCCGGAAAAACACAGGTAAGAGATTAAAAAGGAAACCAAATCTGGACTGGATTATCTTTTAATATGTGGGGAATATGTTTGTGATCCACTTATTAATGAGTTTTAAGTTAGACTCTTGTTCAAACATATCACGCTGATCTCATTGCAGCATTTTGTGAAGTGGGATCTGTTGTAGCCTATGTATGAAATATATAGTTAAAAGATATACAAAATATACAGTTGTACTATACTTGCAGTACTTATGCAAGTTTCCCAACAACTGCAAAAGGATTCAAAACCAAGATGTGTCGTTTAATGTGATTAAAACAAAATACACTGTCGTTATTTAAGTGTAAATTTTAAAAATCTATTTATATATCCATGTTACAAAGTATAGCCTACTGATTACATGTTTATACATTAGCGCATTTTAATAGAATAATTCCCCATTTAATGAAAAAGAAATAAAGAAAGTAGGAGGAAGTAAAAAGTGGTGGCTTTTTATTGAATGTGATGCACAGCTGGACACCTCAGCTCAGCCACACGTGCATTACATAAAAGCGAGCCTCTACTTGTGTCCTCGTGTTACATAAATGTTAATGAGAGATGATGCTAATGACCTTCATCAGAAGTGAATTTAGCCTTTTCCCTTCTTAGAAGTTTAGCATATTCTTACTTTATACTCATCTTTTACTTCCCAGGTGTAATTTTTTTAGTATCTGAGAGCGAAACCCAGAAGTTCTGATATAGTTTGGTGCCTCTTGTGGAAATAAAGTTGCACTGCGTGTAATAGAAGTGTACAACTTCTCTTACTTCATTGCGTATTTTCCTTCTTTTGATAGTATGCAGAGGAAATTCTGTCTCAAGAGTATGAAATAATCAGACGTTTGTCACTATAAACAAGATGACTTTGACTCTTCCTGGATCTGATCATATTATATTTCTAACCACCTCATAACACTGTAATTGTTTGCCAGTTGCTTATTTCATGATGAAGTCACTATTGTATGCTCATCATGTCAGACTACTGGCACAGTGAGTGTCCTCCTCCCTTGTATTATGCTGAGCCCTGTGCTGTTGTTTGTGATGGTCCCAGATGACCCATGTGCTTCTACCATCATTGCAGGCCTTTTGTTTAATGGTGTGTCACATTTTCTGCGTTGATACCGTAATAATCAAGGCAGCATACATGAGACTGTTAGAGGGGGGCTTCGTCACATAGTGTTGTGCATTCCTACAGCAGTTCAGTACAGACAGCTGTTAACTGAAAGTCCCATTCTCATCTGCAATGTCCCATTGTTGGTTACATGATTCATCCTGAAGAATTTTTAATCGTCTTATATCTGTCTTATATCAAGGTTCTCATAAAGCCTATTACAATTTAACATTTTTTTTCAAAAAGTAAATACATCGATAATTATCTGGTAATTATTCCAAAAGGAGGAGCAGATATTTAAATCTTTTTATGGTCCCAGTTTGTACACCTTTATAGCTACCTTCCTCTGATGGTCTACTCCTGCCTTTTTCCAACACTGTCCTTGTATCCATAAATTTCTTGCGCCATGCACAAATTCAGGGATGTGATGGTGAATGTTTTCCTTGATAATTCCTGTTTTTTTTTTACTGTGTTGTTTCAATGGACCACTATACAAATTGTGGATTTTCTTCTGCCATTTTCAGGGTTTATTAAACTAAAACTCTTTCTTTAAAAGAGTATGAAATGAAATGCTACTTAAACTTTGATAACCACTGAGAAAATAGAAGGATGATATCCTTACTTTATGGACACCCTGTACATTTCTTACATGTATCAAAACTATGGTTAGTTTTTACTCACACATTAACATTAACAGCATAAACTAATTCAGTAGCAATTTCTGTATTTGTTTTACACAATCTGACCTCCATCTTTCCGCTTTAGGTCACCCACAGGCTCAGTGCACACCCATGCCTCTACCAGCCCTTGGCACTCAAAGAATCATCCAAGGCAATGGGACCAATGTTGGCACAGTCATTTCTTTGCAGTGTCCGGCCAAACACAAACTGGTAGGCAAGGAGCTGACATGTGTTATGGACAACAGCAGCCCCCATTGGGTAGGGGAGACTTACTGTAAACGTAAGTAGGAACCATGAACAGTCTTTAGTGACTTCCTGACCTGACAGTTGCTTGAGTGTCACTTTATGCATCTATTTTTTTTTGTTCATTTTTAGTTACCAAGATGTCTGTGTGTGCAGAATAAATGTTGCTAAAGGAGTAAAACTGCAGAGGCTGCAAAACGTCCCCTGAGCTGTCAGCTCATTGTTTTGTAAAGATGGAACATAGGGCATCAGACATGTGGCAGTGCTGCATGAAGTTACATAAGGTGGTGTTTGCCACAGGGTAATTAGATTTATTTGACTTTAAATTGAATGATAAACACATTGAGGTGAAAATTATTTGGCATTTGTAGCTGAAGCTCATTAAAGGGACACAGTAATTACTTCTATAACCAGAGCTGCAGGTGTATAATTGACAAGTGAAAAAAATGAGAGAGCGCTTTTAATTCTTTTCAGAAGAGAGAACATGCTGTTTGATGTTAAACTGAAAGAAATTAAAAACAGTTGTTTTAGGTTTTCTTTTTAGTCTTTTGCAAAGAACAGCTGGCTGGAAAGAGGACATTAAGCAGAACGGCTTTTATCCCTCCAGTCTGCTCGATATTATGCCGTATTTCAGCTGTCTGTGATTCATACTTTACATCTACAAACCTAAAACGAGGTGGCAGTTTGGTTAGACTCTGATAAGGACATTTCATACTGATTTTTGCAGAATTGTGAATGACATCTAATTTGCAGACTGTATGAAAGAAAAATCTATTAATCAGTCACTTTTTCTCTGTCGCACTCCAGCTCTGTCTCCCATTGAGGACTATGGTTTCCGTGTGGCTGTGCTGGCATCTATTATAAGTTCAGGCATAATCTTGCTCATGTCTATGGCCTTTCTCACCTGCTGTCTGCTTGACTGCATCAAAGAGGACAAAAGGAAAAAGGAAGAAAGGTGAGTAGGGATGGAAGAAAAGTTCTGCTTTTTCAGAAAGGGGTGACCAAAAATACTCATATCATACTTAAAATTGTTCAATGTATTCCACATAAGTGGAATTACATTAATTGCTTATGTCTAACAAGAATGCCAGTTTGAAGCAACGGAAAAATGCAAATAGAGAACAAAATGTACTGAAACGTGACAAGTGGCCCCAGATAAACACTGCTTTTGTCCACGATGACATGCTAAGATGCCCATTGTTTACGCGTCATATTTCAATTAAGATGTAGAATGTCTGAATGGTGGAGAAATAACATAAAATCACTTGAGTAAAGTACAAATACGACAGAACTGTACTTTACAATAAACTGAGTTGGTGTATTGATCCGATTAGTCAGCTGGGGTTAGAATTAGCTGTGATGTTCAGGTCTTAATTATACTTTCCTGGCAGAGAGTCAGATGCGTGGCATTTGGAGGAACAGGAACAGCGACGGGATGACAGCAGATCACACTACAATCATAGAGGTCGAAACAACAACAATAACAACACCCAGGAGAAAGCATTTCCTTTGTGGGATGCAGCCCTGTGCGACAACATGCAACCCTGCAGGTGAGGACTCCTTTTCATTTAAATGCTTTAAAAGCTAAATAATTTCTAATGCGCAGTAAAAAAAAAATACAACAAAAACAAATAAAAAGAAAAAGAAACATCTTCTTGTCTTTTCTCCTCAGATGTCAGCAGCAGTATGGCCCCTCTTCCTGCAACTATGGGCCCCCGCCTTCACTTGCTGCTCTCCCAGGACTTGATTATGACCAGCCTCTCCTACCCCAGAACCTGGATTATTGTCTACCTCAGTACCATGGACGTCCTCTGTCCTCCTGTCAAACAACCAGTCAAATCCCAATGGCTGGGTCTGGAGTGGTATGGCAGTATGGAGGACAGCACAGCAGATTATCGGAAGCCAACCCACCACTCACAGATGAAACCAGCACATGGAGTATAAACTCAAACAGGACTGTCAATTCCAAAGAACTTTCAATAAGGATTATATCAGTGTGAGGACACGTTGCCTGCAGCTATTCATTAAGATTTTGTTTACTGGCCAAACCTCTGCAACATTGACTCTATTAATGAGGATTACATCAGCATGTGTTGTTATTTTTTTAACGTCTGCAGTGTTACACACATGCTGGCTCTGTAGCCTGATTTTAAAGGCTTACAGCATGTGCCTTGTGTGAACTGTAATGGCACACTGCCCCCTGGCGGCGCAAAGGAACCATCGCACTTTCAGTGACGTGACGACAACTAGAAAGATTTTTACTTGAATAAGATCATTTAACCTTGTGGTTAAAGTTCAAACTTAAAGTGTTTATTGAAGCATAGTTCATAAAACATTGTATTAAACCGTGAAGATGTTCTGATTTTCCATTACACTGTACCATATGTAAATACGAGTTATATGTAATAAAAACTAATTAAACTCTAAAATCAGTGTAGTGAACTCATCCGGAGTGCGCCTGTGTGATTCGGTGAAGCTGCCACTCTTCCCATCGGTCGTACCGGAGATCGCAGCTGGTCATGTGGCGGCGCGGCGGCGGCTCGCGCGCGCGGAACGCTTCACGCTCGCCCCGGCGGCACCAGGAAGTACCGAGCGAAGCTCACGCGCAGTTATTTTGTAATTTACTATTATGGCAGGTTTGACAACCAGGGGTAAGATGTTTTTGGCTTTTGGTGCATTTTCTGTCGCAACGATTTGCTCAGATGTGCAGACATTATGTGTTTTGGTGCAGTTCAAACCTTTGAGATTATTAAAATGTGTTAACAGAATTATTTTAGCTTCATGTAGGCTGTTTGGACATAATTTATAACTAGTTTTCCATACCGGGCAAACAGGCCTATATTGATTAAATTCATCTCTAATATACCTTCTCATCAGTCATCCCAGCCTTAATTCAAAGATATTTCTCACTCCAATCTGGGTGTAATTCTATTTAAATGATTGTTTTGACAGTCTTACTGGTATGAATAATTATTAAAATTGAAACATAGTAGTCACTGGAGGTAAAGCTTGTTATTGTGGTTTAAACAGTTTTATAAAAACGCACATGTTGAGTGATTTCAGTAAAATGACATCCTACTTTTGCATTTTTGGTGGAAAAGAACATTTTTATTTTTATGGAAACCTATGAATGTCTGTAAACTCTTAAACTGTTTCTTTATATAAGTAAGTTTTGAAAACTGTAAATCTAAACAATCATGTTAACCTAAGATGAGTATTTTAAGAATCTTTAATATTATTCTGTGTAAAATCTCCACTAGGAAGACTTTCATTGTAGCAGAAAAGAAAGAGGAATGTTTTCCACTGTGATGTGGAACAGCTGAATCATACCGAATCCCCTATCTGTTTCTTACCAGCTCGCTTAGGTAATACTTTCCGCTCTCAGGACAAACAGCCTTAATAATAATTGCCTAATTGCTGATATTTTGGAAACAACTGACTTCAATAACTTGCACAAGCAGATGCTATTGAAATAAAATGTGCTCAGACAAATTTTCAGCAACTATATTCACCTCCTTAAACAGGGGGAATAAACCTCTTAGTATTTTATTTTCAGACTGGTGCTAATGCCAAGTCCAGCTTACTAAGAAACTACTTAAGACAAGTTATAAAATCTACACACCACCAACGGGAGCTTTGTTACAGATTACCAGTGTCTAGGGTTATGACCTGTTAATGGCCTCTTCACACTATATGAACTGTGCACACAACAGCTTTTACATCGGTTTTGTAGGGTTGAAGGAAATGAAACACTCTCTCTAATCCTTTGTGATCAGACATTGAAGGTTATGATGAGCAGCTCCAGAGTGATGCCCAGTTCCTGTGTTCAGACCAACGGATGGATGCAGAGTTGGTTGACAGACTGGTACTGCAGCTGAACAGGATCTACCCCCAAATCTTCAATGATAAGGAAGCCTGCAAGGTCACTGCAAATACATGCTTTTTGTTAACGCTTCAAAACATCCAGGTTTTATTCTCATCATATCTTTGCATCTAAATTTGTTACATTGTTGCAGAAAATCTGAAGCAGAAGCAAAGTTCTTATATACACTTGTTGGATAAAGTTTGTGAGCACTTGGGATCTACATTTCTGAATGGATTACTTGTAAAATCTTGATCTAAGACATATTTACACACAAATATAATCTAGCAAAACAAATTACAACATGCATTGACATGCACTTATTTAGCACAGTATTCTTTGAGCCTCCAGGCTGCAAAATGTGAGTTAACTTTTACATTAACATGTTCTTCAAAACCTTGTTGGAATCCAAGTTAAGAAGCGGAGATACATGACTAAAAGTTGACTCTGCCAATAACAAGTTAATGTAGTGATGGTGGACTAAGAAGATGAATGCCACCATGCAAAAGATGGAATCACTCGAGCCTTCTGCAAACCTGAATTGGATCAAGTGGTATGAATGAATGAATGATTGTCAGTTAGATGACATAACATGAGATCAATGCAGGTATCCTCGTCATATCTAAAGGTTTACAAATATTTATAATAAATATATAATATAATATAAATATATATAACATACACAGGGATTCAACTCAGCATCTGTCTCATTGCAGTTCAGGAGGCTGAGCGTGCCCACCAAAGTGCGGTTACCTGAGTTATTGAAGCACCTGCATGGAAAAGGTGAAGAGGCATGTCATGAATTCTACAGAGCACTTCACATCCATGCTGAGGAAGTCTATGCCAGCCTGCCCACCAGACTCAGACAAAGAGGTAAAACCTAGACCCAGTTGGTAGACATATGTTCAACATGTATATTAGTGCACAAATATATAAACATCTTGCAAGATAGCCACTAGTAATTAGAAAATTATCAATGTTTATGTCATAGTGTCATGTGAGTTTGCGAATGCATCATATTGTGGGTTAAAGAAACTGCTTGCTATAAATTAATTTTGAAAAAATAATGTTATGAATCCTTTTAATGAAATGGTTTTAACCTGAAAATATCAGGTTTGCATGAAGGTACTGAAATCTCCTGACGCATTAATCATGATGTGTAAAAATGTGAGGTGTTCAGTTCATCTTGTATGTTTGAAGTGAGAATGTTTGCAGCTTCCATGGTGTCTTATTATGGTGGACCCCCTGCTGTGTAAGTTACGCATGTGAGCTTATCCTGTTTAAGATGCAGAGAGAAGCCAGTGTGCTGTCTACACTGCACTTCTAGGTTGTTATTGCAAAGTTGGTCTTATTGTTTAACCACTTTGACTTTTTGTTGCAGAAATGGCTGATTTAAAATCTGATAGGAATGTGGGGATCCTCCAAAAGCAATATGTGCTCAATGACAAAGGTAAACTAAACCTGGATAAAGGTTTGGAGTTAAAATTACCAGTTTACATCCACTCAAAACTGATGCTCCTACACCCCACTAACAATTTGCAGGTTTACTTTTACAATAACCCTTATATCACATGACTTATGCCTTACAGAAGCATTAAAGGCATCTGTTTACACCTCAGTTTTACTGGCCATGAATTGCAAATACAACTAATTTACTTAACAAACATTTTCTGATTTGTCTTGTTTCTGACAATTAAAAGTTGGTGGGGACTTATATTTTGTTATAATGTTATCACACACATATACACAAAAATAAATCTAATCTGACTCCAGCAATACAGCATGCTACTTTTTGTAATGTCACAGTCTTACAGTTTGTATGAGTATGAATAGGGATGCCTCTGCATCCCATCATTGATCCACACATAAGCCCCTTAAGCTCTTCTGATCCATGCTCTTCAGCGTGCACAGTGGTCTGTTGGACCTTTTAAACCCTGGAGCAGAAACTGGGACCCACTGCTCAGTGCTGCTCCACCTTTCATCATCCCATTATGTCCCGGGCTTTGGCTTTGTGGGTCAGTTAAGCTCAAACGTGAAGTGGTTTTCTTTGTCCTGCATTCCTTGCAGCAGTCAGGGGTTCATCTGCTGGGTCAAAAGTTTGACAGTGTGGAAATGGACCATCACATGGGGTAAAACAGTGCCTCCGATTCACCTGTCATACAACACGGTTACAGCTTGTTTAGATGCTGAAGAAGTTAGCAGCGTTTCCCAGAGCAGCATTGGACTTTTGACTGTTGTGTGTCCACACATTTACTAAGATGTTCATAGTCAATTAGTAGTGTTTTCCTCTCTTTGCTTCTTTAGGACCAATGTTCTTCCTGAGCTGTTTCAGTCTTATTGTTGGCATTGCAATTCTCTACTATTATGGAGGTGAGTCTTTAAAAATCATGGTTCAACTGAAGACTATTATATCCAGCTGCTTTCTGGTTACTTTCTCACCCCCCCCCCCTCCCCCATTCTTTTTTTTTCTACACACAGAGGGTGAGACTTTGAGAAGCACTGGAGCAATTATTCACTGCTATGCAGCAAGACTTAGTAAGGATGCTAAGGATGTTTTAATTTCCTATGCAGAAGTGGAAAAGCAGGAGTAACGAGGCCATTATGGTGCTGAAAATCTTTAGAAGTAGTCCTTTGAGAAGAACAAACTGTGGAACTTGCCTCTTTGCTGTGCCAAAATAATTTAATATCCTCCTCTCAGATGCATCCTATGTCAATGCTGTGTTTGTGTTTGTTATTTTTCATTCCAAAAGCATGCCACATTTAGATTAAATATGTTAATGTAACCAGGGCTGCACGGTGGAGCAGTTGGTTAGCACTGTGGCCTCATAGCAAGAAGGTTGCCGGGATGGGGGTCTAACCGGGAATCTTTCTGTATGGAGTTTGCATGTTCTCCCCGTGTAAGTGTGGGTTCTCTCCGGGTACTCCGGCTTCCTCCCACAGTCCAAAGACATGCACGTTGGGGATAGGCTGATTGGAGACTCTAAATTGCCCATAGGTGTGAGTGTGAGTGTGTCTGGTTGTTTGTTTCTGTGTTGGCCTTGTGATGGACTGGCGACCTGTCCAGGGTGTACCCCACCTTTTGCCCGTTGTGAGCAGGGATTGGCTCCAGCCCCCTCGCGACCCCATTCAGGGAAAAGCGGTTGAAAATGGATGGATGGATGGATGGATGGATGTTAATGTAACCTTTTTATTACGCTTAATTTCTTTGGCAGCAAATGTGGTAGACCTGAATCTAAACATTTTGTGACCATGTTCCATAATATTAGTGATGCTAACTACATTACTGTAAGCCTGTTATTTACTGATATTCACACATTTTTATCCAGGAGTGGATCCAGTGGCCTCAGGTGCAGTAATGTCAGCAGTATGGTTGAATACTTCAGAATTGTGCACATGTGTCCTGTCTTCTTCCGTGTGCCTTTTGAGGCATTACTTATCCCAAAACATGCTCTCAATCTTGTCAACCAAAGCCAGTACTGCAGCGTTAAATTCAGTGTTCTTACTTCAAACACACAGTTATCTGTTCATTTAGAAATGCTGTCTGACACCATCTGAACCAAGGATACTTGTTTTTAAGTGAGTAGCTGATTGCTGAAATATTTAGAGCTATAACATTTCCTTCTTTGTAATTAATTCCATTCAGTTTTATTGTTATTATCTCAAAACAAAGCCAAAATGCAGAGTCATTGTGTGGAAAACTAAGTCCGTCCTTAGCGCTCCCATCAGAAATAAGAAGGTCTCTCACAGCCAGACGTTATTCAAATGCACTTGATCAGTAAGTATAACATCATCTGTAAAATAAAAGGTTTTGGGGCATTAGGGGCACAGTTAGCTTATTAAATCTTAAATTTAATGACAATACAATTAGAGAAAGCCTAAACAGGAATGTTGCCAAGAAAAATCTGTCTTAAAAGAAGATGACAGCACCACTTAGGTTTGCAAAGTCATAGCTCAACAAATCAAAAGACCAATGTCTTCTTGACAGATGGGACCCAAGTGGAGATCTTCAGCCAATAATTCACTGTATCATAACAGGAAACAGCTTAGCATAGCAGTCTGTCAAGTTGTGGTTGTGGAAGAGTAATGATTTGGGCTTGTTTTACAGCAACTAGGAAAGTCACACTTACTGAGTCGATCATGATGTCCTCTGTATACCAAATTACTAGAGTCAAAATTGTCTAAAAGGCAAAGCTAGGCTCACAACAAAATGGCATAAAATAATTAAGGTGTTTGCAACAGCCTATTAAAAGTCCAGACCAAAACCTGATTGAATAATTTTGCGAGGCCTTCAGGGGCTTTAATGTTCAGAAACCTCCTTGAAGGTAATGTTCAAAGGTGTGCTTCCACAGAGACATTAGATGCTAAATAATTTAATTAAAAAGAATTATTTTAAATTATCATTACTAAAGTTTTTTCTGTTGAATGATTGGTTATTTAGTTTTCCACACAGTGTCATTTTTAAATGATTGTTTTATTGTTTCTATAAATAAGACCTTAGAACTAAAATTAGTAGCCTACTTTGTTTTTCACACAACTGTAATAAAAAATATCAGTGACATGTTTGAAACCCTGGGAAATTAAGACACAGGCATCAATGCAACTGATTGTTAGTGTGCAATTAAGTTAAATTTCACAGCACTATATTAACACATTCTTCTGCACAGTTTCTTAAATGCACAGCAGCACTGTAACTTTTCTCCTGGTGCCTTGAAATCATTTTTGGATAGACTGTTGAACATGTATATATGAAATGCAACAATCAAATGTTATATTTTTGCTCAAATAAAGAACAGAAAAGGAACACCTGGGTTTGCATCTTTCTTTGTGTAGTAATACAAACAACTGAATGGTCTTATAAACATTGGTGTTTATTTAAACTGAATATTGCACGCTTGTCTTTCACTTTAGTCACACAGAAAAATAGCTTTTCTTGTTTTATCTGGCAATGTCACCAGAGCAAATTGTTCTCTTGTAGGCTACTGTAAAATAAAGATATTAAAACCTGCCACCTAAGCATTGATGTGTACAGTAGAGGGCACTGCTTCCTCATGCAGAATACAAAGATAGAAGTAAGGATTATGGAAGTTGTACTGGTGTACTATATCAGTGATAAGCACTGAGTAGACCAATCACGTTAATTAATAATGACAGAATAATTAAATTGCTAAAATTAACAGAATAAAATGCTGTTTCAAAAACTATTTATTCAACTGCTTGAGAAAGACTTACCTACAGAATGGATGTATTAAACGCTTGTCATTAATAATATTGTAGAACCAATTAAAGATGTGGAAGGGAGTGCACATGTGATCATAGGATATTTATCACACTTTTTAAACTTTTTGCCTCTTACTGCAAAGAGAGCAGCAGATGAGATAGTAGTGTCTGGGGGAGGAAGGAGGGATGAGGAAGTGCTAAAGCAGTTGAGAAATGTCCCCATAGGTGAATGATGAGGGGGTAAAAATGCACATTTTAGTCATGTCTCTTGGTTTTCACTCAGTCCTGTTACACTAACACATTACCCTACCTGATTCATGTGGAACATCCACAACATGAAGTAGCATCAGTTGTATCTTTTGAAGGCCACGAGAAGACCTAAACTAAGGGCTCTCATTCCTTTTTCTGTATATTTGGTCATAGTTTAAATATTATCAAAAAGGTCAATTTTAGCAAACTATCTTCTTATTGAAATGATGCATTAGTTATCAGTTGTTAATTTTAAAAATAGACCTTTTTGGTGACTCTCTAGATTGTGCTTAGTCTCCTCGTATTAGCAAGGATGCCGTGTGGTTATATTTAATATGATGTCAAAAACATGTCCTGTTACTCATTTTATGAGTAAAACAACAAAATATTAACAACAGTAACAGGACTGATCCATTTCCTGACATAACATCAATATGAAGGAAATAAAAAGCAGGTTGGAAGCCAAACTCATGGGAACTGGAAGAGAAGTTAGCCATTTGTCTAAACTCTACCACTATGAAAGGAGTACAACTAGATGTTTAAACCTTTTTTATACAGTCTATGGTTTAAACACAGGTCTCTGGAAACTCCCAAATAAAGACTCCAAGCATTGGCTGACTAAAGAGCTCCACACTGGTTAAAAGAACTAAGAGCAGACCACAGTTTCCTCACTGAACAAGATCCAGTTAGCTTTACAGTTGCAGATATCCAGCCTGGGCCAGCATGATTCATGCCTACTGGATAAAGAGGCTGACTTCACTGAGTGCCTAGCAGCACAAATGAACCAGCTGCTGAGGGATGGGACTCACCCTGTATGGCTGACCAACGGAGCAACAGTCCTGATACTCAAAGATCACCAGAAGGGAACAGTCCCATCCAATTATTGGCTAATAACCTGCCTCTCTACAACACGGAAGCTCCTGTTGTGCATCATAGCAACTAAAATAAGTGGGCACAAGGATCAATGCATGACATAGACACAGAAAGGTATTGGTAAAAAGGCCAGCTACTGGACGACAGAAAGATTGCAAAACCAGACAAATAATCATGTGCACTGCCTGGATGGATTTTAATTAATTATTAAGCATATAACCAATACTGCATACATGGATGTTGGAATGTCTGAAGCTGTACAGACTATCCTAGATACCAACTTCAAGCTAATTGCACAAGTTTCCATCAAATATGAGATATACCAAGGAGATCTCCTGTCCTTACTGCTGTTCTGCATTGGCCTGAACCCCCTCAGCCAATCAACCAACAAGACTGGCTATGAAAAGCAACTCAGGAATGGGGCCACCATCAGTCACTTCCTTTACATGGATGACATCAAGCTGTACGCTAAGATTGAGCGAGACATTGACTCACTGATCCCAACTACCAGGATCTACAGCAGGGACGTTGGAATGTCATTCAGACTAGAGAAATGTGGCTTAATGGTAACAAAGAGACAGAGGTAGTTCATACAGAGGGCATTGCAATCCCAGAGGGCAGGATTGCAGATGTGGAGAAGAGTTACAAATACCTTGGCATACTACATGCCAATGGCACGCATAACGAGGCCACAAGGAAAGTTGCCATGGCCTAATATCTGCAACGAATAAGTCAAGTACTGACAAGTCAGCTCAATGTGAAGAACAAGATCCAGGCGATTAACAGCTATGCCCTGCCAGTCATTAGATACCCTGCCCGGATAGTAAGCTGGCCAAAGGAGCAATATTATAATCCAGCACCTCACAGCAGGGTGCATGATACTGGCAGGCCAAGAATACATGAATACAACAACACCAACCAAGAAGCCAGCATAATGTACAAAAACATCTGTGCAGAATATGGACCGTAGACCCCTAAAGTCAATAAGATATAGTCCACAAATCTGCTCTGGCTGAAGCTGTATCATGTATCATCAATCTTCCAATTTGGCCCTTGCTGTTACTGTGGTTACTGTGGAAACAGGAGGAAGAGGATGAAAATTATGAAGTTGCTTTGTCATCTGAAAAGTGCTTTGTCACGGTTAGAGCACACACGAGTGCATACACACATGCATATTATTTTTGTAATTCAATATAATTTAATAAAACAAGTTCAAACATATTTTATAATATTATATTAAGTGTGAGTGTATAAAATATGTAAAGTGTATAAAATGAGCATTGACTTGGTCTCTGGCTGTGACATAGCTGAAACACAGTCTTATTAAGGCTTCAATTCTAATAAGCAGTTGCATTGGAGTCTGAACTGTGTTGACTCTGACTCACCAAATGTTGCCAGCGCAGAGAGCCACAGACACAGTTCATCTTTGCTATTTCCAGAGACATTCATGGCAAACCAAACATTATTAGAATTATTTTTTGGGCACAAAGCCTGCTGGGCAGATGTATTACCAGAGGTAGGACAGGACCAATCACATCTGAGTCGTCTGTAAAATTTCATATCATCCTTCTCCGGCATCATCAGTGCAATTCAAAATCCAACTCTGTTCAGTTTTGTGTGCGAGACTGAGCATGCGTGTCTGGCTGGTACTTGAGGTCATTTTAGGACAGCAGAGGAAACAGACACTGTGAGGACACATGAGTCTGATGGCTGTTGTCTCCACTTTCCTGTTTGTCCAGCAGGAAAAAATCATTTTCAGTGTGCCAGACCTGTTTCTGTCAGGTTCTCTGTGTTCTCACTGGACCAGCAGCAAAGCAGGACAATGATTTTCTGGTAAATGAACAGTGGCTGGAATTTGTTTTTTTCCTTGTGGAAATTTCTGTTCGGGCCTGGACCTTGTGTTTCTAGGTCAGGGAGGGAGGTATGAGAGTCAGGTTAATAGAGGATATGACCAAAAACATGCTTACCACATGGAGGTCTTTAGGGGTAAACTGAACTACACAATATGACATGGGGGAAAAAAAGTAAAAAATGAGTAGAAAAAGAGATTTCATAGATATTTATATGCAAAAATTGAGAGCAGATCCTCATTTTGTTACGGTACATTTAAAAATAAAGATAGGTGCAGAGGTAAAAATAAATTAAAGTTTTATAACAAACGTAAAAGCCAACATCTGTAGTCACCACACATTTCTTTAAAACAGCCTGAATCCTGTTTGACAAGCTTCCTCCTAATTCTGCTTTAGATGCTGATTGCATTTTTTTTTCTTCATTTTCTGCCAAGATGATCCCACACTGCCTTAATAATGATGAGGTCTGAGATCTGGAAAAGGTTCATCATTTGCCGCAGCTGATTTTCGTTCCAGTCCTTTGGTCCCCCTGTAGTAAAGCAAACCACAAAGAACAGGAAGTCATTGAATGAAGTTGGAAAAGGAAGCACACATGCTGTTATGGTCTTTATAGTAAACTTGAAATATCCTCAAGAAAAATTACATCAAATCCCTCAAATAGGGTCCTGCATCAATGGCAAAGTTTAACCTTTATTAACACACTTCTTTTTTACTTTACGTGAAGTGTAGTATACCAGAGTATCTGCATTCTTGGTTAGTCGCTACGGCTTGGTCTGTGAACTCCAAAGGCTGTGATGAAGACATTGACCACCACTATGATAAAAACCAGGGCTGTGGCCAAGTTTTCCATCTGGTTCAGCCTCCAGTGTTTCTGCTCATCATTCAGATTCCACTGCACTGTGGACAAAGCCAGGAAACACAACAAACAAACATGAACTCAGAAAATGTCTAATCAGTAGCTAGCCAGTTCATTATGGCTTATTGTCAACCACAAATATATTTTCTTGATTCAGGTTCAGAGTTTATTTCTGTAAGTGATAAGAGAAAATGATCCAAGAGAGTAATGTCCAGTTTTAAGCCAAAACCCAAAATATTCATATTTTATATCTTAAAATCATTTTGAGCTGCACAGTGATGTTGTGGTTTGCATCATTGCTTCACAGCAACGTGGGCCCTTCAGGTGTGAAGTCTACATATTCTCCATGGGCATGTGTGGGTTCTCTCTAGGTACTCTGGATCTTTGTTTTACATTTTTTTTGTTAGTTAGTTTTAGATACACGGCTACACTTTGGTGTGGTTAACATTGCTGCCACACAGCAAGAAGGTTGTGTACTTGAGTGTGAGCTGAGTATGATGCAGGAAGTCTCTCCATGTTGTCCAGAGTGTCCAGAGTGTACCCTGCTAATTGCTGTGATAGGCTCAATCTTCCGGGCGGACCCTGAGTTTAACTAAATGGTATAAAATAGGACTAAGTGGTGTTGGGGAAAAAAACCAAAGCAATCATTTGAATTGAAAGTAACTTTTAAAAAACAAATGCATGCTCAACACATTTAATGTGAATCCAATAATGCCCCACTGACAAAAAAGCACGAGATTTAAAGCAAACAGAAAGAACAATAGTCAGGAAGAATGAAAAATGATAGTCAAACAGCTTTATTTTATGTGTGAATTTTAAAAAAAAACATGAGTGAAACAAATATACACAAAAAACCGACTGACACCATGACAATGACATAATGATGTTGTCATCCTAATTATGGGAACTGGCCTTTAAATAACACTCAGACTAATAAGCGTTCCTGAAAGTGAGTGTGTGTAGCAGTACAGGGTGTGTGTGTGTGTGTGTGTGTGGGTGTGTGTGTACCGGTACATGTATTTGTAAATAATTGCCCAAGGTCAAACGGTGCAGAGACCCTGCCTGGCCCTGTGTATGTCTGAACTGCCAGGGTGGCTGGAGTGGGGTTGTATTGGTGGTATGTAGGCCACTCACATCACGCACCACTGCCTCTATTAGATGGAGCCGCATCCACATATAAAGAAGAGGAGGATGAGGGGATGGAGGGCAGTGTAGTAAAGAAAAAGGGATAAAAAGTGTGACAAAGATGGGATTGTGAAATTCTGGTGTGTACAAGAGGGGTTGTGGACTGCTGGGATTGAAAGGCGCAATAAATGCATAATGACTGGGTTCTTTTTTTAACCAACTTTTCCATTGTGTTTAATAGTATACAAATATTAGAATTAACAGCCTTGATATGAAGTAGAATTACAGCTTTTCCATTTTGTATAACATAACAAATGTACAAACTGAAGCTAAATTGAATCCCTTTTGCATAATTTTTAGAAGAACACATGTAAATGTAAAGTTGGTCATGCCGTTTCTAAAAACTTATTTATAGGATCATACATTCATATGCTATGAACGTGTAGCCTTGTGGATAGCAACTAAATACCTCCCTGTATTTACTCATCCTGATTTAGCTGAGGTGATTCAGTCTAACCCGACTAAAGTTCACAAACTTGTTGTCCACCCTGTCAAAAAATCTTAACTTGTGCTGCTAGTCATCCTCATTCTCCTGGTTACGTGACTGTTTACACCTGAAAACATCAAATCTCGGGGTGAATGAGAGGATGCTGTCCTTAGATTTAGTTCATTCATTAATTCTTTTTATTTTTTGGGGGGTAACTTCTGTTGATTTCAACACATCCATGGACACATATTGACACGGTTTAACATGCACACTCCAGAGAGTTGAAGCGGCCTCCCTCCATTGACCATACATGCTGACAAACTAAAACCTTGTGAACCCTGACCTTGTTACCAAGTTACTGCAAGAGTCCAGTTGGTAATAGGTTGTTTTTCAGTAGACAGTTTGTGAAGCAGATTTAGTGTCGAGCAAGAGCTGACAAACAGCTGGCATCGAGCTTGCTGAGGGGAAGGGTGAAGCGGAGTAAACATACATTTAGTGAGAAGTAAGAAAAACAAAGGACACATCTGAGGAACTTATTTTCATTTTCTCACCTATAAAGATAAGCAGGATCCCAACTGTGATCTGCAGACAGAGAGAGATGCTGATTAGGGTGACAGTGGGGGTATAAAAGGAGATGTTTGATCCCTGATCCAGCATGGCCTTTAATTGGGAGGCATTGGCCATCAGCAGAGCTATATCCAGCATGCTCTCAGCTGCACTCTTCTTGTTGGCGTAGTGGTTCATGTTCAGAGAGGCTGGTCCACTGGGCTGAGCATGGGTGGCCTGGGGGAAGAATATATTTACGGTTTTAAGATAATCCCTGAGAGATGAAAGCCTGGAAATAAACAGAAAAACATAAGATACTGTGCTGTTTGTTTGCTTTCTTTCTCCCAGCTGAACAAAGCAGCATGTTGATGAGACGAGTAATTTTGAGCTTCCTGTCCACTGATGGTGAGGATCTGTTTGCCATTCTTAGATAATTAACACAAGCAGCCATTACTGAGGAGTGACCCTTGAAAGCATAACATTATAGCAGCAAAAAGAATCCTGAATGAGTCACAATGTGCAGTTTGTGTCCATGGTTTCAAACAATCACATTCACTTTATGCCTTTCAGAAGTTATTGTGACCTTTGGGCATGATGGACCGTTTACCGTCATCCTGGGCTGCACTTTTCCACAATGTGTTGACTTTGCAAATCAAAGTGGCGATGAATGACTGTCCTCTGCCTGTAATCATGCTGTAGTGTGGAGGGACGTGGTGGCCCCTCTGTCACATCCCAGTTTCTTCTTGAATAATTACAAAGTTAGCTGGATTAAAAAAGATCCAGAACTCTTTTTATGTCATAGTTTACTTATTTACTTTTGCTCTATATTAAGCAGACACGAAATTGTGGGCAATGCAGATAATTTCCTACATTACTCCATTTAAAAAATTATATCTTCTCTATGAATGATCAGTAAGAAAGAAAAATAGAGATTAAAGAAAAGCTCAGCTTTACTTTGAATTGATTTTTGTGTGGGTGATGATTATGTAACACGATTAGCTTGTTTTGTGTGTGTGTATGTGTGTGTGTGTCCACTCCATCTCAGTGGACTCTGAACGGCAATGGAGTAAATCATGCACTGGGAGCAGCATGTACAGGAGAAATGGTTTGCTTGTTGATGAGTAAGAAATCTCCCCCTCCTGAAACAATAAAGATGCATTTTCATTTGGATCACTTCTGCTGAATGAACATCCACTCAACCATACTGATCAGTGATGCCTGGCTTATACCCAAGCACTGTCACTGAATGGTGTCAAGGCCAAACCCCTGATTAACACTTTCTGTGAGCATGCAATAATCAAGAGCCTCTTCCGGAGCACCAAAACCTCCCTTTTATTTCTCACAACATGACCCTGCAGCTGTAGAGAACATAGTTTGTCAGGGATTAAACAAACCACTGAGTTAGTTTGAGCTATCTTGCCTCTGCTGCAGTGACAAAGACAAGAAAAGAGAAAAGAGGAACTGCACCCTCTAATTTGCCACAGAATGGGCTACAGCTGAATTACAGTGTCTTTAGGACATTCACAGTAATCAGCTGGCATGAGTTTAGTTGATGTTTGAGGGGAAGTACATGGTGAACAGCGGGTGTGGTTGTTGGGGTTATAAACTGGAGCTAAGTTGCACCAATTATGATGATGCATTTTATTTCAGTACCAGACAAGCCATGTCTAATTCTCTTAATAAGCAACCGCTTTTTAGGACATGGATTATACAGTGCCATGAATATGTATTTGCCCCCTTCCTGATTTCTGTGTTTTTTGCATATTTATCACTCACAGAGGTTTCAGATCATCAAACCAATTTTAGTATCACACAGAGACAACCCAAGGAAATACAAAATGCAGTTTTGAAATGTTGATTCCATTTATTAAGGCACAAAAAAAACCAAAACTTATCTAACACTATGTGAAAAAGTAATTGCCCCCTGAACCTAATAGGGAGTTGGGCCACCTTTGGCAGCGATAACTGAAATCAAACGTTTGCGATAATTTGTGATGAGTCTTTCACAACGCTGTGGAGGGATTTTGGCCCACTCCTCTTTGCAAAATCTTTTCAAGTCAGCCATATTGGAGGGTCGTCTTGCATGAACCGCGCGCTTAAGGTCAGACC
>JBAMHV010000014.1:7315487-7325588 GCA_037177535.1 Pseudomugil gertrudae
ATGCATTTTATTTCAGTACCAGACAAGCCATGTCTAATTCTCTTAATAAGCAACCGCTTTTTAGGACATGGATTATATGTGTGACAAGCCAAGTTATTCATCTGGCAGTGTACTGTTTAGTTTAGTGTTTATAATATGGCTTCATGGTTTAGGCATCCTGAAAATATCCAACAAACCAAAAGAAAAGAAAACAAAAAAACAAAACCCAAACAAACACTTGCTTTGTTCAACGTTCATAGTGCTGCAACTCATTGCAGTCACTCAAAATATCTTTCCATACATACCACTGAAAAGCAATGTGGTGTGTCATAGTGACCTTGTGATTGTGATTTGGGACAAATGCCATAAATACGACTATGACGTGTTGGGTTCAGCCATTCTGCTCTCAAACACTGACATCGACTTTTCAAAGGCAGCCCTTTATCCCCGAGTCAACAGACCACAGTGAGATAATGCCTGTTGTGAGATCACAGGTTGGAAACATGGAGTCACTGTGTCTAGAAACACAGCAGCTGACTTTTTTTCCTCTAAAAATCAACCGTGAATTTAACAACCTCCTCGTGTGGATTCAGGGTCAACACTTCAGGTTCAGCGAGGTCCACCGTCCACTCGTATCACACAACTAAACTAAGCAAACAAAAACTTGAAATAAAAGATAATGAGCCAAGCTTTTAAAATAAAAAACATTTGCATATTTTATATAGATTTCTATTCCCAGAGAGATAAATACTTATTGACTAGCAAGCTAATCCAAAACTAGAGTTATGTAAAACAAAAGACGAGCTTTCATTTCGTTGATTGCTCTGTTGTGGATCCGAGTTTCAACGCTTTCTGTGATGAATTATTCATTCTACATTTCTTATCAGAAACAGGCACAGGGGAAAACACGCCGAAGGAAGGGATGATGAGGGAAATGAGAGTTAGGAAGAATACCAGTGAGAGATAAAAAAAAAGTTGTTTGAATGAGTTTAAACTCTCAGCTGCACCTCACCGTGGAATAACAGATAGATTTATGTAATAATATTTAACATGTCCTGCTTTCTGTAGAATCAGATCAGATGTCACTAACGTTGCCGTGGCTGTGCATGAGAAAAGACAGAGCTGGGGTTTTTAAAGAGCGTGCAAAAGGAAAACTGAAAAGGGAATCACTTTAAGGTTGATACTTTACAATCACATAGCTCACCTGCTCCACAGACAGTTGCATTACACAGTAGTGGGAATGTTAGAGCCTCCAACTTCCTGAGATTAAACCCATCCCTTAAATTGAATCAAATCTGTATTCACACAAAGTTTTGTCTGACTTCCCAGAAGAAGAATTGAACTCATTCACCTTGTTCACCTAATCCCACACCCTTCCCCTTTTCCCACGTTGTTACACAGATTATGGCACCCTTAGCTAAATACCCCAATGTCAGTTACAGAAAGACAATGCTGCAGCTATTGCTTTTTACCACTAAGCTCTGTCTCTGACATGTAGAAGGCTCTTTTCAGCAATAATGTGAAGCACTTAAGACATCAGGTTTCTGCATTTACTATTTAGTTAATTGAGCTAGTTGTTGAAAGACCTAATTAACTATGTAACTGGATGGATGGGTCTTTCCTTTCCTTTCCCCCTTCCCCTCATAAGCCCTTCTTTGCTTTCCATCCATCATGCCCCATCAGCAGCCCTCTCTTCTCACTCACCTCAAACTCTGGCCGTCCTCCAGATGAAGATCGACCCAACTGTAAATCTAATTTCCATGATTCTCTGTAGAGCTTTTAGTTTTACAGCCTTACACAGAGGAAAGCAAACATGCCTGCAGAACGTGGTTCGTTCAGCTATGGCTCTTAAGAAATAAAACACGTTTTTTTCTCCAGAAAGCAACGCTGTAAAATATAACAGACAAAGAGCACAGTAATGCACTTTCTCTCTGTACTCGGACGTAATCTTCCTGGTGTAACATTTCAGTGTTAAGAAAACAAAGCCAGATATTAAAAGGTTGTGGAAAGTCTGCAGATAAAATCTCCATTCCAGAAAACAACCATGGATTGAATCTTCTCTTATCGATTCTTGCTGGTGGGAGACACGTTGTAAATTAGATCAATCTGCCATCTTATCGAGCAGAAGGTATTACATTTTGTACCTGTTGGCTGAGCTCTGACAAGCAAAAGAAAGTCTGGCAGCCAGGGTCTCCCTTCCTCCTCCTTACTTATGCAATCAAACACCTCCAATTTGAACACACACATCTATCTAAGATTAATTGGTGCTATTATGACTTTGACTGTGGAGAGTTGCGGCCCATTTTCTTACAGTGTAAAACTTGATTTGACTTTGAAATACTGTATATTGTTATTTCTTGTCTAATGGAATCTTCAATTACCACATAACCCATTGGCCCGAGCATTATGTTATCGTGCACCCCTCTAGTTGTGATAATTCACAGTATGACATTATATAAAGACTAAACTGCATGAGTGTGTGCATTTTATGTGTTCATTTAGGCTAGTGAAGTGGAAACAAAAGAGGGCATTCTTTATTTATAAGGTCACTTAGGTGCCATCAATACTTGACTCCTCAGATAGACCAAAGTGTCATCTGACCCATGGCTGCAGCAGACGTGTAGATCCCCGTTTTATTGTTTTTGAGGGTCAATTTGTTTCTATGTGCACATGAAATTGGTCACCATCACTTTTGTGCTTTATTCTCCACATACCAAGCTCATCCTCTTTGTGTGGAAGATGTACAATATGAGTGTATGGTTAAAAAAAAGTATTGTGAATAAACAGATAAGCAGCAGATAATGTAACATAATCTGCTTATTTTTAACAATTATTTTGACTAACTAAAATACTCCACCTAAAAATCCAACACTAATAGCTAAAAACACCAATTGCATCATTACTGCGTGGATAGTTGTTTCCCAGCTGGTGATTCATGCATTGAAGCCCTTGTTTAGCACTATTTTAGATCAAATGCATTTTATAATTGCCCATTCTTTATTGTTTTTCTGTTCAGGGAAAAATAAGATTGGCAAATATTTGTTTTATTAACTATCTTCATTATGCATTTGAGCTGCGCAACTGAAACTGAATAGCATGTACCAAAAAATGAGGGAAAAAAGACACATTTCAAACCAAGTGTGACATTTTTTTATAGCTAAAATAATTTTTAAGAACCCCATATATTCCAAATGTCTTACCTCTGCTAAACTTCCCATGTTGCTGGTGATGCTGTTTGTCATTTTCCCAGGATGGTGCTGCGCCTCCTCAGCAGCAGCAGGGTGAACCCAGCGACCTGCAAATACATATTTAACAGCAACAGCCTCACGTGTCCTATAATGGTGACACAACATTGTTGATTTATTTATTGAATTAGTATTATTTATTTATATCGCTACAGTAGCCTGGCAGGGACAGAGTCGTTTGCTTTGAAATGTTACTTCCATTATCTATCACCTGCTCAGTCTTTTCCTGTGAGATGTGTGTCAGTCTCTCTGTTGGGCAGCGCAACAAAATGATGAGTCGGCTCTCTGTTGTGGTGTCCCAGCGCGGCGCGTGATTGGACGGGCCCTTCCGTCGTTACTAGGGGCGTGGAGCCGTGCAAACTGAATGGGAAACACATTTTAGTGCCTCACCGGCGTACGGACCTAATGGAGAGAGAGGATGACAAGCGAAAACAGCTGTCCGTGTAAGTTAATTGCCGAGGAGACCTCAGAAAACCCAAAATTTACCTTGTCTTCACGCGACCATTGTGGTGTCTGACGACACGCTTTGCAGCCACGAAGAAGAAGCGGTGGAGAGACGCGTTTTGGGGGTCTGCAAAAAAGGAGGGTGTAAGGAGTTGTTATAAGATAAATACGGTATATTTGTCTTGTTTTCTTGTTTCTTCTCCGTTATTGTGGGGGTCTGTGCTTAGTTAGCTAAGCCAGTTGAGGCTGGGTTTGTTTTAGGTGGGAGTGTTTGCTTCCATGTGAGGAAATGGGGATGATATTCATTTAGGGTGTTTTTTTAAAGTCCAGCTTTTGTCGTGGACAGTCGGCTAGCGTGACAGGTTCGCCTCTGCTGTGTGTCGCTAGCGTCAAACCTGGGCGGTTTTCATCAGCTTTCTGAACAAGGTAAGCCGTCTATCATTTATGTTCTGGTAAAACTGTTATTTTAGTGTTGTATCAACATTGTATACCTTTTGTAATTTAACGCTAGCAAACATTAGCTTATTTAAACTTATGCTGTGTCGCCATAACTAGCTCGCTAGTCACCTGAACAACGATGGCTTCAGCAAACAATGTATAGATTTTTCAATTCGTGGGCTTGTTCTTTTATCCATCCGGTTTTTTTCACACCAAATAACTTGGTTTCTGCATTTATCAGAGTGCTTACAAGCGGCAGATACGTGCAGCTTTTTGACATGTTTGGATTTTTGTTTGGACTAACTGGCTACGCTTCTTTTTGCAGCTGTAACATCTGATGAAATCTCGCCCATGTCATCCATCCCCGTGCTGATACAGGCCTCTGCTGGCAAACTGCGTCACCGGGTGGGCGCTGCAGGTATCCATCCATAAATCTGCATTTGGAAATTGAAGCCATGGCACGAATGAACTGGAAACCAAATTGACTGAACTTTTGAATCAGCATGGAGCCGAAGGCTAATTCAAACCCCAGGTCCCACCAAGAACCCAAATATACATCTGTATCTAATCCTAAATGTGAACTGACCATAAATATGCATGAAGCCATGGGTGACGACCGTGTTAGTTTTGTGGACTCTGTAGTACGAGGTGGGAGTGACCCTAGTGCATACCCTTCCTCCAGTTATCAGAGGAATCAGAGATTCATCAGGAGAAGCCTGTGGTTTTCAGATACGGATGAGCAGGCCCTTGAAATGCCTGAAAGTGAAAACGGGAATAAGATCCTAAATATAAACTTGCGAACACTCGTGGACAGGACACGGGGAACTAGTTCTGGGATACAAGAGAGTTCCAGCACTGAAAGTCAACATGGGCATAAAGACGGTACAACAGAGAGAGCCAGTGCTGATGAGGACAAGGAGAGGGTTGGAAATGCGCTGAATGTTACTTGCAGTGATGGTGGTAAAGTTGCCATTAAGGCTGCGAGTGAAGAGACGGAGGAGGAAGCAGAGATGAAAGCGGTCTCTACGTCTCCAGGAGGAAGGTTCCTTAAGTTTGACATCGAGCTGGGAAGAGGGTCCTTCAAAACTGTCTACAAAGGCCTGGATACGGAGACCTGGGTGGAGGTGGCTTGGTGTGAGCTACAGGTAATTAAACTGTATACCACATTCATAAACTTTGGGTGTCATGTTAAGCAAAGGAGCTCTATAAGGTCCAGAAATTAAGAGTTTTTTAAGTAATTAATAATAGTAAAGTAAGGACACTTAAACTGTTATTTTTGTGAGGCAATTTCACAATCCATCTACAAAAAAATGCTTAAATGATTTAAAAGAGAGCCTGACTCGCACAGGAAGTCCTATATCTACCCCCTCTTATCATACAAGTATAATAAATATGTCTTTAGGGAGCTGTCAGTCTCATAAAAGAGTCATAAAAGTGCCAAATAGGTTTACACTAAATTAAAAATTGCTCACAGGAAAAGGAATTAATGTGGATGTAGAATGATCTGCAGTCTTGCAATGCACATGAAAATTTCTGATTTCTTGCTTTGTACAGACGGGGAAATCTCAAGCCTAAGACTGTGCAAAGGTATTAACTAATTATTTCCGTCCATTGGAGACTGCAGGGATTATCTCTTTCTCTCCCTCCCTTTGTCTCCCAGGAGGCTTAATGGAGACTGTAGTAAGCATGACTGACCCCTTAAAGAAAGTAAACCAGTATGCACATTATATTTCCACCATTTAGCAGTTGTTAAGGATTAATTTTTCAGTAGTTATGTTTCACCAACCTTTGAGTTCAGTTTAACAATTTGGCCAGCTGACGGCTGTAATAGCACTAAGCAGTTATTAGACTGGACAGTGCAGAAATACATGTGCACTCTCTCCCAGTAGTTTGTCTGTAAAGTCATGAGTGGTGCTACTCCCTGTATCCCTCCCTCTGTGCAACAGGAGGTAGAGAGACAGGAAGCAGCTGAAGTGGGCTTTACCCTGCTGGGAACCATGTGGCTTTCAGTGGCCTCTATACTTTGCTGGAAGAACTGACTATGTCTGCAAGTTGAAAGACAAAAGAATGCAGATTAGTTGTTGCATTAAAAATACTAAACCTGTTATGCACAACTGCAGTATTGCAAAGGAGTTGGGGAGGGAGGGAGGGGAGGAAAAACTGATTTGATTTGGAGAGACCTTGTGAGTGAGTTATGAAACTGGTTTTGTTTGGATGGTGTTGTACAGATACTTACTTACCAATATTGGATAGTGTATGTCTCGAATAGGGTCATCAGCCAGTCACAAGTTGTGTAATTTCTTAAACATTAATACTTAGCTCATATCGGCTCTTTCACACAGTCATTAGAATGTTTTACGTGTTGCTCTTGTTTAATGGCACCAGCTGCTTAACCTTTTTTTTAAATTCAGCTGCTTTTCAATGAAAAGCAGCAGGAATTTATTATTTTCTAATCTGCTAAGAACTATTAGTGTTCTGGGTCCTTTTTTGTTTTACTTGAAAACGTGATTTCAGTTTTGATTCAAGAAGGCGATGCTACAAAAGAGAAAAACACATTAACTTGTATGATCATCAAATTGAATGTTTAAAACAGGGGTGGGGGAACCCTGGTCATCCTGCAGGTTTTCCGTGTACCCCTTGTCTGGCACACCTTATTCAAATCAAATGGATTCAACAGCTTATCAGGATATGCATGCACAGTGATTTACTCATGTGAATCTGGTGTGTTGGAACAGAGAAAACTTTCAAGATGAGGGCTAAAGTTCCCCACCCTGGTTTAAATTATATTGAGTTTGTTATCCTTAGTTACAAAACAATTATAGATTTCATCAATTTTTGGTTATTTGCTCTTCAGACCAGATTTATCCTCTTTAAATGTTATTTTATAAAATGTCAAGTCTCACATATGCTCTTCTAATTTGTTACGTTTTTGTAAGTCATGAGAGTAATTCATATGAAGTTGCTCAGTATGAAGTCTATTGGACTTGTACAGAGATAGATTTGATAAAGTTTTGGTTAATTTTTTTAAGTTAACCATTTGGACTGTGAAATGGAAATTGACTGCCTCTATTTGGGCTTTCTTCAGTATATCTGCAGATCACAGCTGTCAACAGTTTGAGCTGCTATTCAAATAATCTGATAAATAATTATTGTTATATATGGTTTTCTGGAATTAGCTTATTGCAATCCAGTAAAATGTATAGTTCGGCTATTCAATTTGGTCCCAAAGGTTTTTCAGTGTTTCTCTCTTATCACACTAGCAATGCTATTTTTTTTCTAGACTGACTGAACCATAGAGAAATTAAAATGAAAGCTTTATGCCTCACTACACACTTCCACTTCTGTATCTGTTGTTTCTTCCTTTTTGTTTGTTTTCTGATATTGAGTTTATTATAATTATGCATAACTGAATTATCAGTTCCTGAAAGCATCTGTTAGACCACTATAGCAAGGCTATGTCTACCACTGTTCCATAAAAGAGTTATAAAAGAAACCTGACCAACATAGACCTTACTTTGTCTGAATAGAGCATTAGAGTCAAGTTGTTTCAGACTGTATTCAAAGCTGTTTATTGTGCAAGTGGGTACATTGAACTACTCTTTAATCTGAGTAGCTATAAGAAGCTTTTTTTCAGTATGCTGCAGCAAGGTAAATTAATAATTGCTATATTTAATGGACAACATACTCTAGTTGTATTTATCAGGATGCTTTGTGTGGTCTGTCTCACTGTCAGAGGAAAAACACTTGGTGTTATTTTAAGTCACCGTTTGGGTTGGTTATCTGAGGCAGAAGCAACCCACGCTGGCCACAATCTCACTAAATCTCTAGGATGTTCAACAACATTGTCAAGCACAGGAGTCAGCTTGTCCTAAGAGTGCATACCTGTTCTGCATAGTTACCCTTTTTTGCATTCAGATTATACCATTTTAGCCCCTTCCAACAAACTGTTGCAAAACAGGGCACAGATGAGCCATCTATGATGAATTCATGTGACATTGAAACCTGTAGTTTACCCCACTGTTTTCCATCCTTACCATGGTCACGTGACCTTACCGCTTAGAAATCTTAACCTAGTCTCGTAGTGTATTGTTTTTGCTTTTTCTTTCCTCTTCTCTTTCAAAGTCTACCCCTCCTTCCGTGCTGTTCTCCCCCACATCTCTGTTTCTGTGCCAGATTTCTGGCATAACACAGATGGCCCTGGCTCATCCAGTGATGTTAATCTGAGTGATGCCAGAGTTTTTCATTGTTGTAAAGAAACACTTTTTGTGCTTCTGGTTGTCTTAGTCTGTTTTTGATGATCAGAGTTTTTATTTTAAACTTTACAAAACTTGTTTCTGCTAGCAGAGACTGTGTGGATAGATTTTTATCTATGCACTGAATGTTGTGTGCACTGTTGCAGACACTTTTTTCCTTTTGGGTTTTTTCATATTTTACTGTGGTATTTGGCAGTGGGCTTGTTGTTCTGTAGATTAAATCTGGTTTTCTAGTGAAAGCTGAGCTGACGGTGCTTAATTTTTGTCTTTGCTCGAGATTGTGGTGCTCTTAAACAAATCCACCTTGTGACCCTAAGTCATTAGGTCAGCGTCTTGAATCCAAACACTGGATTTTGCTGTAATCCTATGCTAGATTGAACTATGCTGTTTGATTTTAAAGTGCTTTGATTAAAATGTGTTGTGCTAACGACTGAAATCACTCTATGGGTGCTCACATGGAAAAAGGTAAAACTAAGTTGGGAAACCAAATTGGTTCCCTGGTTGCAGCAAGAGCAGCCAGACTTAGTGACTGTAGCTATTATGGTCATATCAGTGTTCCCATCATCAGTCATGCCTGAGTTACGGTGTCATCTGCCAGCTAAAGGACCTCAGGAAATAAGCCTGTTGCCTTAGAAGAAAGTGGCTAGGTAATTAAAATCTAGGTCTGATAAAGGTAAAAAAAACATTTTGTAAGTAAAGGTTTTTTATTTAGAAAATTTGAAGATAAAAATCACAGTACTTCCCAATGAAATCCAGCGCAACACATTAGTTTCTTAATTAAATCTTTGTCTCCTGTTCACTTTTATTACCGGTAAGAGAAAGTCATTTCAGTGATAAGTGGTGAAAGTTTGGTGATTCTGATCTGAAAATGATCTTTCATAAAGAATATTGATTTACTGGTTATGACACGATTGTTGTCCTACATTATCCTAAAGGAAAGGATAAAAGGGCATTAATGTTTCAAATCTGATAACTTCTCATTTCAAATTACTTTTTTTTTGCTTGTCTGTCCATATTTGTAGTCATAATGTAGCTCAGAGCAATCTCTCAAAAAAGGTCCAAAAACCTGTTTTAATATAATTGTAACTTTTTTTAAACAAAATGGGGAACTTTGGTGGGTTTGCTTACTTACCTTTTATGTCTTCCTCATTTTACTTTATATACCACAGTGGTCAGACATTTATTAATATGCAGGACCAGGTGAGTCTTCAGGGGCAGTGAAAACAAAGTTAAATCAATGATAGCAGCTCTTCAATTGGTACCAGCTCTGGTTTGACAGCTGAAATGCCAAAGATACTGTTACTGATCAATCAAAACTTTGAGGACTCTCAGCATACAGAATGAGTTCTCAGCATGAGAACAAGTCCAAATCCAATCATCAAATCAAACTTTATTTATAAAGCGCTTTTCATGCTTTGGTAACACAAAGTGCTTTACATGATAAAATCAATTAAAAGAAAGTAAAACAAAGACAGACAACATAACAATGAATTACAAAAAGTGGATATACAAAGACAGACAACCCCACACCCATCCCACACCCAACTGTCTCTTAACTTAAATAGGTAGAAACATCTGATGTTGATGTGAGGAAACCATATTAATGGGATCTATCCACACCAGGAGATAGTGCCCCCACGGCCATAAAAGCATACAGCAACCACTCAGCACCTAGGCCAAGGCAGGCCAGGGTCCACGCCACAGCTGTAAGGCTGCGGCATCGGACCCCACGCTACCCAGAC
>JBAMHV010000014.1:7325917-7374922 GCA_037177535.1 Pseudomugil gertrudae
GGGGCATCGGACCCCACGCTACCCAGACCGGGGCAGCTACTGCAGCACCAACCCCAAGCCAAGAAGGCAGGACCCCCCAGCGTAGAGGATCCCAATGAGGTCCATGTACCATTTACTTTCTCAGTGTGGCTGTCTAACCAATGAAAAGAGCCATGCAAAAGCTAAATAGAGAGGGATAACTATTAAGGAAATGTAGTTGCAAAAAGAGTTTGAAAGTGTAGAGGGGAAATGAAAACGGGAATCAAATTTTAAAACCTAAACAATGAAAATATATTTATAAACACATTTAGGAATTGTGGTGTTATTGTCTAATTAGAAAATTTACATTTAAAAATCAGTTTTTATCAGTTGTTTAAATCCGTTTTAAATAAGTTTTTAATTAAAATTTCAATTTGAAATGCATTTTAAATATGTACGTTTAAAATGTATAATTACTAAACACTTATCAATTTAATCTTTTTATAGTGAATTGTTAAATTTAAATTTATGTTTAAAACTGTTAGAAAATATAGATTACTTTTCCATGGATGCTACTGATTCTCCTGTATTAAAGGTGATGCACAAAGATGGTTTTGCACAAACCACTAACATCTCAAGACTAAAATGTTTCACTTGTTGTACCAGAACATTTGACTAATGGCTGCAGCACTGTCTTCACTAATCATACCATGATTTAGTGAGCGACTTCCAGTAAAACGCGTTACATTAAAAGATTCAGCTAAGTGGTCATTGACCTTTTTGTTCCATTCCCTTGCAATAAAATGTGTCAGCATGGCTCATAAGGAATAGTAATCCCTGTTGGAAATGTGAGCGTTATTTGTATGAACAAACCTAGAACACGTCTTGTTCAGGCCTACTGAGGTGAAAACAAAGGTTACTTTTAATACTTTCTACTTGACCTCTGAGTCATTGAGCTGTTTATGTAATAAGTGTTTTGCTTCCATAACATCTTTTTTGTTACATTTTTTTGTTATGAATGGTAATATGAATTCTATTCAGTAGGGCAGTGAATCTTTAGGTTTTTATGTTTTTTAACAAGGTGTCTAAAAGGTAGACCTGTATTGAAAAACTGATTTTTGTGTGATGTAAACATTGTCAATGTACCAAATCAATAATCAGCTGTTTGCAGACTTTTTAACCAGAAAATAGTCACTTTAAACAAAAATCTGTATGGTTGTTCTTAGCCATGTGTATTTATGGGGTAAGATATGGTCATAGGAAACCTATGACATACTTGAGTGACAGTGTGATGTTAAACATTTAAAAACTTGTACATCTTTGCATGCAGGTTGCCTCATCACGACTGTCTGCTCGTCGTAATATTTATATCGAGTAGTGGCTGTTACCTCAGAGTAAATTCACATTGTTACACTGCAAGAATATGGTATAAAAATAAGTTCTATAAAAAGATTTACAATTTATGAACAACCATTTAAAAAAAAGCTGAATTTATTTCTTATAATTTGGTATTTAAAATGTTTTGGTGCAATTTCAAGTATTTGTACCTTTTTTTGGCTACAGTAAGTCATAAAAAGCCTTATGATGGTGCTGCTTGTACACACTCCCCTCCAGTTCTTCCTGTTAGATGCATCACTTATGCAGCATACAGGAAGATTTCTTTTAAAAATACGAGGTGCACAACATTGGTCTTTATAACGTCCATTTTCTTACTCAAATACTAAACCCCAGCTCCTGAGACATAACGTGATTGTTTTGCATCTCATCTGAGGTCCTGGGAAGATTAGATTGATAAGTCTGCTGTCTTGCTGCTCGGTCTGAGGTGTATTGGAGCTGCAGTTGCATAAAATAGCAGTGAGGCACTTTCCTACTTGTTGATGCTGAGGTGTGGTTGTTATCTGTTCTTTAGGGAATACAGCCACTCATTTGGTTGTTTATTTGACACTTTGCCGTTAACTGGCCTCATTCATCTCTAAGCTTGCTTAACCATCAGATTGCGCCTGTACACGCCCCTCTGCTGATTAAACCAGATATGGTTGCTTTATTAGTATTATTAAATCTTGCATTTAGATGAGAACGGCTGTCTCCACATACACAGGTGGTTAAATTTAACTATAACAACGAGCTGTTGTTGACTGTTTGACAATTGTGACAGGAAAATGATGCATGTCCTTAACTAATCTGATATTTTGTGCAGACAAGGTGCATCTGTTTATTTCCTGTAGTTTTATAAACCTTTTTAAATTGGTGTTAACAACCAACACAAATGCAGACTGTGTTTGTTGGTACTGGCCCAAGTTTGGCATAGCATCAATGGGAATATAATGAACCTGTGCATATGCTCATTTTTAATGAGGGCTCTGTGGTTGTGATGTTGGTTGTGGTTTTGCAGAAACACATTTTTGATTCAAGTTTAATTTACAAACTCTGAAATTGAAGCAACAACTTGAAGACAAAAAGATGAAGCCATGTGGTCCAGTCAGCTATGGCAACCTAGTTAATTATGATAGTAAAACTTTCTTGCAATGCAAACGAGTTCTCAGTGTAAACTGAAATCATAATCTTTGGTTAACGGGGACTTTTTTCATGTTGCCTTGGTCTTGCACACTGAGGCTCTCCTTAACCTGCAAAAAGTACAACAATGGTGGAGCTCTGTGTCATGCTTGTGCATCTGCATCTTTTTAATTTATGTGCTCTGTTGAAGCATAGCCGGTTGTAGGTAGATGCAGTCAGCAAAGATGCAGAGGTTACATGTGCCAGATTAGCTAGCAGTTGGCAGGCAACACTGCTGCTGTTTTGTTGTGTTTATCTTATATGAAAGGGATGCACACTTGGGTGTGTCATTACAAAGTTTTGCTGCGTACTAGAGGCCTGGCATGTGCATTACACTGATTATATAAACAGGGCTTCGTTCATCTTAGTTTATCACCCTGGGCGTTTGTGGTTGTTCATGAGTATAACTTTTGTTTTTGAATATGTTGCAGCCCTCACTGTAATCTCTGCTAGTTACTTTAGGGCACCATGTCAGTCACATGGGTTATAGCCATTTTCTCACAGAAGTCTTTTTTTTTATTTAACTTTTTAATTTAACAAGGGTTCATTTAAGTCTCCATTCAGAAATGGAACTGCTTGTTTTAATCTGTGCAGTGTTTGGTGTGGATTGGAGCATTGTGCTGAATCAAGGCTGTCTCTCAGTTCTCCCACACAGCCGTGTTTAGGGGGGGAAATGGCGAGAGGTTGGAAGGCCACATAGTTCAAGCCAGGGCATTTCTGCTCAGTACACAACTGATCCTTGCTTTATTTCAGCTCCACTCTTTATCAAAAATAAGATGATCCTCACAGTTTCTGGTTTGCACCAGTCCAAGGCTCTGGTGTTTTTACATGGACATTAAGCATTTTACAGATATTAGTTTCAGTTTGAGAGAAGATGGATAAAACGGCTGCTGTGGGTATTGTAGCACCACAGCTATTTGAGGTTTTTTATTAGTTACCCCATTATTTTTACAACAGGTCTTTGTGTTTGTAATCTTATGCATGGATGTTTCATGTGTATGTAAGAGTGGGTGTTTTGTTGCCACCAGCTGTCATGCCTCATGTTCTGCTTAACAGATGGGCTAATACTGCTCCTTATCTGCTTTTAAAAAATATAAATAATTAATAATTTCTAGATAAGGCTGAAAACATGATGCAATACCTATTTGTCAGAAAGCAGTTGTCAGAATACTTGGTACCTTCAAGTCTTTTTACAAAGTGCATTTACAGCAACCTTGATTGTTCACATTGCTAGACAAAAATATTTGAAAATCACAAAATACAGTGAACAATATAACAAATAAGAGCAATTAAATAAAACCATTTAGAGACAACATAGAAAGTAAAACTCAACTATGTTTGAAGGCTTAGAAGGTACAGCCAGATTTATATTTGGTTTGTAAAAACAGAAATTTAAAAAAAAGTGCTGTCCTTTAAAAATCCAGCATCACTGTTTCTTTTTATCAAAGATGGTTATGGTGATCACTCAATAGTTCCCATGTCTCTGTTCTATTTGGATGTAACAGTCATCAAATGTTTTGTCTGTGAAAGAGGTCATTGTTTATGCTTCATCAGTCGATCCCCAAGTGCAGTTTGGGATTGCAGTGGCTCGATGACACCTGACACACCTGCTGGTTAAACTCTCCTGCAGTAATGACCAGTGGGACACAATTTATCCACTGCCATCATGCTGGCTCATGGCTCACTCTGCATCAGTTTTTATGACTGCAGCAGAAGCACAGCAAAAGTCATCTTGTGCATGATATGGCCAAGTGAATTATCCTGCATTAAACCTGGTAAGAAGGCTCATCGCCCATGAATCTGGATATCCTTATTGTTAATCTGTCCAAAACTGTATAAGGCATAGTTTTAGGAGTGATGTTCGGCAGCACCCTGACCCCCAGTAAAAGGTTTGATAAAGTGTCACATTTTTATTATTAGAATGAGCCTGAGCTTTTCATTGCTGAGTTAAGAAGCTTTACTCAGTGCTCAGTGTTTTAGGAGTATTGTGTTAGTGTGGTGTTAGTTTATATTGTAAGTACTGTACATCCTAAGGGGAAATATTTTCGTAATCTTCTTAACCAAAGGTTGTGACACAGTGAGTATAGTAAGTGTACTTCTTTATTTTAATAGAACGTTTGAGCGCAAAGCTCTTTCACAAAGTCCACATTTTGCTAAGCAGCTCCTCGTTAATAAAAGATCACAATGCGATCGAGTTCATTAGCAAAAGTAGAAAATTATGTTCAGGAAAGTTGCGGAGAAGGACTAGTCCTACTGAGTGTGACCAAACTAGAATTGCTCCATAAACTTGTTGAACCACTAATACCTTTCGTTACTTGGATATGTTCCCTGATCTGTTTTACTAATGTGAAAAAATGTGACCTTCAGAGAGGAATGGGGAACAGTCCAACTTTTAGCTTTATCATCTTCAGTCAATTATTTAGTCATGTTCTCCATTCATTTCAGCCATTTTCTAAAATTGGACAAAAAATCCTGAAGAAGCTTCACATAAGAATAAACCCAATTTCTTTTGCATGAGGGCTACTCTGAGTCTTTGCACATTTTAGTAGCACTTGTATACATTAATTTTTTATTTTTCTATCTCATTTTGGTTGTGAGGGCTGCAGTTGCTCAGACATACACTCTCTCTTTTGGCTACTTTTTCCTGCTCTTCTGGGAGGATAAGGAGCTGTTCCAAAGCCAGCTGAGAGACGTATTCAGTCCAGCTAGTCCCTGATCTGCCCAGAGGCCTTTTCCTAGTGGGACATGTCCAAAACATTTAGCCTTTTTTGGATGCAGAGCTGCAACAGTTATATTCTGAATCCAGCTTTAGTCTGAGTCATGGCTTTTCATCTATGTACATGTTATGCAGAGATGAAGAAATGGAAGCTGTCTTTCACAGTATGGCTTTTGCAGAATTAAGATGATGCATGATTCATAGTTTTTTTTTATTTATGTTGTTAGCAAATTTAGCATTTGTGTGCTATATATTAGGTGATTTCTTTTTTGTCTGTCTGTCAAGAAGTATTGTGTGATTGGTTGGACAGCTGAGGTGGGCGATGTTAACACAGAAGCATGAAACTTCTGCATTTTTACTGATGCGAGGTTCAACATCCAGATAGTTTTAATAAAACAGCTGATTGAGGTGGTGAGAAACTATGAAAATGTTTACAGTACATAATGATACAAACACATTTACCTGCACAACTTACTCTGCTGCAGACAAATTATCTCCCTAATTAGGAAATAACCAGATCAATTCATTGTGGTGAAAAAAGCACTGACATCCCATCTGCAGTGATCTCTGCCCTGTTGCAAACAAAGCTTGTTGTTGGGTACAAATGGACAAGACCAAAAAAGTTTAACTTTTTTCCTTGTTCCTGCGAGAGCAAGAACAAACTTCCTGTTCTGCTTGGAGAATGTAGAAAGCTTTAGGCAACTGGAGAGATACCATCTGTCTGATATCATCTAATGTGCATGCTGTGCATTCTTTAGGAAAGATGACGCGTGACACGAGTCAGAGCCATTATTTTGTTGCTACATCATCTGAAAGATTCTAAACACACATTTTAAAACCTGTTACCTGGTCCCTATGCTACTTTTAAGGGTCCATCATTGTTGTCTCATTCTGTTTTGCTGTATGAGCTCTTAGGGCAGTGGCTTTAATAGAGCTGAACACACAGATGTAGTGGGTGAGAGTAGTGCAGAACATAGCTTTAAGGATTTTTCCTTCTAATGTCACAATCTATTTTTCTCTCCCTGCTGCCCAGTGATTTATTTTATTTTATTCTTTTATATATATGTGTGTGTGTGTGTGTTTAACCATGCCACGGCAGCAACACACTTTAATGTCATAAACAGAGCCTTTTTCTTTAACATTTTTAGAGCACAGGGTTGAAGAATGTTTGGACAAATCAGGCATTTTTTCAGCTTTCTTTCAGTTTGATTTGTCTGCTACTTTTTTGTAACAGGAATAATCTTCCAGCAGGATTAGCTGCTTATGAATCTGCATTTTTATTTGGCTATGCACTAAATTACATCTTTAAACTTGCAGGACATGTAAATGTTGATGATGGAGAGCCTTGATGTTTAAGTGGGGCACAGAAGTGAGGGAACAAATGGAAAGGCGTGAGCAGAGTTTGACTGGGACTTGGGGGATACTCTTGACTTGGAGGGATTATTAAAGGCTGCATGATCCTAAAAGATGAGTGCATAGATGATGAAGGCAGATGGGGTACCAAATAAGCAAGAGTTGCATTGCCTAAAGGGAAATCTGCAGTTCTCATTGGTGAAAATGTTTTAAGCGGTCCTTTTTATCATTCAGTGTTGCTCTTTTGTTAAATATATATTTTCAGGTGGAGGTTGGACTATATGTTGCTTCAATGCAAGAAAAGAGCACTTGAGGATTACCCAGCCCAACTTAAAACCCAGCCCTCCATTGCTCAGCGAGTCTCTGTAGAAAGAGTTCTCTGCAGAACTGAATTATTCATAGGACATCAGAAGAGTGCAGTGAAAATCCCTACCCCCCACACACTTGCACACAAACCCGATATGCCACATTCTCACATACTCTGTACGCATAATCACATCACTCTACTTCTCAACACATTGTATCACTGCACATTTAGATTCACCGTTAAGCTTTAGCTTGTTAAGGAATCTTTAAAATGTTGCTGTCTCATCTGAGAAGGAGTTTACTGATTAAATAAGCAAATAGATTAAATCTCAGTAGGTTGTATTTATTGGATTCCACTACAGTGTCATCAGTCTTGTGGTGGGGTAGAGTCTTGATTCTTGACAGTCTTCACCATTGTGTATGTGTGTGTTTATATTTGTGCGAGATGTTTTTATGCAAAAGAGGATAAAACATATATATTTTGCATTAGACAAAGCAACGTGCAGCCAGAGCAAGGTCAGTTTTGTAGAAAATTGTAGAAGGACTGCTTTGAAAGGTAGAGATTACTGAAGATGCTTTTATGTTGTGGGGAATGAATGGTGTTGAATAAGGGAGCGGTTGATGTGAGGGGTGCAGAGTAAAGGATGGGTTGCAGATGTGGGGGAGGGTAGAAATAAGCAAAAGGTAGTGGTTGAGAGTGAACATGTGTATGAAGAGGATTGTGGGGGGGAAATTGTGAAATAGATCAATGCTTCTGCATGTTGTGGGTGTGGCTGTATTTGTCTGAGTTCTTTTTCCCCATAGTTATGGTTTTTCACCTTGTATGTCTGTCCATCCTTGGTGTTTTGGGAATGATTAAACCTAGAAAATGCTGATCTGATGTCACAGAATGTGCGTTCCTTGGATTGGCTGTACTTAATATTAATATGTACATAATATTTTATCAGAACCCCCAACGCACTAACAAAAGCCTTTTTGTTATCCCATAAACCCATAAATAGATCTCTGATCATAATTTATATTTAAGGCATTTTCTGTTGCGGATTTATTTAAAAAAATGTTTTTGTATTTTTCATCTTCTAGGATCGTAAGCTGTCCAAAGTGGAACGTCAGCGCTTTAAAGAGGAGGCAGAAATGTTGAAGGGCCTTCAACATCCCAACATTGTTCGGTTTTATGATTTCTGGGAATCAACCCTTAAGGGAAAGAAGTGCATTGTTTTGGTAACTGAGCTCATGACGTCAGGAACGCTGAAAACGTAAATATTCATGATGAAGATAATGTGAACTTACAAGTTCATTTGTATTTTGCCCCTCCTTTAACACGCCTCCTTTTCATTCATCTAGTTATCTGAAGCGTTTCAAGGTGATGAAACCCAAGGTGCTGAGGAGCTGGTGCAGACAAATCCTGAAAGGTCTTCATTTTCTCCACACCAGGACGCCTCCTATCATCCACAGAGACCTCAAATGTGACAATATTTTTATCACAGGACCTACAGGGTCGGTAAAGATAGGAGATTTAGGACTGGCAACACTTAAAGCAGCTTCCTTTGCAAAAAGTGTAATAGGTAGGAGATTTTAACCTGCTACATACTCCGTGAGAAGAGAGAACTTTTCTTCCTTGTTCTCAAAGCCATGAGAAATGCCATCACAACATGATGTCATTTTGTTGTCTCGAACAGGATTGGTAAACATTTGGTGATTCAGTTCAGGCTGAATGGATAGTTTTATCAAAACAGCTGACCAAGGGGATGAGAAAATATTAAAATACTTGCAACACATAGCATAAAAAGACACAGACTAAGTCACATGCACAACGTGCACTGCCTTGGATAATACTGAATAACTGGGGTCACTGCATGTAAAAGCACAGACATCCCCACACAGTGACCCCCTAGCTTTTGCAGACTAAGCTTCGTGTGCAGTACTTTTTTTCTTGTTCCTGAGAGCAATAAGAAATTCTTGCTTCTCATGGAGTATGTAGCAAGCTTTATATGTGAGACTTGACCATGTTGGTTTGTGAATTTCATTTCTCATTAGTGTTATTTGTCTGTCTTCTTCTTTCTGTAGGTACTCCAGAGTTCATGGCTCCAGAGATGTATGAGGAGCATTACGATGAGGCTGTGGATGTTTATGCCTTTGGCATGTGTATGCTGGAGATGGCCACATCAGAATATCCCTACTCTGAGTGTCAGAATGCAGCTCAGATTTATCGCAAAGTTACAAGCGTGAGTCCTGCTGTTGCTTTTTAATATGTACATTTTCAGGAAGCAGTCGGACTTCCACTGTACTTACTAAAAAGGATTAAACTACTGCCATAAATAAAACTGTACATGTTGCAATTATGTTTCAAATTATCTCTAAAATTCCTAAATGTAGATGAGAGTTTTGTGTTTTTATCATTTTTATGTCATATCAGGGTGGTAGTGGCAAAACAATTATCTCGCAGCAAGAAGGTCAGGGTGTACCCTGCCTCTCGCCTAGTAATTGCTGGGATAGGCTCCAGCTCCTCCTTTACGACTGTCAAAGCTAATACATGGCCAAGACGAGGCATAATAGAGTTGGGTAGCTATATCAGATGTTTGAGTTACCACCAAGGTTTAGTTAGTACATTGAATAAGGTTTCACCTGTTAACTTGCTACTGCAGGGCCACTGTTTACCAGAGCTGACTTATTCATCATATTAGTAGCTGTCTTAGGAAGAGATCTAGAGACAGCATAGGTCTAACTATCCACATTTTAATGCAAGTGTGGTCTTTTGTTGTATTAAATGTTTACTTTTTGCATCTGCTCCTGTATACGTTAATAGAAAGATGATGCTATAACTAAACAGACAGGGATATTAAATTTTTTTTTGCAGTGTAGAGATTAAAGCATTATTAATGCGATAACTATCTGTTTTGAGCAATGAACATGTCTTATTAAGTAACTGAGCTAGTGGCACTCATTTTGTCATGCAATCTCTTGTACATTTCAGCTTTTTAAGGTGAGAGGTGTTTAACTATTCCACCATGCAAGTATTACTGAGATATTTTCAGATTACAGGATCTTCTTTGTTATGCTGTAGATTGAGCCTCAGTCTTTAGTTTTCCTGGTGATGAATCTAATGAGCCATATGGACTCACAGAGGGTGGCCAGATTTCATGTTTGCAGAGAAAACCCATCATCTGATTTCTTTCCTATTTTGATATCTTCCTCTCCTGATAAGCCATGTTCTGATGATTTTTTAAAAATCATGATCTACTTCCCGATTTGATGAAGTGTATTGATTTTTCTCTCAAGTGTTGAATGCAACAACATTGCCATATCACATGCTATTAATGCATATTGATGTACATTCATATGTACCCATAATAATGGCTTAAAAGCATGTGAGTAGCTGTCTCTAGATGCTACTTCTGAATACTGCTGCAGGGTATTAATAGACTAATCAAAATGAAATCCTGTTAGAGTTTCAGTGTGAATACATAGACATTATCCAGCTGCTTATTTAAGAGGGAAGGTACTCCAGAAGATGCCTCAACTGGTTGTACATGTGTGTTTTGTTTTATACTTTTGTGTTTTTATTGCAGAAAAAGTTTGGAGAAATAGTGAGAGGTTAAAAAAAACAACAAACTCAAATGTTATATAGATACCAAAGAGACCTAATTTCACATGTCTTTTTACAGCAGTACTTTTAACTTGTTAAAGCATGAAAAGTTAAATTACACGGTTAACTAAATTCTCTCTATTTTCGCAAATGCACAACATTCTTAATTAAGATGCAACCATTGTACACACACCTATATTTTGTGCAAAGCTGTTTTAAAACATCAAATTTTCTCACCTTGCATTTGTTTTTTTCTTTTAATTTATTTACATTAGAAGCACATTGCTGAACATTTTAGATGTGCATGCCAACAGCAGCAACACAAAAATAATTATTCTGGAAAAAAGACTACAAGCTACAGTATATTCTATAACATCAAACAGAGGGAGTGTGTGGGTTAACGTGGTATAAAACTGAAGGGTTTAGTTTTAAGTCTAAAGACACACACCCACTCACCTTTCCCTTTGTTTTTTATTCTGTGTTTGTCATCAACACAGCATCCTACAATTGTTGTTTTCAACATTTCATTTTTTCCCCTTTCCTCAGGGAGTGAAGCCAGCCAGCTACAACAAGGTCATGGATCCTGAAATCAAGGAGATTATTGGCGAGTGTATCTGCCAAAAAAAAGAAGAGCGGTGAGTGACTGTCCCCATTGTTGTCCAGTCCACACGATACAGCCTAAGGTGCCCTCTCATCTTTCATCCCTGGTCTCACCACGCCTCCTTCATTGCGGTGGCGCTGACAGTCGGGATCTCAGCAGCACTGCAGTCTCCCTTCATGTCTGCAGGGTGTCTCTCTCAATTCTCTTACATAATGAATGGAGGGGGGTGTTAGCCTTGATTAATTTCTTATGGCTATTATTTACTGGAAGAAATACACAAAGTTGGACAGAGTTAATTCATAACAGAATCCTTGTACCACATATACCTACTGCTGCTGAAAAGCTGTGAAATGACACTAAGTAATGTCATCGTGGTCTGAGCTTTTTTGTTCTTTATTCCAGGTACACCATCAAGGACCTGTTGAATCATGCTTTTTTTGCTGAAGACACAGGTGTGAGGGTGGAGCTGGCAGAGGAGGATGATGGACAGAAGACCTCCATAGCTCTCAAACTGTGGGTGGAGGACCATAAGAAGTTAAAAGGAAAATACAAGGAAAGTGGAGCCATTGAGTTTACATTTGACTTGGAAAAGGAGATTCCCGAGGTGGTGGCACAAGAAATGGTGAGCAAAAAGTAAAATGCAAACGACAGAAATTTACTCATTCAGGAAAAAAAGATGTGTAATTTAAAATTTGATTGCTTATTTTTCTACTTTGATTTCATGTCTAGAAGGCAGAGTTATTGATGTATATAAAGACAATCCATTGTATGCTTCTGTTTGAATTTCAAGCCTTACTAATTACAGCACTTTGCCATGTTTCTGAAGGTTTATAGAGTTAGAGCTGCTGGCAGGATTATAGTCAGATTGCTGGTGATCATTTTCATTGCTATTCCAAGAATCCAGAAACTGTGTTTTAATCCAGGATTTTAAAAAATTAGTTAGAATTATTGGATTGTTTTTAGGGTGATTGTTGACTATTGAGGTGGCATTAAAGGAAATACTGTCAGGGTCAGCCAAATTGTGTTTTTTGGCAAAAAAAAAATTACATTACAATGACATCCCCAATTTGCATGGCCTTATATTTTCTTTCCATTTTAACCCAGCCTTCCTTCTGTTATTGAAATCTTCCAAATATCTTGTTCTGTTGTCTACTTTCTTTGCCTCAAGCTGTTTGTGCCATTTTATCTGTGATTAAGTTTGGATGATGGCAGACATGAGCCAACAGCACAAATGGGTTGTATGTTCAGCATGCTCTCATATCACACCACAATCTCAGCCACATCTAGCCAACGAGGAGCTTGGATCTATTTAAAGGTTTAGTTTTGTTAGTACGGGAAGATGTCCTCCTTTCAAATTGAAAAACCAGGTGTTCTCCTCATTTTCTTCAGAGTCATATAAACCTCCAGTCAGCTCTGTTGTGAATTATAAAGCATGCTGCTGACAAAGGAAATTATTCCCCACAGCTTTGACCCCTTTAAATAGATTTTCTATTCCTTGTTTTTTTTGTCCTTTATCCTTTCTCTGCATCTCTCACTCCGTTTTTTATTGCACCCTCTCCGCTCACATGCTCGTTACTAAAAATATCCTGAAAATCATGCCCTTCCCATTTTCTATATCAGGTGGAGTCTGGTTTCTTCCACGAGAGTGATGCTAAGACAGTGGGAAAGTCTATCAGAGACCGCGTGGCACTGATCAAATGGAGAAGGGGCAGAATGGCATCTATTGCTGTTCCAGGAGATCAGGGTGACGGAGGAGTCAAGATGGCACCATCTGAGGGCATCTGTGTTTTGGCACCACGTGTGGAACAGCCCCTCTTGCTAGAACCAGAAGAACCAGAGGCCGACCAACACAACAGACTGTATAACCTGCCAACCAGTACTACTTCAGTGACATGTAAAAGATTCTATTGTTGTTCACTCAGAAATGACATCTAAATGCATGACTTTTTTATGAGTACATGATTTGTGTCCCTGCAGCAGACGGCACACTTGACAGTGGCATGGGCTCCACTGTTTACTCAGACTCCCACAGCAGCCAGCAGAGTGTCCTCTACCAGTCCCTGCTAGAGCCTATCACTATGGCAACACAGCAGGTATGTATCAGTAGCTTAAACATTATAGCTGTTCATATATATTCAGATTTATCAAAATACACACTTGCTTTCATACCAACCATTTGTGATGTCACTTATGAACTAAACACACTGTATTCTCACTTTGAAAATGTAGCCCATGCATATACACTTCTAGAGTGTGTACATCAGGGCTAACATGCTCATACACAAGAAAGTGAAGAAACTGAAACATGTTTTTTTCATATCTTTTCATGTAGTTTTTTATTTTTATTTTGGTCATGCCCTGTTAATTTAAATGTGTTTTGCTTTGGGTTGTTCCTCAATCAGTGCCAGAGCAGTAGCCCTTTTCTGACAGAGCCGCCTCACTCCTGTGAAGCTGGAGAAGTCTGGGGGGCAACACTGAGCCCAGACTTCAGGACACGCTTGGGAACTTCAGGACGCAGGGGAAGTGCCCCTGTTATTGACAGTCAAAGAGCAAACCAAATAACTCAACTCCAGGCCTTCATTCAATCTCGTAGATCAATCAGTCCAACCCCCACGGTACTGGAGAACCAGTCAGAACTAAGCCCCACTGAGCCTCATATGGAAGCTGGGGATGGGTTTCCCACCTGGACTGTGCCAGTGCTACAAGTATTTCCTGTCTCCTCAACCTCAGAGTATCGCCGCCTTAGTGATTCCAGCACCAGACCACCATCTGAAGCCACCACTGAGCAGTTAAACCTCCCCTTGTCAAGTGGACGCAGACACTCTGACCTTAGCAGTCTTTTGAGTCTAACCTGTAATCATAAACCCCTTTCTACAGTCCACAGAAGCAATATGTGCCAGGCTTGCTTTTCTTTGCTTCTGTTGAAGTCACAAGATGGGTGCCACCGCTACCCATCTGTCATGCCAACACATCAGTGTCCATTTGACTTAAAGCACCATTTATTATCCGGTGGACAAATGAACACGACTGGTTATGGACAACCAAAAAGTTCAAGTGATTATTCAAATTTCTTAATGCTGCAGCAGTCCCTGTATAATATAATTAGTCGCAGAGCAGCTCCACACGCCACATCCATGCAAACCTCCTCGCTGCACTCTTCAGCAGTCCAGAGACCCACTCACAGTGATGGAGACTGTGGCTTAAAGTGTCAGCCCCAGTTTGGCAGTTCCTTTTCAGATCAAGAGTCTGTCCAGGAGTGTGAGGATGGATATTGTTCCAGAGAGCAGCAAGCTACCATTGCTGTGGGAGTGGTAGGTCAAAGTAGCAGACAAGTTACTTTAGTTTTTAATAATGGAGCCAACACCTGCTTTACAATTTCTCCCAACCCATAGGAAGTACTTCTGCATTGAGTTGGGGCAATCTCCTGTCTTCCTGTCTTTGTCTTGCTGCCTTCGTAGGTCCTGATCACTGACTGCCTCATAAATCATAAGTTTGCTGCTGTCAGAGGAGAATGGTGCAGCCTCTAACAGGCTATATTTCCCTTTTTGATTAACCTTAGATCCTTTCAAAACTGACCTAGATTTTAACATTTCCCTCTCTGCTATATTGGGCTAATGCAGCAGCTGTCTTACTCCCCACCTAGGCATGGATAGATGGCCTCTAATTCATGAAGAAAGGGCCGCAGTCCGATCTAACCCCTTTTGGTCGCTCCCATTTCCGCCCTGTGCCTTTATTTTAGTTCCTGCCTAAATAACATCCTTTTGGTCTCTCCTTTCTCTCCCTTGTGCCTTTAACAGCTGTTCATTGTTGAAGCAAATGTTTCATTAATTTATTTTTAGCCCTCATTCTCTCATTATACTTGTATCTGGGATGACTAAGGGTACATTCACATCAGGATGGTTCACCAGACTGTCAGTTTGGGAATTCGCTTAGATTGGGAATACAACATTATTCTGGACCAAGATTGCATTTTTGCTGTGTTTAATCTGCACTGCAATTAATGGGATTTTTTTTAGAAAACCTGTTTAGTAGCAAAAATCAGAACTTTACCAAAATTCTTACGCGTCTGACCGTGACCTATTTCTCCCATCCAGAGCCTCACAAGTCAGATGTTTTGGTGTGGCTTACCTGTAATGTTGTGCACTAAACCCAGAATGCACTGTTTTGTAATCTATAGTCGAATATAATCGTTTCCTGTATTTTGTCTTAAGGAAATGGACCAAGACCTGTGTTCGTAGGCAGGCCAAGTCCCCTTCTTTGATCAGAATCATAATTTGTGCATTCACAATACCCCAAATGAAGCTGACTTTCTGAGCAAATGAACTACGATGCATATCGGAAAGGCTGATGTGAATGTGCCCTCAATGTAATTAGCACGGGCAACTCTTGGGAGATTTTTTTTAAACTTTTAAATACTTTTTTAAGTCGTTGACCAGAAAATGCACTCACAAGTATGCCTAATTTGAAATTACCTAATTTGCTTCCTTCAGGCAAGTTCTACAAGTCAACAGAGTCAGCCATCTATCCAGGGCTTGCCCTCTTCAAACACAGTGGTGCACACTCCTCAGCAGTACATTCAACCTGGACACAGCTATCCTGCTGCTCTATATGTTGGCCACCCCAATGCTGCAACACAAGATCCCGCCAGTTTAAGCTCAGTAAACATCCAGCAACAGACTCAAACTGCAGTGAGTATTGCAGCACCCACTGTGCCGCAAAATGTTGCACAGAGCTGTCAAACAACTGGACTCCAACAGCAGCAGACAACATCCGCAAGCTCTCTGACTTTTCCCTTACAAGCCCAGCAAACTTCTCAGAACTTTGTGACCTCAACTCAGCAACAGGCTCAGTCTGCAGCAGGATTTCCTCCATCAATTCAGCATCAGACTGCAGCGACTTCTGTGCCAGCACAGCAGCCAGCACAAAGCTGCCCCCTTGCATCAGCTGCCCCAGCAGCAGTACAGTACCAGTCTGCACATTCTCCCAGCACACCTCAGCAGGCCCAAGGCTCAGTCAAACAGTCCAGTCAGCAGCCTGCTATGAACTATTCCACACCAGCACTTTTTAGCCAGCAAATTTCCATTCAACAAGAGCACCAACAACCTTCAACACAAAACACACAGTTAAGTGTACAGAAGACACTAGATGCTGAACAGTGTTATAATCAGCTTAGCCAAGAAACTTTGCAAACCATACACCAACAAATGGCACAACCTCTTACTCTCCCATCTCAAAGTCTACAGTGTCCAACACACTGTACAAGTCTTCAGCAGCACAGTCAAAAAGTCATGCAGACTACTGTTGTACAACAAAACCAGGATATATCGCAATCTCAACCCTATCCTGCACAGGTTGTCACAGAGCAACAGACTTGCATTCAGCCAGCTCTAGCTGATGTCGCCCTTCAGAGCTATGCATGTTCTGCCATCCAACCGGCTGCATCAGGCCAGAATCAATACCTGCTAGCACGGCCTGTTGCAGCTGATCAGATTTATGGAGAAGTGGCAGCTCCTCAGAACTTTCCAGATTCTTCTCAGCAAAGCCATGTTGCCCATATCGTCCAACAGGTGAGTGTCCATTGTTATGAATACACAAAAGCATGTTATAGGAAAGTAACTTGGCTATTGAGTGGGTGAAAATAATTGGTGGATTTGTTAGGCAACTGAACTGAATTTGTTAGGCTGAACTGGAACAGCTGTGTCGGTGGACCATAGACAAATGTAAAAATGTAAACAAGAGTTTCCATAGACAATAGCCCAAAGGGAAGAAAAACGAAGCTGTAATGAAACCGGTAACTTGGTTAATATAGCAGTTTATGCTGTGTTAACCAGGCCTCTGAGGCTTGTGCTGCCTTTTTTGCTGTGCTTCAATTTGTTCAAAATGTTTGGACTCTGTCCAGACACAAGTGCAGGAAGGAAAATGCCTTAACTGATCTGAGTCAGCCTGGGAAAATCAACCGAAATGAAGGATGACTGTAATCCTTCTGTCACTGAGGGGGTTCTTCCCTTGTTTTTCTGTTTGTAGAATATTCCCTCTAGTCAGAGCATTTCACAGCTTCAGCAAGATGGACTGAGTTTTGGGCAGAATCTCAGCCAGTCATCTTCTACTGCATCAAACCAAGCACTTCCTTTTCAGTCATCAGTGGCTCAGACTGTCCACCAACCACTCCAACCTCTGCAGATTTCAGCCTCACACCCAAACACCCAGGTATTGTCATTTTTTACTCATGTTTATGTGTTGTAGTCCATCTCTGGCTTTATTGCTTTTCCGCTGACTTGCATTATACTTGAAGATCAGTACCAAAAATATTTTTTTCTGGGGCATCATTCCTTTTTCTTTGAACTTTCTAGATTATATGATTTTTTTCCTTCTTCCTCTTTCCTTTAGTTTCCTTCACAGTATCCCACAGTCCAGGTGATGACAGCTGTGACTGACTGTGAATCTTCCTATCTTCACTCCTGCACTGCTTCTCACCCTTCAATGTCCTCTTCCCTAAATCATATCTTCCTTTCTCCTGGACATACACACCCTGTCACCCCTTCAGTCTCTCCTCTTTCACCTCTTCAAATTGAAAGTGTACTAGTTTCACCCATTTCTCTGTCCCTTGTGCCATCTCCCTCACCTGTGTTGGGTAGGGTAGAGGCCACATCCCCACATCCGCAGCAAAATGCTGAGGCTTCTCATACTCATTATACATTCACAACAGTGCTAACAACCCACCCTGTGCATGCACACATTGCGCCGTGCCAGAGCACAATGGCTCCCACAAATGGCAGCAGTCAGGCTCTGATGCAGGTAATTATTAGTGCTGCAATAAAACACATTAAATGTGTTTACTATTAGGGTGTGGAATCAATATCAAGACAACATTCAACCAATTATATTTTAAAATTGAATTTTAAATGTATTAAATAATACATAAAAATACACAATAATACATAACGCTGATAATTGTTTGTTTTATTTCAGATTCCTCAGCAAGCCAGAGCTAGCCATCCTGAGACTGTTCCTGCCGCTCAGCCAATCCAACCAATTCAGCTTGTACAACCTGCAGTCTTCTCTCCTGTGCAGAATGGGGCAGATCTGCACAAAGCTACTGCAGCAACCCAGCTGGATGACACAAAGTCATGCCAGCTGCCCCCACAGACCCAGCATCAGAGTTGGGTTCACAGCCAAATTCCTGTGCCGCAATCCGCTGATTTACAGAGAGCATCTTCTGAGTCTGCTAGTTCCACTTTTCCTCCTCAGAAAAAGCTCAGCACTGGCACAGGAGCTACAGGTCAAGGTCCTGCAGAGGTTAACCTGGAGGTATGGACACCGGAATAATTGCTGTTCTTATTTCACAAAATATACTAGCTTGCTGTCATACCACATTACTGTATCTTTCTTTAAAGTCCAGAAAAACTGAAGTTTCACATTGTAAACTGATATATGCAATACTGATTTACTTTGTTTTTATTTTTTGTAGGATCAGCTTGCAGAAAAACACACTGGAGGACAGAGTTATGACAGGTAAAAGAAATAACTATTGTATGATGATACAGTGAAAGTAATAAGTTATCTAAAGTTCAGATATAGAACAGGGATCCATTTTTTCCCGCTTTAGCTGCTCTTGAAGACACATGGTAGATAGCCAATACTGCACGAATAAAAATGTCCTTTAAACTCATTTTGAGTTCAGTGTAACCCATAGCTAATGTGGCTGAACCTTGCAGGCATTCCAGTCTAGAGATGAACTTTACCAAACCTTATTAACTGTGCTTGTACTAACTGTGCTTGTATCAACTGAGGTCTCTTTCATTTCCCAGCACAGAATTTATTACAGCCAGAAGATATGAGATAACAGAAATCCCCTCCCTCCCCTTCTGTGCTTTATAGTTCAAGAAGTAATTCCTCTTTTATTTGTTGCATATCTGATCTACCACATCTTCTTTAGTCAGTTTCCCACATTTAGGTATTTTGGGCTTGTTTTGAGCATGCCTAGGCATACTCGTGACCAAAGGTTGCACTTTTAAGTTTCCTAGGTATTGTAAACGGTTGCATTTGAATTTTGAAGCCATAACTGTTTAGTGCATTGAATGTATTTGTTTCTTATGTATGCATTGAACAGCACCATATTGTTTTACTGTCTATTTGTAACTATTTTTCTTGCAGTGTCAACTCTGATGCCACATCAGGGAAGGAAATGAGTGATGGGTATGAGGGGACTCATGGAGGTAAAAATGACGGGAAAGTGCGCAAACACCATCGCAGGTCAACACGCACTCGGTCTCGACAGGAGAAAATTAACAGACCAAAGCTCAACATGCTCAATGTGAGTGACCTTATTGTGCTTTAACATAGAACACATTACTTATAGCTCATGGAAAAGATCTTAATGTACACAATGCATTTTTTTCTGTTGTTACAGGTGTGTAACACTGGAGATAAGATGGTTGAGTGTCAGCTGGAAACTCATAATCATAAAATGGTCACTTTTAAATTTGATCTGGATGGAGACGCACCAGAAGAGATTGCTACTTATATGGTAGGAGACAATGTTGCTGCTGCAGAAGCTTTTGAAGTGTGCTGCTTAAAAAGCTTTCTTCCAGTTCAGAACATCAACTCCCTGTTGGCCTCAGCTGCAATGCAGCAAAAAAAAAATCCAAATTTTTCTTCTCCAAAGCCCAAATAACATGTACTGAGCATACTTAGTAATATATTAATACTTAATGGGATCTTCCAACTTCTGGTCCAAGGCAAATCCCTATATTAAAGGCCATATGCAGATATAAAACTGTGCAGTATATTATCTATTACACTCACACACACACCCACACACACACACACACGTATGTGTATATATATATATATATATATATATATATATATAACTACACTATATAACTAGTGTAAGAAGCACTTAGTAAGACAATATGTGTTATGTTGCTTTTTTTTTCTACACCCTTGTCTTCAGGTGGAGAATGATTTTATTCTGCCTCTGGAAAAAGAGGTGTTTATTGAACAATTGAAAGACATTGTGGACAAGGCTGAGGACATGCTGAGTGAGGACACAGAGGGTGAGAGGAACCCTGACCAGGGATGCAGTCCGAAACCGAGTGAAGGAGTTGGTGCACTTGGAACAGAGGTGAGAAAGGAACTGTTGACAGTTAATAGCTGCAGTGCTGCAATCTGTCTATGAGTGCCTCCGCCTTGGCCACACTATCCTGAAAGCACTCTCGAGATGACTTTGCTTGCAAGATTGCCAAGAAGAGCTGCCAAAAAATACCAAGCTTGCTGATACCACATTTTTAGCTAACTGAATTTATTTCTTTTTAGCTTGTTTAACTGGTTGGTAAAACCCTTTTTATATTTATATTTTAATATAAAAAATCTATCAAATTAGTACTTATGCATTTACTTATACCTTTCTTTCAAAGGCTTTAGAACCCAGTACACCACAGCTAGTGTACCAACAAAATGGTAAGTTGTGACATTATCTTGTTAAACTTAAAACATTATTGGTAACGGGTATGAGAATAAATTGATGAACTGCAAAATTCATCAGTACTGCGCTTTGATTGCTTGTGAAATTGTCAGTAACTTGATGGAAGTTGTTTCGATTTATGAGTCGCTCTACCTCCCCTTGACAGTCCTTCATACTGGAAAACGCTGGTTTATCATCTGCCCCGTTGCTGAGACACCCATGCAAGACAAAGAAAGTACATCAGTGCAGACCATTGAAACCCAGGGTATGCAGCCCACTCTTATTAATTCTGCTCTTGTTTCTGCTTTAATGGTTTTCTAAATGGATTTAATGTGGATCAAGTTTACCTGATAGTTGGAGTTAATATTAGAAATGAACAATTGTCCTGCTGCTGTTGGTGAAGACACTGCACATGTATCTTGGTGTTCCTCTGTGTGGTTCATGTGTCAGGGTCGGTTATATAAGAGCAGCTTCGCCAGTAGTTTTGGTTAGAAATGAAGTGCAGGATTGTACTCTTGTTGACTGAGGCTGATTGGAGTGAAGCTGAAAGTGATGTAACACTTTGGCCTCTACAGAACCTAGCTTCTTTTCTTAGTAGGTTTTTCAGACTTTTTTATTGTAACTCTGGTCTTCTCATTTCTCCAGAGTATAAAAAGTCTGGCTCATTGTCACTGAAGCCCAACAGTAACACAACTGCTGTGACGACGCCGATCCCATCTTTATCTTCCCAAAGCCCGTCTTCTTCCTCCTCCCAACCCAGCTTAGTTCAACCTCCAAACCAAATTGCTGGTAAATCCCAGGTCCAGCAGACCCAGCCTTCTGTTGCTAAGCATGTCCCCGCTGCTGGAAACAGTGAGCATCATAACTCTCTTTCTGCTGAAGAACCTTGCATCTCTGCTGTGTCTATGGTAACTGATATGCCATGCTGTGCTATTGTACCGCCTGTCTCACTGGATGCTATTGATAAAGGAGCAGGAGCTGGCGTCTTAGTCTCATCACAGAGTAATCAATCAAATCAGAAGACTAGCCCTACTGGAGAACTACCATCTCAGGTAGCTAGTCACCAATCTGTGGTTCTGCAGCAGCCCTATGCTACTCCCATGCAGCCAGGGACTGTGACCTCTCAGCCTCAGAGTCCTGCACATCAAACCTCCCAGGCTTCAAGCCAGCAGCAATGTGGAGGTCAAGGAGAATCTGACAGTGAGGGGCCTCGTCGGGTGGAGTTTGTGGACCGTACCATTAAGACTCTGGATGAAAAGCTCAGAAACCTACTGTACCAGGAGCATACTCCTTGCCAGGCCTCCGGCACCACTTCTGAACCCCAGGCCTCCAGCACAGAAGGACAGAGTTCCCCTGCAGTCTCGGATGGCCAGCCCACAGAGGGAACAGTCGCAAAGAAAAAGATGGAACAGCTGGTAAAATTAACTTTGTGTTTATAACAGAAATATTAGCGTACAGATTAGGAGCTGTATTGCCTTAGCAGTTTTCATTTTGCTGTGCTGAGTTGATCAGTGGCTGTAAAAGGTCAAAACAGAGTGTAAAAACAAAATCAGTTATGTCATTGTGATAAATCACCGTTATCTGTCCCTGACATTTTTTTGTGGAAAAATGTTGCCAAATCATTTCAGGTCCAGACTCATTTAGGAGAGTTTAGCCCTACCCTGCTGATCTAATGTTTGTGTGTGGGAGATTATATTCATTTGAGTGGTGGCAATTGCTACAATATACACGCCTACTTTCTTCTTTGTCCGTTAGCCCCAGATTCCTGAGCGCACAGATAGTGTGGGAGTGTTAAGTGACTCTGCAGCAGCAGGTAGGTAGCTTTAGTTATGTAATCTTATCTTATTACCACATGATGGTTTAAAAATGGTTTTATTTGGTCTAAAAGTTCTTACTGCTCCTGTAGCTTCAAACAAGACTTTGAGGAAAACGGATGTGACCGTCAGCTCCTGCTCATACACCAAAAGCCGTTTTCAAGTAAGAAGCAACTTTTAGCCTTACTTGGAAAATGTGCTCAATATGAATGTAGTTTGACCATGTTTGTTTCAGATCATGACTTATATCAGCATTTGTTCTGATCTAGTTATTGTCTCATTACATTAGTTTATGTTTATAGGCCTTAATTCTGTTTATAAAAACGAGTCTCTTGGCTTTCTAGATCATCCCCACTCCACCAGATGTCATCTGTCCTTCAGAGAAAAGCAAGAAGAGCTGCAGCACATGCAGCTCTCCAGCACCCTCTAGTGGTTCAGGGGGGTCTCACAGTCAGACCCAGAACAGAGAGAGCAAAGAGAAGGGAGGTGGGGAAGCGTGTAAGTCCTCTGGGACAGCTGTAGATGATAGTAATGCAGGAACATCTGAACCTCACAGTGGTAACCGTTACTCTGCCCCACCAAACTTCTATCAAGTCATCTCTACTTCCAGTCCTGATGTCACCCCACGCCATATCCCCAGAGCCCAGACTATTGACTCTTCGACCCATCACTACCATCGTCGCTGCTCTGACTCGGCTGACGAGGACAGCAGTAGCATAGCACTTCCTCCAGCTTACACTGCTCCTCCAGCTCACGCTCTGTCTGAGCACAGTGGAAGTGACCTGGTGAAGAGGGCAGTTGCCTTCTTGCGTCGGACGGGTCGAAGCAAAAGTGAGCAGAGTTCTGATTCACCAAGCCGACAGCCTGTTACAATGAATGGTCACACTCCTTCGCCTGGGATAGGGCATCCACACTCATCTTACATCAGCAGCGACAATGACTCGGAGTTTGAGGATGCAGATATGAAGAAAGAACTGCAGAAACTTAGAGAAAAGTAAAGTACCTTACTCATGCTTACATTCATTCATCAAATCTATATTTGTATTTTTAGGAAGTCAAAACCATCCATGCTTAATATATTTATTAAATCAAGATTAAATCATTGTTTTTTTATATTTTACATTAGATGTTTTTCTTGTGATACTATTTTTATCATTAGCTTATATAAGAGTCTAGACACTGTGGACACAGACAGAAGTGTCGTGCTTCATCACAGCTATGGCTTTAAGTCGAAAATGTCAAATTTACATTTGGTTTTATTTCAGTAGGCAATTAGAGTTGGTCATTTGTTTTTCAGAATTATATTTTGGTCTTAAAATATATTTTATAATATCTATAAAAATAAAAAATGATTATTATAGATTATATTATATAATTATAATAAAAATGGTTTATCTTTAGGGAAAATGGCTTTCTTTGAGATTCAGATGTATGAAACTACTATCAGTAGAAAACTACTTTATTTAAAATAAAAAGCAGTTATCTAGTGACGATGTAAGTAAACCAGTTCTCTGGTTGTGCGAAGGGTTTATGTGCCATGTCTTCAAAAGTGCAGCTTGTGGGCAGAATGATCAACTTGTTTGGCAAAGCCACACACTTAAACGGTGATGACAAGGCAGCATTTACCAAAACATTTAGACCTTTGTTCAACATCCTACAGGGATCACAACCCTTTGTCAAGAGCAGAAAGTGCAGCGCAGTGAAAGACTGATGTGTTTGGGACTCACAGGATCCCCGTCCTAAATACTAAACTGATCTATTACATCTCAATTTTTAAAACCTACACAGATAAAGATATGTGAAGATTTACCTCTGCACAGGTTTTCCTTTTGGAAAAAGAGCAATGACTTTAATTATCAGCTCATACAGACGATTTGAAATCTTATAGCTGTGTAGTGTGGGACAGTGGCTGGAATTTGTTGACTTGTACCTTTAATTGCACTTTTTTTTAAATCAGTAAATTATGAGATCACTTGAGATATCACCATACCTTGTTTAGTGACAGTAAAACTACATTTAAATCAGATACACTGAAAAACCAACCAGTTTATGTTTAGTTTGAGTTTTTATTCACACCAGGTATAATTTCTCTTTTATTTGGTAGTTTTAAACTTTTATATTATTGGATTGTGGTTACCATTTAATCCCGTTGGAGTTTAAGTTGCTGTGATGGACTGTCTACCTTTTCAGTGTGTACCCAGCCTACTTCCTGCTAATTGCTAAGACAGGCTATAGCTGACCCATGACCCTGATTTGGAATAATTGGTGTTGAAAATGGATGAATGGAGTTAAAGTGGCAACAGTGTTGCTGATAATGCCAGTTGAGGTGAAACCTTGGCACTGACATGTGTCTTTGTTTGGTATTTCAGGTAACATTCATGACCAAAATTAAATGGAAAAACAAACAAACTTATTGATTTAAGTTTGCTATTTAAGGTTTTTATTGCAGAAGGATGATTTTAATCTCTTTGAAAGCTCAGTTCAGAAAACACAAAATGTGTCCTAATGGAGGGAATTATTTTAGATGCACAGAGATTGTGGGTTTAGTATGTTTAGTGATGTTTTAGATAATTTTTCTTCTACTTTCTTTCTGGCTAGACACATGAAGGAGATCTCTGAGCTGCAGGCGTTCCAGAGGAGTGAGATCGAGCATCTGTACAAGGAGCTGGGAAAAACTCTGCCCCCTAATGTCAGCCTGCTTCATGCTGTTCCACCAACTGGCCGAAGGCGTAAAACCAGCAAGCACAAACTGAAAGCTGGAAAACTGCTCAACCCAATGGTGCAGCATCTCAGAAATAATCTTAACACCACCAGTGTTGAGAGGAAAGGTGTGTGGGTTGGAATAGTGGGGTGATGAGTTATTTGTGTGTGAGTATTTTCAGTAAGAAACACATTTTCCTGGAAAACACCGAATGGCATCAGTTTTTAGATAACTGTAGGAGTGTGTAAATCAGTGAGGCAGAGTGACTTAAGCTTCTTTTTTTATCAGGTGAGGGTGCTGCTAGTTCATCCAGCTCCCCAGCTAAAAGTTCACTTCTGTCAGAAGGCTCTGCCCACTCAAGCAGCAGCTCCAGTTCCAGCAATCAGCCAAGCACAGTCCAGCAACAGGTCCACACCCAGCAACCCTGTTCTCTGAAGGGCTCTTTCTCCTCAGACAACATCTATACTGGGCGACATGCTGATGGAGTGGCCAATCAAACTGGCCCTGCCCAAGGTACTCTTTATAACTTTGTGTTCATACTAGTACGCTCATATTGTTTGAGTGGGCAGTGTTGTGATACGTGAGGGGCTACCTCACTATCAACTATATGACTCGCACTGTATTTGCGGTTAGACCATTTTACACTCATAAACATTTAGCCACTGTGTATATACAGATTTGTTCGTTATCATTCATTCCCGATGAAGAAACAAGAATTCATTGTGTTATACGGTATCTACATCACATCCTGGCATTCATCATCTGTACTTCAAATAATATGGATTTTTGTGCGATGCTGAAGAGAAGTCAGTTATCCTCTACTTCAGCTATATTAAACACGTTTGCACCTTACATTTATATCTCAAACTTTCATTAATTTAGTGGTCAAATGTTTATCCCAGATAAATCTTCTGTTTGTTGAGCTGGAAAAAGTGCCAAGCACCAAAAGAAGACGAGAACTATATAAAGGAAATCGCCAAAGTAGGACCCCCCTCCCCCCTACCCAAACCCACAGTTATGTGACATGGCTAAACCAATAATAGTAGAAAGTTTTATATAATTTATTTATTTATTGAGGAAAATTGTTTAATTACACGTGTGTGGCAACAAGGTGTATACTTTTAGCTTCTGGCATGACCCTCTTTTGTGCAGCAATAATTTTTTCCTTAACTTTAAATCCAACCTTTGTCTACCTGAGAAGCTTAATGTATTTATTTACATTTATACTGGGTTAAGGTAACAGCAACAGGGGTGTTTTTTCTGCTGCATGACTCACTATTGCTTGAGCATTTCAGAAGCGTGTATCCTAATACATCCAATAGACTTTACTATTATAATTCAGAGGTTTTTTTTCTGTCCACGAAGCTTAATTTTAACAACTTTTTGTTTTCTTTAGTTAAATGCTGACCAGTAGTAAATTGTAATTTTACCATTTTCTGCACACCATTGAATGTAGATGATGATTGATTTTTTTTCCAGTATAAGAAGGGACTATAATTATGTAGACTGTACCCTTGGTTTTTTGTCAGACCTCTTACTGTTAGTGCTTGTCAGCCACTCCTGGAGAGGCTAACAATGTTCTTTAAATGTTCTGTTTTCTACACAGCATGTTGGACAGTAGACTGGTGAAGTCAAAACAGTCATCTCTTTCTGCTCATTGACTGTCGGCAACCAATTTGTCATTATTTTTATACTTGTCTCAGTGTACTTCAGTGTTGCAACACTGACATTTTTTTATTTTACAAAGTTCCTGCTTTGTCATTTAATTAATATATTTCAAAATACTGAAATGTAAGACTAAAAATACTAATAAGTCTGGCGATTCATTTTTGTCACTCAGTAATGTAATATTGGATGGTTTTCCTCAGTAAGTAAATTATTGGTTAGCTCTAATTAAAAGCTGTGTCACCAGCAATGGCTGATTGTGTGGTTGACAAAAATAAGAAAGAGGCTGGTTGCCAAATTCAAGAAAGCAGTTTTACACGAGTACCTCATTAGGTTTAAGACTTAGACTTAACTTCAATAGTAATAGTAATAGGATGACTCCCTCAGGGAAATTAGATACGAATAAAAAGTAGCCAAACTAATGTTAACTTTAAGAAATGAACCCACGTTCTCTGAAACATCCTGTTTGGTGTCTCACTATGGGACAAGCCCTGAATGATGCTGTCCCCAGAAGCTGTTTTTACATTATGCCAGTCCTGACTGCTCTGGAGGGCCTTATGTGACCATCTCTCTTTAGTGTAGGTAAGCACATCTCTTCCTTGCTTCAGTCACAAAAGGTCTTTTTGTTTCACTAGATCAGTGTTTCTCAACCCTGGTCCTCAGGTACCCCTGCCCTGCATATCTTAGAGGCAACCCTACTTTAATACACCTGAATGGAATAAATGCTCGTTAACAGGCTGCAAAGATCTTGATGAGAAAGCTCATTAATTTGAATCAGGTGTGTTTTTTTATGTTTGCGCCTGTCTGCACACTGGAATAAAACTTTAATAAACATTTTAGAGAGGAGAGGAAATGTGCTCAAACATCAATGTGAAGTACTCTGCAGGTCAGTGGCAGGATATGACTGTGTGAAGCGGGACAGTCTGTATGCCTTTAGGAGGGCTTGGAACATACCCTCATCTGTTCTTGACCGTTTCTTGGAGGGGTGGGGACAAGTATCTGGATAAACCCTTTCTCCCCGGTGGCTGACTGTAGGTAACACACCTCTTTTTAACTGTAACTGGAGTAGCAGCTTGTTTTCCAAGAATCTCACTGGGAGCAAAAAACTTTTTAGCCCATGCACACAGCAGTTTTCTGTACTTGTGGTTACCTGGTAAACATCTGCTGGGGTGCAGAGGTTGGAGGAGATGGTGCTTTTCGGGGCAGGCTGAGAATGTTTTACCTTTTCGGTTCTCTTCAGAGTTTCTGCATTGTGGGCATGGCCAGGCTGAAATAGAGGTTGGCAGGCAGAGTCAGTCGCAGCACACAGTTCTTACCACATGTGTGAGGTCGGTGTGGTCGACATCTCCTGTAATTTCACCTTCTTGGCAATAAGTAGGAACAATGCATTTAAGGCTTTCACCAACCTTGCCACTAATTTGTAGCCTTTCTCCATCATGGATGACTGGAAACAGTCGGCCGTAGTCATGAAGGCTTCAGGGCATTCAGTACCTGGCTCAATGGCTGTTGTTCTACAGACGTAATCCAGGTTCACCTTTGCAGTCGTGGAACAGAGAGGTTAGAAGTCTCTTTCATCAGTTGGGAACTGAGGCTTATAGACTTGCTTGCAGTGTCGAATTTGCCATGCTCCTTAAGGCGGGACTCATGCTTGTTAGGGATTATGGGGTATTGAGTCACGCGTGTTTCAGCAGGGAGGGTCCTAACACTTGCAGGACTGCGGCCCATGAGGACCGGAGTTGCCTGTCAACAACAGGCCAGCCTGGGATAGCCAAAAATGTTAAAAACGGCGCCGCAATTTTGTTACTGTATGTTCACAACCTGGTCAGTAGCTTGTTGGTTTCCATGCTGAGGAAAAGTCAGAGCTTTGAGTTCTTCAGCTCTGATGGGGGGGGGATAAGAAAACAAAAAATGGGTCTGCAGTTAGTATACTAGCTACCTGCAGTAGCTACTGTTTGGTGACAGCCAACCAGTAGCTTTCAGAAAGCAAGTGGTTAGCTCGCTCTGAGAACGGTAATGCTAGCCTGGTAGCTATACCTGCTGTGTGAGCGGTTGCTTTTGGGAATAAGAAACTGTGCTGTAGTGCAGAGATGGTCACAACACACTTTTCATTATAGGATGAAGTCCCTGGCAGATATCACCTCTGTCTACCAGTCAGGACTGGTTTAATGTACAAAGGGCTTCAGTGGACAGTCTGGGTGTGTACTCCTTAGTGAGATACCAAAACAAATGTTAAATTGAACCAAGCTATTTAATGATTGAAATATAGATTGCTGCTGAAGGGTTTGGTCACTGCTTTCCATTCCAGGAGTCAGTAACGCTCCCCTGAAACACACACAATAAAACATAGCTCTTTTATCATTTCCTGACAGTATGACAAGGTAAATCATTTTGCAATCCTTGTTGCAGAAGCATCTCATCCTGGCAGATCTTAAATTCAAGTAAGTTTAAAATGAGCTGCTTATAGCATATATGTGGATTTCTGTTTGATATCTTTTAGCCTTTTATGTAACCAGCTGATTTAAAAAAAATATATATTAAATGTTCTTTTAAGATAATTTATTACATTTAATTATGCAAATTAATTTAACATTAGTCAAAATTATTTGCAGTGTAAATAACCTCAACAACAAGCAGTGGATTTTTTTTCTCCCCTTGATTTATGAAAAAGGCATCCGATAAGAGTAAATAGTAAATATAGTTTGGATCCGCTTATCCTTCGCTATGTCCTTTTTTTCTGGTGCTTTTAATGGTGGGGTTTCTCATCTTAGTCTCAATGCACTTTTACAAAGTGTCTCTCTTGTTTCTTCTCTTCTTCCCTCTTATATTCATTTTTACAGGCTGGACGGTTTACCACCAAACGTCAGAGAGAGTCACCTATAAATCTAGTAGCAAACCACGCACTAGATTCCTCAGTGGACCTGTGTCTCTGTCCATCTGTTTGTATTTGTTCTTTTCTATTTCCCCTCACTCATGTCCATACTCTTTGTTTAACCTGCTTTCATTTTCTATTCACCTGTTTTTTTCTTCTATGTTCTAAAATAGATATTAATGAGTTTAAGCCTCTAGGTAGGCGCCCTTGCCTGTTTATATATCATGTTTTTATTTTTTTATTCTTATCACTCACACTTTACATGCAGCCAGGTCAAAAATTGGGTTTAATATGTTTTGTTTTTCCTGACAGGCAGAGGGGTGTAGCCCTGTCATATTTGATATTGGTGTATTAAAATAACTGCATATTTATAGAATCAATTAAACATGGCCAATGTAGAGACACACTACCAGAACAACAGGGTTGTGCAGCCAGGAAATGTTTATTCAGGTATGCAAGCCAGTCTGTGGGTCTTGTGCTGGTCTCTTGTCAGGTTTGGGTGACCATGACATTATATGGAAACAGTTCTTGCTGTAAGCATAGTGGTAACTGCAGTAGCAGTGACTTTCTTATTGACTTTTTTTCCTCTTTAACCTCACTGCTGTAGGTCTCATGTTTCTTCACCTGCTGCCCAGGTGAATTTGAAAAAGGGCGCTCCAACAAGTAGTATGATAAAACCTTTATTCCAGCTTTTACATCTCATAAAATTATTTTTTTAAATAAAAAAATTACTTTTTTCTGTTTTCTGTGATTAATGGACCATGAGTCTGTAATAAAGTATCTATCTATTGCCTTTACATGCTAGTCTCAGTTCCTTTTTTGCAGCTGAAGTGTGTAAATGTTCAGCAATAATCAAACTGAGACTATCGTGTTTCTGGGAGATATTTCATCCAAACATTGTGTTATGCGAGAAACTAAAAATGCATCAGTCTGACATAAGCAGTGTGCAGAATGTTGATGCAGAGATTGCAAAGGAAACATTTCTGAGCTGCACTCCCTTTTTTGTGTCTTTATACATTATTTTATATATATTATATAATTTATAAATACCACATCAGTTCTTTTTCTTTTTTCCCCTTTTTCTGGCAATCATTCACAATTCATAGAAAACAATCATAGCCATCAATTTATGGGTATACGGCCTCCTTCCTCTCATGTTTGCTTAATGCAGAGCTTTTGGCACCCAAACTTTAAAGAGATACAAGCACATTTGGGCTTGTGTGCTAGTCTTGTCCAAACATGGGCCTAAGGTCACAACTAAAGCTATGTGGTGTAAATGTTTTCTGAAAGTGTGTGTGTGTGTACATGTTTACCTTTTTTTTATTTGTTGTGCGTTTCCATCCACTGTTAATTTGATCTTATAACATCTTGCAAGTTGAGGCACTCTGCCCAAGTCTGCAACCCAGTGTATAAGAGAAACTCCCCCCCACCCCTCCCTGGTAGGCAGGGCCTTTTGAGGTCTGTCCCTCATGTTTGGATGGAGAAGACGTGCATGGTGCAGGCACCAGGCAGGGCTCTGATGGAGAGATGCATCGCCATATGAAGGGCTGTATCATCAATATTACTGTTTTTTGTTTTAACACCCCCCCAACCCCCCAATCACTTCTCCTGCATGTATAAACAGTTCTGACTTAGAAAAATTTGTGTGCTTTTTAAGTTTGATTTTTTTTTATTTATTTATTTATTTATTTAGGTTTCATTTGTTTTACAGGGTTTCTAACACAAACAGAGGGATTTTTTATTTTGGTCTTTCTTCCTTATAAAACAATTTTCTTCTCTTCGTCTGCCTGACAGCTAATGAACCAGTAATTCATACAGAAGCTTGCAACCCAGTAAACCTGAATGATTCATATCCTCCCTATTTGTAGAGACAGTTGAGCCGGATTATAAAGAACAGGAAACTCTGTCAGACAGTGTTACATTCACCATAAACGCTGAAGGTCTTCATCCTGACAAGATTCAGGAGCTGTTTAACATTTCATCTTTACAATATAAAGCAAAGTTTGTTTCCTCTAATGCTTCCCAGTAACACCAAGCAGTCAGCTTTCCCAAAATGTTTACCTAGTTCGAAAGGGACACTTAGGTTCTCTCTTTCCGTCTTCCTCACAGATTTTTTTTAACCCCCTGTTCTCCTCTTTCTCTCTCCCCACCTGTTTGATAGCTGAGTGTGCTTTTTGAAGTAGCTTGTCCACACACTTGTGGTGTGCAGTGTGTCCTGGCCTAACTGTTTCTGTCTTGTGCTGTTTTACCTTTTTATAGGGTCCACTCTGAAACGACTATGTCTAGGCAAAGAGCGCAGTAGTAGTAACTATCTTATTTACTCTCTTTCTCTGTATTTCTAACTCTAACCTCACTAATTTAGTCCTTATGTTTGTATGTACACTTTTGTCCTTATTATTTTGGCACTTGAAAATGTTGTACTGTTTGTTGAAGACGTGGGTACCAAGACTACAGATTGTTGCACTTTTTTTGTTTTGCATGGCGATGTTCCCACATGTCATGAATGTGGAATTTGTCACTGCTTGCAAATCAGTCTTTTCATTTTTTTCTGTAGTTTCCTCATGGAAATCTTGTTTGTTGCAATCCTTTGGCTGTTATGTTGGCAAGATGTCAGTTGTAGCTATTTGCACATTTAGTCTGGCCTCATCAAAAAGTGACTTTAGGAACTGTGTTATAGGTTCATTTAGACCCCAAATGTGCCACACAACAGCCAATCGATTTGACAGTTGGCAGTTGTTCTTTACTATTGACCTTCTATGCAGATTTGTGAGACTTTTGTGTTTTTTCAGGGTCATCTCTTAACACCACCGCAGCCCAGACAGCCTCCAGTCAGACACAGCCATCAGTAACTGCAGCCACGACCTCACCGTCTCATCAGCCATTCACACGACTCGCTCAGGTCCAGACCAACAACAGCAACAACAAGAGAGGCACATTTACCGATGATCTCCACAAACTTGTTGATGACTGGACGAAGGAAACTGTAGCAGCGGCGAGTCAGGCACGGCCCTCCCTAAACCAGATTAAACAGCAAAGACGGCAGCAGATCCTGGATGGCAGGCTGTCCCCGGTGGGAGCAGTGGCAACCGAGGTATGTGAAACTGAAATAATCAGTCTATAAGAAGAGTTTTTATTTGTGTTATTTGTATCTTGATCTCTTTTGCATTAAATAATTAAGAATCAATCTGTGTATTTTTGTTTTTCAGATAAAATGCCATGTTGTTCCCAACAAGTTCCAGCTTCCTCTCACATGCCCAATGACTGCTGCTTTAAGCCCTACTATGCCTGCAGCCCTAGCACCAAATTCCTCTACAATGCTCTCTCCTGGTTACCTTGTGCCAGCAGGCTCCTATGGTGGGATGGTCCCTGGTCCTCTTTACCACCAGCAGTGGCCCGGCATGCCTAGTCCCGTAGGCTCTGTCGTTCCCATAGGCTTACTTGGTGCTCCGAGAGGGATGCCCTACACCACCGTGGCAAACCCAGGGATCCAAGCCTTTCCATTGGTCATGCACAATCCCGAAACTGGTCCTTTCCCAACAACCACTAGGACTACCTGATCTGCTTCCCAATCTGTGTTTGTGTGTCTGCTGGACAGTCCAGCTCCACTCTGCTCCATTTAGTCACACACATGTACATAGTCTCATATTGTAAATAACGTGATGGAAGTGGTGGTATTCTTTATACAACACATATATCTGTAGTCAGTTGTGTGCGTGTGTGTGAATACTATACAGTACATGATAGTACGGTATGTATGATTGCCTAATGCATTTTGGCTTTAGTCTTAAATAAACGCAGCCATATAAGACATTTTATCTGCAGTAACAACATATATTTCACAACTGTTTGTTACTGCAGCCTCTGCATTGCTTCTTGCCTTTTTGTTTTGTTTTATGTACACTTTAAACACTACATTGGAATCCCGATACCAGTGTCTTGGGGTTCAGTGGCAGAACAGTATTTACGGTTAAAACATTTGCAGGAATGTAGTGCCTTGAACATGGATTACTATGATTTTATTATATCTTTTTTTAATATAGCATTTTTGCATCCAAGTTATTTTTTAAGGTAGCTTGATTGCAACCTTTTTGTGCATTTCAGATCTTTTTTTTTTTCGTTTACATGTAAATGCCCTTCTAGTACTGCACTATGAATACAGTATATATTCTTATTTTAAAAGTAAATTCATATTTTAACTCTTGTTTACTTTTCACCCCTGTGACAGATGGAATGCCATAGTGGTGAGATGTTCTGATGCCTTGCAGAAACAAATCCTAAATGTGCGACTGATGAGGGATGGGAAAAAAAATATGCGCCAGCTGCCAAAATTCACTCATTCAGGTCAAATGGTTTTCGGACACGGCCTCTACTTTTTGTTTTTTCATTTCTGATTAGACCCCTGCATTGGACAGCTTTGAGAGCTGGCAGTGTTGTGGTGAAAAGGCAGTGTCCAGAGCCATACATACTGTACATAGTTATTTCTACAGTATATGCCTCTGGTAGTGTTCTGATTAGAATGTAGCAATTAATATCTGAAGGCTTGAGGCTCAGAAGTGCAATTTAAACCCTCCATATAGCTTTGATCGTGGCCTTGCCACAAGCCTTATCTTTGTGTGCAACAGCAGCAAGCTAATAAGTTGAGGAAAGTCACAAATCACCTAAACTACAGTAAACGGCTAACATTCAAAGTATAAAGACTACAAACCATCCAGCAAACTCAATTCACTACCATTTTTTTTTTTTGGCTAGTACACGGCATACACCATATGTGACATGTTTTGTGCAATCAATTAAATGGGATGTGTATAATTTATTTGATGTTTTTAATTTTCCATTTTTTCTTTAGGTTTTTTTAGGAGGGGGTGCTGCTATTTCATTATTACTTTTCATTGTAAAATTAAGCAGTCTTTTCATATGTGATTGTACGTTAGACTAACCCGCAGAGTAACAAAGGCTCATAAAGCTGTAATGATTGTTGATTTCACAACCTGATTTTTTTCCCCCCGTTTATTCTCAGTATGTATTACAACATTAAAATGACACTTGATGTGGGGGATTTGCACAACATATACTCTCCCTTTTATTTTACATTTGAGTACTTGCATTGTATTGAGTGGGTTTCACCCACCTGTATTTCTTTTCTTTACCCACTGACAAGCATGGCCAACCTTTTTCATGTTCCATAAATTAACAGAACGTATGGTAAGAGATGTCTAATCTTCACAAAATAAAAGTTTCAGCACCCCTGTCCTGCCAAAGCTGTGAATTGTAAAGTTTTCTTGTAGCTTGTATTTGTACATTTTATTTAGCCTGTATTGAGGTAATGGTGATGGAGGCAGGGTTGCTTTGATGTATATTATTCCATCAATTCCGTTTGAATTGGAATTTTATAGGATATTATGCAGAGTCTTCTGCTTTGGTGAAATACTTCCAATAGTAAGAGATTTCTGTTCTCTGTCACTTGTATCTGGTATGTTTTATTCCACCTCTTTCACTGCTCCTGGCGAGAGAGCAGGGGAAGGAATAACTATGGCCTGCATATTCATTTGGACGCAGTGATCAAATGGAAAACTGAAATACACAGAGGAAAAGTCCCAGTATTTCTTCCTCTGCATATATCAGATCCTTCTGCCCCCATATGAATATGCTCTGATTGTCTAAAGGCTTGTATTTAAATTGTGGGATTGCGTTTGCCTGCTCTATGTCCCACTGCATTACCCCACCTTGTCCTGCTGCACTCTTATCACAGACTCTATGTTGAGAGACAAATAAATATTTTGTGCTTGATGGTAAGTGTCTGTCGTTTTTCTCTATAAAACTTTTCCCACTTCTGCAAATATTGACTCATTTGCGTGGATAAATGTTTAAGACATTGTGCACACAAAACTATTGTAAATTTTACATTTTTTTTCTCCCAAAGAGTTTTGATTGTGCAAACAAATACATGCACGTTTTAATATACATATAAAGTAGCTTATTTTGGATAATATCCTCTGTAGTATTTAGCTTTGTACTGAATAAGCTGGGAGGTTTTAAACTCTTCAGCTGCTTTACCACTTGTGCTTTGATATCCACACAGTGACTTTTCAGTGTTGCCTGCAGCTACATGTTATACCGTTAGAAATAATAAATATAGGAGATGCATTTGGTTAGACACTAAGGGCAGTTTACCGTTTTTTATTTCCGAAGCCACAGATTCGCAACATCGAGAGCTAACTCTGTATGCAACTCTCATAAAATATAAACAAAGAAATGTGTGGACATTAGGGGGGTAACTTGCTATTAAGAAATATCGATTAAAATGTAACCGTATGTTCTATTTTGGTATGAAAGCCGAAATTTAGCTCGAGTTGGATTGGATCAACTCTAATCATTGGCCCAGCCCATTCTAATATTATTAGCCAATCACATATCGTGTTCTTACTCCATCCACCAATCATGGTGTAAGACTCCGCCCACTGCGTCCTTCCATCTGATCCAATCTGAAGCTGGTCGAATGAGATCCTGCCTTGCGTGGCGAATGTGTCAACCCGCGTCTACGGCGCAGCACAACAGCAATGGTTGCTCCTTTTGTTCAAGCGAGTTCCTGAATTATTCCACACACAATGAAATGTTCTGGATATAAGATTGTTTTCATAAAAACAGTTTACTGTAAAACAGTTCCTGCGTCCTCATCTGGGATTTTTAATGAATTAAAAGCGAACTGCACCCCTTCTGAGCTGCTGTGAGGTATCCGAAGCACGCAGTCTTTCTTGAGGAACGTGGAGTAGTAAGTGTTTATAACATGTAGTGTTAATGTTAAGAGGTTAGTTTTGTATACATTTCGATCACAGCGACTATAGAGAGCTGATTGTTGGTGTGAATCTGTGGTATTTACAATAATCCATCTTATCCCACTGCCCTGAAAACACAAAGTGACGTTTAGTAGAGCCCTTATGCAAAATAAGCACGCCAGCTATTTTCCTCATACCACAAAACATCACATTGACTCAACATATTAGTGCGAAAATTAAGAACTAACGATGATGTGATGTTGGCTCTTCGTTTGATTGAGATTTAGATTAGATCGAACAGGCTGCTGTCGTATTTTTAAAGATCTTGACATTAAACTGTCATTTATGCTGCTCAGTTTCTGGGATCTACAGGGTGAGGTCATTGTGGAGGGAAACACTGGGGCTGAATGGTTACAGTCAGACTACTGTGTATTTAGCTTCAAAGACTTTATTTCATGCCATTTGTTATTAATTATACAAAAATGCTACGTGACTTTCCCGTGACGTCTGCCTTTGTATAGCTAATGTCTGAACAGCTAGTTTAGCATGTCTAAAAAACGTCTCCAGAGAAGACTGAAACACCTTGAGACAGTAAGATCCCAACAAGAAGGTAAAATTAGCTTATGTGAATATAACCAGGCACCTAGTTTTCTTTAGCTCCGTGTTTTTGGGGAAGTATTTTAATGTTGTTGTGTGCTAGCTGCAGTTAGCATGCTGGCTAGTAGCCCTTGCTGCAGGTTTTCATTGTTTAGGGGGGAAATGAGCAAAATGCTAACGCTAACGTTAGCTGAATTAAAATACAAGTATGTTGTTGTTTTGAGAAGCTACATGCTAAGCTAAGATTTGTGTGTGGGCGCTGCTGTTTTTGTTTGCCATTTCGGTTTTTTTCCCCCTCTAGAGGCATGGACTGTAAACGAACAATTTAGTCAGCTGTTTTGCTGTTCTATTACATGGTAGCCCAGCATGATAAGTTCATAAGGATCATAACTGTTTACTTGGATTGCACCTGTTACTGGGAGGCAAAACATAACAATTTATTCCCCTCTGGGAGAGGGGAATGAGTCACGTGACTATACAATAGTTTGTGATGTAGTATGTTTATCTTTAGTACAGTTTGCATGATATATATTAGTTTTAGCAGCAAATTGCAGCAAATGATGACTCTATAGCTGCTGTGTGTAGAAATCCCATGTCAATATCTGTTATGTTACATCATTACAAGAAAATAACATACTTAAATGAAAAAGTATGTTTCCTCCTTATGTTTAATAGAAGTATTAAAATATAATATATTACAGTATAACAACAATAGTCAAAGTAATGTTGAACTACTTAAGTGGTGTTCACTTCTTTCTACAACAGTTGGAATACATGTTTTGGTATTATTTTCTGCATATATTGAATCATGCATTCATTTATTTATTTTCCATTTTCAGATGTAAACTTGAAAACAGTCTGTCCCAGCAGTGGCTGTTGGCACAATGGGGCTGGATTTTGATGTAAAGACCTTCTGTCACAACCTGCGGGCCACCAAGCCCCCATACGAGTGTCCTGTGGAGACTTGCCGGAAGGTCTACAAAAGCTACAGCGGCATCGAGTATCACCTTTACCACTATGACCATGACAACCCAACACCTGCACAGACAATACCCCAGAAGAAGAGAAAGGGTCGGCCACCTCGTGCCTCACTTGCCGGTTCGGGAGATACAGATGATGGAGGTAACGGAGGGGGAGGACTGATGCATGAAGGGAATACACCTGGGAGCCCCAACCGGTCAGAACGCTCTCATTCTCCAGGGAGAGACACCATGACCTACGCTCAGGCACAGAGTATGGTGGAGCTGGAGATCCAGGGACGTGTTCACCGTGTTAGCATCTTTGAGAACATTGATGTGGTGTCAGAGGAAGATAGTGACGCAGAGGACGCACCGCCATCTGGAACTAGTAATGGTGGAGGTGTGTGCAACGGTAGCGATGGTGGGGTCGGAGGTAGTGAAGTAGGTGGAAGTGGCAAGGACCGTTTAGATATCCCGCCCTCTAATGGAGGCAAAGCTACGCCAAAGTCTGGGAAGCATAAAAATAAAGAAAAGAAGAAGGATGGTTCATCTCATCATCACAATGCTCAGTCTGGTCCTGCAGTCAAGCTCCCAGAGGCAGTGTTCAGAGAATTGGACCAGGAGAGACCTGATGCTCCTCCTCGACCATCGTCTTACTACAGGTCTGTGATTATAATTTGTATTTGGTTTATTACCATTAGAGTAGCTGAAAGAGAGCGCACCAGGCATTATTACACACATGCATCATACAATCCAGCTTATTTGCAGCTTTTGTTGCATGTTTTTATAAAATTCACCATCTGCTGAATGTCGGATTTGCCACCAAACTCAGTAATTGATCTCATTTCTGTCTGTCTCATTCTCCCATCATGACACTATACCTGAATGCTACACCATTGTTTAATCCTGGGCTTAAGGTATATCGATAAGTCAGTGGAGGAGCTGGATGAAGAAGTAGAGTACGACATCGATGAGGAAGACTACATCTGGCTTGGTATTATGAATGACAAACGGCGGCGTGATGGTGTGCCACCCATCCCTCAGGAGGTTTTTGAATATCTCATGGACCGCTTAGAGAAGGAGTCTTACTTTGAGAGCCACAACAAGGTACCTGGATTTGTTCACAATTAGTGATAGTCTGACACTGAAACCTGCACAGATTTCTTCATCCCTGTGTTCTGTTGCTCCATCTCTCAGGCAGATCCAAGCACCTTAATCGACGAGGATGCAGTCTGCTGCATCTGTAACGATGGAGAGTGTCAGAACAGCAACGTGATATTATTTTGCGACATGTGCAATCTGGCTGTACATCAAGAGTGCTATGGTGTACCCTATATTCCTGAGGGTCAGTGGTTGTGTCGCCGCTGTTTGCAGTCACCAAGTAGAGCTGTGGATTGCGCTCTGTGTCCGAACAAGGGAGGCGCTTTCAAACAGACAGACGATGCACGTTGGGCTCATGTAGTATGCGCCCTCTGGATACCAGAGGTAAATCCTCACATTACTATCGATATTTGTGTGTGATAAATTTGAGGTACTTCCATTGTGGGAATGCTTAGCTGTTTTTTTTTCCAACTTCTGCCATTTCTCAGGTCTGCTTTGCAAACACGGTATTTCTGGAGCCAATTGACAGTATTGAACACATCCCTCCTGCACGCTGGAAGCTCACCTGCTACATCTGCAAACAGCGTGGCTCAGGTGCCTGCATCCAGTGCCACAAAGCCAACTGTTACACAGCTTTCCATGTCACGTGCGCCCAGCAGGCAGGCCTCTACATGAAAATGGAGCCTGTCAGAGAGACTGGGGCCAACGGCACCTCTTTCAGTGTCCGCAAGACGGCGTATTGCGACATTCACACGCCACCAGGATCAGCGCGACCTTTAGGAGGAGTGGGCGGGGCCAGCATGGGGTCATCTCACAGTGACGGAGAGCTGGAGGAGGACGATGAGGCCAGCATCGGCCATGACGAGGACTCCAAAGGCTGGAGTTCTGAGCGATCAAAGAGGGCGAAGGCTAAATCCAGGCTGAAGATGAAACGAGCGAGAAAGATCTTAGCAGAGAGGAGAGCTGCTGCACCAGTGGTGTCCGTTCCCTGCATACCTCCCCACAGGTAGGCATGCTGTACATCTCCACCTTCCAGAAAACCTGTATGTTTGCAGATTCAGACAGAGAATTCATCACTTGGGATTTAAAGAGTAACATCAGTGTTTGCATCCTCAGACTCAGCAAAATCACAAGTAATTTGACAGTACCCAGGAAAAGCCAGTTCATGCAGAGACTTCACAGCTACTGGACCCTGAAGAGGCAAAGCCGCAACGGTGTTCCTCTTCTGCGGCGGCTCCAAACCCACCTGCCGTCCCAACGGCACGTTGAGCCGCTTCCACCGCAGCCTTCAGCACAACTACCAATGGTAAGGTTTATTGTGTGTTTCTTTTTTCTTTTTGTTGTCTCAGCAACTTGAGCACCATCTTATTCAGAGAGTTTATGGATTTGATACATACATGTTGGTATTTCAGAGGGACTGCGAGGAGAAACAGTCGGCCTTAAAGGAACAGCTGAAGGCATGGCAGAGACTGAGACACGACCTGGAAAGGGCAAGGCTCCTGGTGGAGCTTATCCGCAAGAGGGAAAAGCTCAAGAGAGAGACGGTGAGACGGAATAAATGTGTGCACATAAAAACATATTCCTACATATTTTTCTGTTCATTTCCTCAGCCGGCTTCTGTATATAGTAACAAACGTGTGTCTGCGTTTAGATTAAGGTGCAGCAGGTGGCGCTGGAGATGCAGCTGACTCCTTTTCTGGTGCTTCTGAGGAGTACGTTAGTACAGTTACAGGAAAGAGACACAAACAACTTTTTCACAGAGCCTGTGCCACTTGAAGAGGTGAATGGATGAGACTTGTCTAAAAGAAATTAAATTTGAACGTGCTTGTGCATTATTGTTATTTAGATTGTTATTCATTTACAGTAGTAACTGTTTTTCGTTTTCCTACAATGGGACCTCATCAGTTAATGTCAAGCATATTCATTTGATACCGTAACATCTCATCGGGACATGTAGGTCTGTATGATCACCTCCCTCTGTCCTCCAGGTTCCAGACTACCTGGAGCACATCGACACTCCTATGGATTTTCAGACCATGTGGAACTTGCTAGAGTCTCATCACTACCTCACTTTTGAGGCCTTTGAGGCTGACTTTGGCCTCATTGTGAACAACTGCCTCAAGTACAACGCCAAGGACACAGTGTTTTATCGCGCTGCCCTGCGGCTCAGAGAGATGGGCGGGTCCGTCATGAGGACGGCCAGGCGGCAAGCTGAACGGATAGGATTCGACTACGAGACCGGAATGCACCTCCATCGCGAGCTAAGTCCAGACAGTCAACGTGACCATGAAAGAGAAAGAGAGCGAGAGAGGGAGAGAGAGAGGGAGCGAGAGAGAGAGCGAGACAGGGAGAGAGACCGGCCGCTGTCTTCTAATGAAGATGGTAAGTGTTCCTGTATCATTAGCAACAGTTTTAGGAAAAGAGAAAGAATACATGACAAAGAAAATGTATGAATAATTAGTTATTTTTAGGGTACTTCTTGCTTACTGAAGCACATTTTCTGGCCATTAGGAGTTGACATAATAAAATTGGAAAGGACATACCAAAGTTTTTGAGGGGGTGTCACCAGATCATTGTAAAAAACATAGCATACATGCTTCAAAACATAGTTATATAGACACATTTAAACATAAACATACCCACACAAATCCAGCACAACAACACGCACACACTCATTTACGCCCATGTAGATAAAACAATGTCTCAGAGCACTGTCCTATCCCAGTTAATTAAAAACTCTCCTTAAAAGGAAAGTCTTAAGCTTTCTTTTAAAAATTCAACACTCCCAGCTGCTCTCAGATCATCTGGCAGAACGATTATTAAAACTTCTGTTTTGTCCTGATTGAGTTAAAGAAGTTTTCTGCTTTTAGGCAAGGGCCACAAAATTACAATTAGCCAATCTGATTGGTGAAGGGGGTTGCAAACAGAAATGTTTGTTATCTTGGAGATTGTTGAATGGAAAACATTAATGTAGACAATAAGGTCTTATGGCCAGTAGAGGGCGCCACACAAACAGTTCAGTTCTCTGAAGCGAAAGCATCATCACCTCTGCTGTGTTATTGTTGTTTTACTTCTTCATTAAGAACAATTCACATTATTCTAATCAATTATATTCTTCTAAATAGCCCACATCGCATCTTTGGTTGTTTTTGATCATATTTGACAACCTGTTTTTCATTCCTTCATTTTTTATATCGCTTAATCCTCTTTGGGGTCATGAGGGAATTGGAGCCTATCCCAGGAATTAGCAGGCGAGAGGCAGGGTTCACTCTGGTCAGGTCACCAGTCACTGCAGAGTCTATTTGACAACCCGTATGGTTATTTTTGGTGCGTTTAAATCTTTAATCATCTCGCCCTACCCTTGCAGACATGCTCTTGGCAGAGAACAGACGACGGCTACCGCTGGAAGAGCAGCTGCATTTCCTGCAGGTGCATCTCGATGAGGTCAGTTCTGGGAAGCACAGCATCGGTCAGTCTCGCAGAGCAAAAGCTCTCAGAAAGGAGATCAGTGTGATCAAGAGGAAGCTGGCACACCAGCGGGAGGGAGGCTCCAGCATGGGGGGTCGGGAGTCTGTGGGAGATCGGGGCTCTTCTCTTCCTCATCACTCATCATCTGCAGCGCACCACGATGAGGGGGGTGAGAGCAGCAGCCAGGAGATTGGAGGAAAGGGTGTGTTTTGGAGCTGTATTAGTATTGTAATGTGGAGAGATGTCATTGGAAAAAAAATTCATTGAAATGTGAGTGTGTCCTCATCTGTCCTAGCACCAGAGGTTGGCCGCCGGACATCTGTCCTTTTCTCCAAGAAGAACCCAAAAATGGCCGGACCTCCCAAAAGGCCAGGACGCCCCCCAAAGAATCGGGATGGCTACACTGGGGCAGGGGTTAGCCAAAGCCCCATCGGTCCCCCACAACTCGCCCTGCTATCATCACCAAACAGGCAGAGGAAGAGGCCTCGCAGCCCTCACACAAGCTCCAGCTCTGACAGCGACAGTGACAACGACGACCTGCTCCCAGGTGCGGACAGTTCACAACGTTCTGCCAATGATAATGCAGAACTTCTGAGTCACTCACTTCTCTCTGTCTCCTTCCCTCAGGTTTACCAAGCAACGGTTTCGATACAGGAAACCAACCAGTAACTGAAAGCTTCCGTGTATACAGAAATGAGCCTCGTCTCCCTCGTTCAAGTTCAGACTCAGAGTCCACAACCAGCAGCAGCAGCAGTGCAGCTTCAGACAGGACTAGGTGATTATTAATCCACGCGTCTTTGAGAATACTTCATTGTGGATTAGTAACCAGTGAATCAAAGAAGTCATGAAATGCAAAAGCTGCAGTAAAAAAGCCACAAACGCCACATTTTGGCTGCAGCATTTTAAACAAACATGTCTAGACTCTTGTCTTCCAGCTACTGTATGTGCCCTGTATTCACGTGTGTGTTTCTTTTCAGCACAACCCCGTCTAAGCAGGGCAGAGGAAAGCCTTCGTTTTCTCGCTCCGCCTTTCACGACGACAGCAGTGAGGAAACATCGGGCACAGAAAATGATTCCTACTCAGTTGGAGGGTCACGGAGTGTTTCACATTGTAAGTGCCTTTATGCATCATGAAAGCTCCACAATAAATCTCCAGGTCATTATCATTTAATGAACCTTTTTTAAAAAAAAACTTTGCCTCGACTGATGATTTGATTGAAGGTTACTAATAATTAAAATTTTAGGTGATTGCTTCTTTTTTCTGTTTTTCTTTTCAAGTTTCATAGTGACAACTTTCTTAATCAAGATCTACTTTCCCATTTAATCTTCCTCTAACAGGACTAGTGGTGTGCTAAGAGAATATAGAGCACCAGATTTCTGCAGCGAGTCAGATAATAAAGATATTAGAGATAAATGTGTAAGATAGGAAAGGATGCACTGCATACATACAGTTCCTTGTTTTCTTGCCTGTGGCTTGTGTGTCAGTGACAACACAGGTAAACAGAGAGGTTTTGTTTTTTTAAAAACCATTTTCATTTCATGTTTCAGCAGAGATCTGTTAAACAAGCACACTTGGTCATAATAGTTGTAATGGTTGATTGCACGAAGGAAAAATGAAACATTTTCAGAATATCTTGTCTGTTGTCGCCTCGAGGTTAAAACAACAAGCACAGTTTGTTTGGGAAGCCAGCCTAAGCATTTAGCAGCTCTATATTTCACAAGACTACTTTATCTGGAAGCAGAAAGTGACTCATTGATTTTGTATTGCGATAAGTGCTCTCCAACCTTTATTTGACAAAGGAGTGAAACTCTGATCGGATCATTTATCATCTATGCTGTCAGTGGTGCGTGGGCGGGACAGGTCAGGATGCTGGATGACATCTGATGACTATTCCTCTCTGGAAGCTCTGGACCTGGTGTGGGCCAAGTGCAGGGGTTATCCTTCATATCCAGCTCTGGTAAGATGCACCGCAGTAGGATACAGTCCCATTACTTTACTCTGTCTTATGTAATCGTATTTATGTCTCTGTTTGCTTCCAGATAATTGACCCAAAGATGCCCAGGGAGGGGGTGTTCCATCGGGGTGTCCCAATCCCTGTACCTCCATTGGATGTGTTAAAACTTGGGGAGCAAATGACCCAGGAAGCCCGGGAACACCTGTTCCTTGTTCTCTTCTTTGACAACAAACGAACTTGGTCAGTGTTCTTGGTCTGTTTAGAAGCAGACCAATGATTGTTTTTACTTCATTAAGACCTGACGTGTCACGTGGATAAATCATTTCCTGTGTTCGAAAGTGTTGAGCTTAGTGCTGACATTTTGCAACTCTCCAAAATCTTGAAGGAGTCTGCAGAAAAGTAAAACATGCAAGCAAAACAGGTTTTTTATGTTACTGGATTTAGGTTCACATATAAGTTTGTGGCAAAACTTCAAAGCAAGCAGGAGGCCTTGTGCTGAAGCTCCAGATGACAGAACATTTAGCAGAAGTAGGGCAATCGTGGTTTTCGAGAACAGAAGAGGAGGGGAAAAACAGGTAGCATTTTAGGTCATCGTGTTTTCTGCATGACTTATGATCAGGGTTAACAAAGTCTGAAGAAAAAATAAATGCATGTGAAATATAATGTGAAGAGCAAATACTTAACCTGTTCTTCCTTTAGAGGATTATCAGTTTGCTTTTAGGACACACCCTGTAAAGAACTGGAAACTCGATACACCATGAAGAACAATAGACCTGTTATACGCCTACAGTGGAATACTTAGACTTTAACTAAATATTGAGTCTGTTCCAGTGGTTTGATAAGTGCATGTTGCAATGTTTTTAAAGGTAGATTTAATGTAGTTTATGCTTGTTTGTAAATATTAAGACATTGACAGTTTAATGTGTTTGTGTGCACGCAGGCAGTGGCTGCCACGCTCCAAGTTGGTGCCGCTTGGGGTGGATCAGGAACTCGACAAGGAGAAGATGCTGGAAGGCAGGAAATCAAACATTCGTAAATCTGTGCAAGTGGCCTATCATCGTGCCATGCAGCATCGCAGCAAAGTCCAGGGAGATCCCAGCAGCGAAACCAGTGACAGTGACTGAACCCATACATGCAAACATACATTTTCTGGTCCTTCTAAGTGTCCGGGAGGTAACGTATCCGAAAGAGTCCAGCCTCAGATCACAAGGAAAATGTGTGAGAATAAACAGCCACTGCTTTGGCCCCCTGAACTCGCACACTAAGCCGGATTTAATCTGACATGTAAAATATTGTATGTAAGGAAATTGGAAAATACGTGATATTAATAATAATGATGGAAAATATATGTTCAGATTCGTGAATCAAAATATTCCTTGTATGTGGACAATATACATTTTATAAGAAATGAAACAATCATTTTACTGATTCAAAACAGAATCCCTTAGTATTACAGTATGATGCATACACAAGCCTGCCTCCCCTTCTACTTCTTACACATGCAATCAAAGGTTATCTTACATTTTAACAGGGAAATGCATGTGTTGTATGTTAAATGCACACTCTTTGGGTATGGCTGTGAACGCCATTCCACCAGCACGTCTTTTTCTCATCTTTCATCCACCTCTCATAACGAATAAGAAAAAAAACAGGCTGGGTGCTAACGTTTAATACCAGAGGAGCACAAAGAAGAGACTGCTGCAGCCTGTCTGTGGGCGAACCAACAATACTGTAATTTATTCCAATGACGACCTCTTACCACTGTCCACAGGATTGTTTCTACATGGACTTCTTCTAATCACTCCAACTGCACAAGATATTGTTGTGTGGGATTTTCTTTCTTTTTTTCTGTCAGTTGTGTCTCTTGTTTTGTTTTTTTACATTTTGTTAACATATTTACATGTCACTTGGGCCACTGGTCAATTAATAATGAGGACTAAACTGAAACATGATTGCCTCACTGTCTGTCTTAGTCTCAGGCTGAAGGCTTTAGAACTTTTATAAATACAGATTGCATAAAAATACAAGTTTAATAAAAAAAAATGAGCTTTTTTAAATCTTGTGGGTTGCGTTGTGGATTTCCTCTTTCTTTGAAAGCATTCATCTCATCACTAAGCATCTGTCCGTGTCAGTACTGTCTACAGGTAAAGTCATCAATCACAAATCCCTCTGAGTGGCTCTGCAGGTTTGTTTGTTTGTTTTATGATAGGCAAAGCTCAAACTCATTTTTTCATGACATTTACTTACCGGTAACCATAACAGAAACGGAAGTGTGATTTCTCAGGAGTTTGGGGTTAAAACAAACCAAACATGCTGACTAGGAGTTGTCTCTGCTTTTATATGATACAGTTACAGCATTGCAGTATTCGTGTGTATAATCCAGCTTTAGACATGAGTACTGGCATTGCTTCACAGTGCGTTATGAGACATAAATTGTCCTGTACAGTAAGATGCCTGTTGTCATAGTCTGTCTCTACACGAGCCAACAGGGCTTTGATAAAAAAAACATAGTATATGTACTTAACCAAAACAGGTTTTATTCATTAAATTTCACTGAAGAATGACTAAAGATCCCCCACTCGATGACATCACATACATACCACAATATCTACGTTCTTAGATTTCTAACCAAGATAACAACCCCTCTTGGTTAAAACACCTTGTTTCCCATAGCAACCTTAAGCTTCAGTGGAAACAACTGCTAAACATGAGCCTGTGGTTTCAAATACACTTTCGATACCGTGATGGTAAGGAAGGTTGTTTTTTTCTGCGGAAATTTTGTTTTAGATATCAGCAGTATCACCAGCATCTGTGTTAGCTCTCCACAGAAGAAACCTCAGTACATGTGATATTTCTATGTAGAGTGTGAGTTTTAATAGATAAAATAGCTTTTTAAGATGGTCCACAAAAGCTGATGCCTGAAGGGATCTAAGGAATGTTAACACGTGCAGACATGCTCATTCAGACGTCATTCACAAGGTTTCACATGCTTGTCAGGAAACTTATTAATGATTAAGAAGTGTGCCTGGATGTGTATTCAAGTCACTTTGCTCAGAACTTACTGTTCTGATTGATTTACTGGAACAAGGCTGGACACAATGCTTTGATCAAATACACTGAAAACAAGTTCATATGAGGGTTATGTAACATTTTCATGTGCATTTCAGCCTGATAAATTTGCTTTGTTGGTTCAAAGTGCAAGTGCTGTCCCTGGAGGCATGCTGGAAGCCTGAATAAACAGTGGATATGTGATGCTGCGTTAGAGTTTAACAAGCAAGATTCAGTTTAATTATTAAGTGGTTAAATAAATTAAATGTAAAAACAGGATAAATGTGTTTCTGCCACTTTGATCTCAAGGATAAAATATGTGTTTACTTTCTTCAAATCAGTATTTCTTACATTTTAAAGCTTTTCATGGGAACAAGCTGGTCTGGCCACTGTTATCAGTATCTCTGGATCATTCTTGTACAGACACAGTTATACAGAATACAGAAATCTTTATTTGCATGTATTTTACTGTCTTCATGTCTTCATCCAAAAGACATTTTCTGTCTCCGGCAAAGAAGCATCACTGCGCCTCCAGCATGCTTCACAATGGAGCTGCTGTTTATGACACATGTATAGTTCACTGCAAACTCATCAGTCTGATGGGCACGTTACACACTCCCTCCAGCTAAGTTTCTCATGTTACTTCTTGGAAATAACTGACTTGGCTCTTCTATTTGCTTCTACAGTTCTGTTATAAACTTACTAAACTTACTTAACACACTTACTTTCAGCTTCTTGCTTGGCTTTCCTAGAAACTTGAGGGTGTGGGAGAAATGTGGAATTTATGGCCCAATCTGAATTTATATTCTCTATATTCTTCCCCACCACACTAAATTAATATAATCTGTACTGATATAAACATCATCTTTTGTTGCTTTCAAAATTAGTAAGGTGCTCAATATAGGAAACCTTTTATCTTTTGTCATAATAAGAATGGATGGATGGATGAATGGATAGATGGGTGGTAAATTCAGATGGAAAAAGGGAAGCAAACATTGATACAGTAGCACATGTAGTCATTGTAGCACTGGGGGCCGTGTCCTCCATGTTGGAAATGACTCCAACAGATACCTGGAGAAACATCAGACATCTCCATCCAGAAGAGTGCTTAGTTCTAGGAACAGCTAGGAGCTCCCAGAACTCTGATTCAGGAGATGAATGAGGTTGGGGGGCTGAGGGAGGGGTTTATATATTGAAATCAATTCAGCCTGATTTACACAGCACCACCCAGGGTACTTCATAGACATCAATTTGAGCGAGTTAAAAATCAATAGGCTTGCAAAGGGAAACCAAAAGAACATGGACTTTGACCCAATCTAACAGTCTGAGCATGCATGAGGCGACAATGAGAAGGAAACTCCCTTTTAACAGAAAGGCAGAACCCGGCTCAGAGAGGGCAGCCATCTGCCTCGACTGGCTGGGGTCAAGAGGTCAAGGACAGATGAACATACACTGCAGTATGCAAATTAATATTCCTCCTTTAAAAAGCTCCCATGGTGGAGCCACAAGTAATATA
>JBAMHV010000014.1:7385454-7395704 GCA_037177535.1 Pseudomugil gertrudae
CTCATGGAGAGGACATCAACAGCTTGACTGAGTGTGTGACGGATTATATGGACTCCTGTGTGGACGGCACCATCCCACCTTAGGTCAGGTGGTAGAGGGGGGTCGTGTACATTACGCAAGAAAAAGTATTTTGTCACCACTTAAGAAAAATCTGTAATTCATCTTTAAAAATGACATTTTGTCCATTATTGGCAGTAAAGGCGGCAACTTCAATATAAGTTATTTCAAATAAATATTACTTCATATTTCTACAGTAAATCTGGCTGTCCTTGGGCCTGGTGGTAGATGGGGTCATTCTGTACAATATACAAGTAAAATTTTTATGTCACCCCATATATTAACCTAGTAAGTATCATTTGAATCTGTTTATCATCAAACAATACGTTTTTTGTACCTCTTAACATTTAAAATTCAAAACATCAGGACAATATTAATACGTCAAAAAAACCTTTATGGATATAAAATATTTTCCTACACAATTACCGGACATACAGTCTTTCGGTAGCACATTGTTTGTGAAAACTTTGCTTTTCTCTGTCTTAAATACAACAGACAACGTGAAATGCAGACTACCGTAATATACAATCAAAGTGCTCACACAGATTTACGTGCGGCTGGCTTGACTGCGCTAAGTGCAGGTCAGATGACATGGGGAGGTAAAAAGGTAGGATGCAGGTAGCTATTGTGTTTATTTCAGGAAAGATGACAACGGCAATAACGAGAAGCATCTATTAAAAATTTAGGTGGAATAGAAGAACTGAAACCAAGTGGTAGTTATATACAGAGCTAAATAAAAACCAGGTGAACAAATGTATAAATGGGACGCTTAACTGAATAAAAAAGGAAAACTGTGAGGCAAATACAGGTAAGCAGGAACACATAAACTCCACAGCAGAACCCCGAAACCAAAACAAAAGGTGGTTCTACAAGATACATAATAATCGGAATCACATCTCTGCCTCGGTGTTAAATGTGCTCTGAGGTTTATACCTTTATTTTATTTTATTGATACATATAAACTAAATATCCTGTGTTTTCTTTCACACGTGAATGAGCTAGACAAACTGAGCTATTATCCACCCACTTGTGAGAAACTTGTGGCGTCGACTTTCCTTCCTGCCACCTTAACAGGTGGCGCAGCTGTCTGCGCCAATTTCCAAGTTGCCAATCACCAGAAAGGGCGTGGGATAAATTCCATAGACTGTCTCAGGAGTTTGTCTTGTCTGAGTTCAGTTGTTAACATGCTGGTGTGTGTTTTGGAACAGATCCTGTTGGCTGGCTGTGGCGCTCAGTAGCTGAGGAGCGGAGACGCGCGCGCCTGACTGGATTTTAATGCGCGCCCCAAAATGGCTCCTGTTTTCCAGTGGAGACCACATGTCTTACTTATGCTGTCACTGCTGCCTCACTGCCTGTTGATGACTGCAGAAGAGCTGGACATCATTGACCATGACCCACCTGAACTCATCTGTAGCGAGGTAACTGAATGAAGAACTAATTAATGGTATGAAAGAAAGAAGTCACAGAGCTATTACTGCGTCATTATAGCATATTAATACCCCCTTCACTAACCCAAAATCCCCAATCGTTACAAATTAGTTGTAGCCTAAATATTTTTTGTGCCTTAATATCCTAAATGTTCTTTTTTTAATAATAAAAATCCGAACTGACAAACTAATGACACTTGGTATTAACGTTGGAGTTATATAGGCCTATATATATGCACAAAAGAGAAAGATCAGAGTTTAATGGCCTTTAATAATTTACTATCTCGCCCGAGCATGACACATTACTCCCACTGCTCTATTTCCACGCTGTTGCTTTCAGACGCAAATGAGTCAAGAAAAACAAACGTGCTGCCTAAGTATCCAAAACCGAATGAGAAATGTTGTTTTCTTAGAGTATTTCTACTTTAATGACCCGTTTTTACGATTTGAACAGTTTATTTCATGGTGATCGCTCAACAGGCTTATCATCTGCATTTATGGCGAAAAATGACGCACAATAAAAACAGACGCAACATGATGTTGAAAAAATGCGGTGGTGGTGTAAACCTTTAGATAGCAATAAATTAATCATCAGTAGGAAAACATTTAATTGTTTCCGTCTTAATGGAATATATTTGTTGTTTCTACAAGCTTAAAAGAAGATAATAAAAGCATAATGTAGAATTTGTTTTGATAAATGACCCTGAAGAGGTCTCCTTTTGCTCACAGACTGCGAGAAAAAACCTAAACTCCTCACAAAAAGTTAAAGATATTAACATTTTGGGATAAATTAGCAGAAAATGTCAAACGTTCAGCACTGTTATACTCATGAATGATATTTGAGGCAGTATAAGACAATATAAAATACAGGGCAGCTGTAGCTCAGGTGAAAGAGCAGTTGTCTTTCAACTGAAGGGTTGGGAGTTTAATTCCAGGCTTACATGCTGAAGTGTCCTTGGGCAAAACACTGAACCCCTAGTAGCCCCCCGATGTGCTTATCGGTGTTGTGAGTGTGTGTAAATGGGTGAATGTGATTATATAGTGTAAAGCGCTTTGAGCGGTCAATAAGACTGGAAAAGTGCTGTATGAGTCCACTCCATTTACAAAATACTTATATTTATATTTATAAAAATGACATCAAAATCATTACAGATGATGGAAAGAAAGCATTTGAGGCAGCAACAGTTAAAATCACAATAAAATCCCAAATAAAGTTTGAATGGTTGTAAACAAGATTATTTTAAAAGTTATTTATTAAAAAAAACTGTTTTAATTTGACTTAAAAGTGTCTGCTTTTGGTGAAAGTTTAATCTCCAGCGGCACTTTGTTCTATTTGTTAGCAGGATAAAAACTAAATGCTGCCTCTTTGTGTTCAGTTGGGATTGGTTGGGACGAGTTATCCATAACTTCTTTGAAATAGTGTTTGTGCTGTTTTCGCTGCATGATCATAAAAAAAGCGGACAAACTCACCCTGAGGGGTTTAGAAACAGTGGACCTGCATGTGTTTAGCCTGTTGGAGAAAGCTGGTGTAACTCGGGACACGTGTCATTTGAATGCCTGCTCATAGCTGTTTACTTGTTTGGTATGTTAAAGTGTGATTCTAAAGCACAACGTTTTGTATTTCTCTCTGCAGGGTTTAAGGAACTGCAGTTTGAGCCAAGGTAGAGACATTATCTGTGTTGGTACATCTCATTCTGCTCTAATAAGTTGTCTGACTCAGAAATCCTTTGTTTTCTCAGCTCGTTTGACCACCCCTCTGTCTGATTTTGACCCTGTGACTGTTACTCAAATGGAGCTCAATGTCAGTCTCTGCAGCTCAGCCATGCAAGACTATAAACCATGTCTTCAAATCAAAATCACTCTCAATGGTAGCCTTCTTGTTTTTTATGTTGCTGGGTCTATTTGTGTTTTATTCTACAGAGCTGCCTCCCCACATTGCTCTTTTAAAGATTTTTTATGTGCATTGCAGAGGTGGACCCAGGCAACGACCGTGATGAAGACAGTAAAATGTCAGATATCAGAGGTAATAACCGCCTTCGGAGTAGCAGAACTGTGAAGTTTCATGAAAATGTTGTCCATATATATTTCTCATTTTGATGATTTAACTCACTTTTTCTTTGCTGTCTGGGTTACAGCTCCCGTGAGGGTGTGCTTGTCTTCTCCACCCGGCATTGGTTTTTGCAAGGCAGTCCAGTTTAAATTTAATTTAAACCAGTCATCCAGACCATCCTCACATGAGGTAATAGTGGACAAATAGAAGCATCTATGTAAATAAGATAGTTTAGGATGAAGTCTCTGACAGACTGTATTTGTACTTATTCATTTATTCAATTTTGAGTCTGTTGCTACACTGGTTTTTCTGGTTGTTAAGGACACATTATGACAAAAGTAAAATGCAAATAAGTAAAAAAGTGCAGAGTTCTGCCAAGCAAATTTTGCTAATGATTGTGGACATTATTTTTGAGTAAAAGCAGAATTATCTGTCTCACTTTAAAGAATCTTTTCTAAAATATTCCTGCATCCAGGCAGTCATCCGGAATCCATCCTAATATCTAATGAATTGTTCCTTATTCTGTTTGTGAGATTTCCTAAAAATGTTTGTGCTTTAAAACTTAAGCTGCAATCTTATCCATTCAGTCAATTATTGACTTCCCCCGTGCGTTGTTCAAGCCCACCCCAGCAGGTTTTGACCTTCCAGTTGTTGTCATGCACAAGCTTGGGGAAAAAATGAAAACCTTAGTATTTAAATAAAACCAAACTTCTGTTAAAGGAAAGGAAAAGAATAGTGCTTTAAAAATTCACTGTGAATTAGGAGTGTAAGAATATATAGACATATTTAAATATCGCAATATTTTGTGTGACAATATTACATTTATACTCAAAAGAATAACTTTTTTAATGAACAGATGTTTACTCATGAGGCAGATTTTAATTTATTTATTTATCTTGTGTATAAGGAGTGTTTTTATTTGATCTGCAGGGAAATGTGCACCCACTGTTGTTATTCAGGAGGTTGGCTTAAAGTATGGAGCAGTTTTTACTATGCACCGACAGTCCTCTTACCATTAAATTGTAGTAAAGAAAAATAGCAATTTAGCCTTGTTTATAGTATAACAATATTTTCCAATGTATTATAATATTTCCCCTGTATATAATACATATCATATTGCCAGATCACCACAAATGAACTTCAAAAATACCCTTTTAAAGCAAACATTTAAAATAATACTACATTAAAGTGGCTAAATAAGGATTTACAAAGCAAAATAACAACAAAATAGACCATTTACATTGTTAGCTCATGATTAGGCTTAAACAGAGTTCTTTAGGAACTAAGTTAAAGCATAATTGCAGAAGTATTAAACACTTTAACAACATTACTTTAATAAAAGTTGATTCATGTGGTTTTTATGATGATTTGTTTCCATTGTTGTTGTTTCTACAAATGCAGCTGCTGTTGACAGAAAAAGAGGGCTTGGATTTTGGCAATGATGTTGTGGTTTCTGCAGATTCAAAGGAAACACGTACTGTACAAAATATCACAATTCCTGATCTAGAAGAGGGTGAGTTTACGTTATCTCACGTCCCACCGCAGCCAACACTTACATGCAGCAAAACAAGAAAGCAACTAAGCAACAACCCCCCCCCCCCCATATGCTTTTTATTCCAGTTTGCACCTCAGAACTGGGCAAAAAGGTGAAAAAATGTAGCGGTAAGAAATCTAAGTTTCTACTCTCTGATGTTTTTAAGATGGATGCCACTAACCGGCATAGTTTAGATGTTTCCCTGTTCCAATAAACCTGAATCTAATCAAATGGATCCAACGGCTTGTTGTCATGTTCTTCACGGTGATCAATCAAATTTATGGATTAATGTGTGTGTGTAAAACCTGCAGGACATTGACCTGAGGGACCAGAGATTAAAATATCTGATCTAAGACAATCTACTGTCAGAAATACAATAAATAATATTTACTACTGTGGTTTTATTTAAGTAGGAGTTTGTGTGGTTTATCCAGGTGTGAGTGTGTATTATCCTAATAACAGGTTGTCAATATGTTTTCAGCACCTGCTGAAGTTGTTTTACATAATTACTGATGAATAAAATGAGGTCATTCTGCATAATGACTGAGTGTTTGTCTCAGTTCCCAGACTTCGATTAGTGCCGGTGAATAAGAGAAATGTGTTCCAGCTGCAACTGGAAGACCCTAACACCAAACAAAAGGAACTCTCTTTGCGGATGGTTTGGGATGGGATTAGTGGAAAGATCCTTGAATGGGTCAGTTAAGGATAAACTGTTCAAAATATTCATTCTGCAATGCAAAATCAGCAAGCCTGAGTAACCTTTTTCTCATCCGTGCAGCCAAAAGGCAAGAGCGAGATGCGTGTTACCCAAGACTTTGTTGCACCGTGCCTGTGCTTCCAGGTAGGCCACATCATGACAACAGATAAGAAGTAAATAGATGTAATCGTGGTTCAAAGGAAAAGAAAGGCAACCTTTTTTCCCCCACAGGTATGGTGGAAGGGGGAAGACACGAGAGGAGAATACTGTCCTTTTCAGCGAGGTAAAATCAGTCCTGAAAGGTCAATCTGTGAACTACATTTGTTCTACTTAATGTTGTTAATTGTTGTTAATTGATTTTTCAGAAGCCCCCGAAAAACTGCAGAACTCTGTCTCTGTGGCTGTGGTGGAGATTAAGATGAGAGATGGTGGGACAGGGCTGAGATGGAATGTCACTTCGCCTTGTAGACTGAAAGCAGAAGCTGTGTTGTGTGAGAAAAATGTGGCAGGGGACCAGTGTGAAGAAGTGAAGGGCTCCAGACAGGAACTACAAGCTAACTGGATTGCATCAGGCAGCCGGCACTGGGTAAAAACAGTACAGAGGCAGGGTGCTAAGTAGCTGAGGGCAAAAGCACATTTCTGACATATTTTACCTCGAGATGTCTTTTCACACAGTTTTGTTTGAAAAAAATGACTGAAAAGGACAAAAAGATTTAGAATCAGTCTGCTGAGGGCTATCTGTAGTGTAATCACAGATTAATGTCTGCTGAGGGAAAGGCTTTTTAGAACTGTCTCGTAGCTTTAAGATTCCTGCAGACATAAAACAGCCACACTAATCATGTCAGAGATTTCTTTTTCATTATTTCAACCTTCCCATTTATTATTAAGAGGCTACATGTAGTCAAAAAAAGCCCAGGCTTAAAAATACACTATTTTTCTGGATATGTCCTGAAATTTATTTTCTTTAAATCTGGTTTGTGGGCAGAATTTTAGAAGTACCAACCCAGATAAGTTGCTGCAAAAATAAAATAAATAAAAATGTTCAAAGCTAAAATGATAATGGTCTGATAATGATTTCAGGTTACGTATGTAGGATACAACTATGATGCTCTGTTTTTCTTATGGTTATTTTAAATATTCAGTATATAAATACAAATAATTGGTCTTTTAATACTTTTCAGCTATCAGGAGAGTTCAATGTATCACGTCATCCCCTGATTTGTGTTCAGGTAGCATTTGTATTTTCCTATCTCGATCTGTCTAATTTATTTATTTGTATTGTGGTTCTTATAAGCACTTTCTGAATGAATCTTTTAGATCAAGATTAAAGGGATGGAGTTTTCAATGGAGCCCCAGTGTCCATTTGCAAGTAAGATGCTGGATTATTGTCCAGATCCACAATAAATTGATAATATTTATTTGTATGTATACCTGTATTACCTGTATATGACTAACACTTCTCACTTTATATTTGCAAATGTTTAACTATATTACAATATTTGAAATGCACAATGGTGCAATAAGGTTGCTGGTTTGAGCCTTGGCTGTGGGGAAGGCCTGATCAGTGGTCTTTCTGTGTGAAGTACTGTATGCATGTTCTCCCCATGTCAGCATGGGTTCTCTCTGGGTATTCTGGCTTCCTCCGACCATCCAAAGACATGCATGTCAGGTGTGGGAATGGTTGTCTCTCTGTGTTGCCCTGTGATGAACTAGCAACCCATCCAGGGTGTACCCTGCCTCTCACCTGAATGATTGCTGGCTCCAGCTTCCGTGCGACCCTTAATTAGATTAAGCGGGTTAAGAAAATGATTGAGTGACTGAAATATACAACATGTTTTCTGATGGCTTCATTATTTTCCAGCATCGCGAGTGAGATGGATCTTGCCGCTTCTCCTCGGATTGCTCCTGATATGTTTGGCTGCACTTGGATCCTATTTTATTCAAGGTGTCCTTAAAGGTCAGTTTTCCGTTTTTTGGAATTTGACTTTTTGACCGGCACCGTAGGAAACATTCAAACATGAATTATGCTCCTCCACAGGCTACGTTTGGAGATGGCTTAAAGAAGACGATGTTAAAGGTATGAAAAACTCTCGAGGCTTATTTCATACTGGCCCCCAAAGAAAATCCCATGGCTGCCTAAAATTGTACATCATTTGTCTTGAAACTTTCATGTGCCTGGTAGAAAAAATGGTTGCAAGCAGGACAAAGAAAAGAAACAAAGATGTTTTTTGTTAATTTGAAATATAACCTGCATTGTTAGAGCCCCGAAACCAGTAAAACATCACCAGTAACACATCAACTGTATATTAAATATTTTTCAAACCACACAAGTGTTAACTTTTTAATATAAAATCAAAAATATTCAAATACACTTTGTGATTGCAAAGATATTTTCTAAAAGAATGCAGTTTTGAGCCAAATAGGCACAGGGTTCAAAGGTTAGGAGTTTCTTAGAGATATTTCATTCAAATAATAATTGATATAATGGGTTATAAACCTACAAACACAATATACATTTTATTTTTCTTGTCATTTTGTGCAACAGAAACACAATAGTGCTGATTGATGCTGAGGAGACATTGTGACTCACAGTCGTTACATTAATGAATCGTCATAATGAATCATTTGTCTTCTGTAACAGGTGCTATAGGTGGTGGTCATGTGGTTCTGTTGTACCCATCTGATGATGATGACCAGAGTCTGCCAGGGTTGCTGTGTCACCTTGGCTCATCTCTCCAGGCCCTGGGTTTCACTGTGTCCCTGGATCTGTGGAGTCAGGCAGAGCTGGGTATACTGGGCCCAGTGCCCTGGCTCCACTCGCGACTGGACCGACTTCAAAGGCAGGGGGGCAAAGTCGTGCTTGTCCTAACCCAGGTCACCTGGACAAGGGCAGAAGAATGGGGAGCAAGGAGCTGCGAGAGAAACAATCCCACAGAGAAAAGTGGAAGTGTGGAGGACTGGACGGGAGGAAGCTCCCCTGCCTCATCTCCCCGTGTGGATGTTTTTGGTGCCTCTTTGAGCTGTATTCTAGCAGACTACTTACAGGGCCGTGCTGGTGAGCGGTTCATGCTGGTGCAATTTGAATCCATCCCACCGGAGCCTCCAGGTGGTTTCAGGCCACTACCTCAGCTTTTTCGCGGCCTTCATGTTTACAGCCTTCCCTCTCAGAGTTTGGGTTTTCTGACCGAGCTTGCTGGAACTATGCGTACGACTTCTGCATCAGCCAGAAGGAAAAGGGCAGGGGGGCTCAGGATGGCATCCCGAGCTCTGGCTCAAAGGCTGTCCGGGTGTACTGTTGGGACAAATGTATTTCGAATTGATGGGGTGTCTCAGGGTTGTGTTGGTGTGGGACAGAAAGACTCTGGGGAAACTGTGCCTTTACAAGTGTGTCTCATTACGCCCCCATCCAGCCCTGATACCAGCTCTAAAGTCAGTGAAATAGAAAGCTCAATTTTTCTATAAGCAGCAAGCATTGACATGAAAGCACCTCTAGTGATGCACAGAGAAATGACCAGATTAGTGGTCAGTTAGGCTTCCTTAGAGAGCTGCTGAAGTAGACTTTGTGTTTCAAAGTACTAAAAACAATGTTAAAACACTACAGATCCTGGTATGCTGCTTAAAAACTGGGCGTATATTTTTAAAGCAATGGGGCTTGATAGCCTGCAAAAATGCAAGAGCATCTCTTGCTTCTTAATTGTGATACTTTACTTGTGGCTGTCTTAAACCAAGTCCCTGTGTGTGCAAAAACCTGTACTTCATGCACGTATGTTGCTCAAAGCTCTGAAATGTGTGAAGAAAAAAACGCGCTGTTAATAACTGTATGTAAATATTGATAATGTGGATATATTGCACTGCATTGTTCATACACTGTGAGTTGGTTTTCTTTTGTTGATTTTAAATAGTCTCAAATAAAGCATTGATAAGCTTGAAAAGAAAGTAAGAAACAATGCCTGATCATGTTTTGGATTGGATTTTTGTGACATATTTTTGCCCTGCTCGTTAATTCGTAAATTTAGCAAGGAAAAAAGAATATGTTCATCTGAAAAAACATTCCTGAATGGTTGGTCGGTTGATTAAGCTTTGGGAGGTGTCGTTTTCCTGCGTAACGGCAGCTGTATGGTAAACACAGAAGCGACTGGAAGCTGAGCATTTATTCATCTCCGCAGACTGTATCCAGGTAGGGATGGTGAAACCGAGGCCTCATGAATCTTTGAGCCATCTTTGACTAAATGCATTAAAATGGCTTGGTGTTCTAAATCATTTGACCAAACCAAAGAGCGCCATCTGCTGGCTGTGGGGATACATTTTTTCTATGTCGCCTAAAAGAGCAATAGGATGCCGTCTGAATCTTATGAGAATACCTGTTAGGTTGTTAATCATGTCTGGTCCTGGAAGCAGGTGCTCATTTAAGCTTGTGCCACAGTATTTTGCTGAGCAGTCAAACACGACGCGTAGTTTGCCAGGCTTCTGAGGATGATATACGCC
>JBAMHV010000014.1:7403163-7418966 GCA_037177535.1 Pseudomugil gertrudae
GGCTCACCTATATCCTTTTCCGGTGTTAGGCACCTCCTACTAATCAACATACATACATCAACATAAATACGTCATATAAAAATATGGTAATAAAAATCATGAAAGAAAATACAATAAAACACAAAAGAAAACAAGAAACAACAATTTGGATTATGGCTCCAACAATAAATGTTTCCTGACTTAACTTTTGGCTCAGTGATACACCGGTGATCTGTCCAGGGTGCACCCTGCCTCTTGCCTGCTAATAGCTGGGATACATTCCAGCTTCCCCAAGAACCTGAACTGGATTACGTAGTATAGAAAATAGATAAATAAGTCTACTTTTTTTTCTTTAAAAATTATTGTAGAATTCTGTGTGTTACTGGTGTACAGAAGCACAGAGCTGTCACCATATTAAAAGTTAATTTGATAAAAAGATTCAAAAAGAACTGAAATGTTTGCTAGATAAGAATACTTTACATAAAGTGTATTTTGTAGGTTGCATAAACATCTGCATATGGTACTATGTGTTAAATCTTCTTACAATAAATGCATAATGATAATGTGATATGGTTCAGATTTTTACAATAAATGTTAGATCTGTAATAAGTTTCACATTTCTATATTAAAACTATCATGTTATAATATAAAAACAAGGTCCTAAAGACACTTGATAAAAATGGCCCTAGGGACTTGGAAGATGGATAGATTTACAACATCTTTTTGGCCCTTAGCTCCAGCTTCTGGGTCTGGACTTGACCCTGATCGCTACATTTTCTTAACATTGTTCCTTTGATTGCATCTTAACTTTGGCTGGATGATTCTGATGGTGTGCAGACTAACTGGTATATGCTGCTGATTACTGGAAAAAATATGAATATAAAAAAAACATTAAAAAAAGGGGATGTGGGGGTCCATTCATGTCTTAGCTGGCACAAAATTAAAAAAGGGCTAAAAAATAGTGTATGAATGGCATGTATAATACTGGACTAAACTGAATTGTTCATGTTATTGCCATGTGAGACTCGTGTACCTACAGTGATGTCTTAGTCTCAGCTTTTGACTTCTTTAAAAGGTTGGAGCTATTTCAGTGTTCCGCTCCAGTTAATGGGGTTGAGGCACAGCAGCTCTCTTTCCTTCAGAGCCTCCTGGGAACGTGTTAGTGCCCTGTCCCTCCAGCTCTTCTCCATTAGCTGCACACATAAAACACACAACACAACAAGAGGGAAAAGCCTCAGACACTTCCTGTTTTATAGTAAATGCATGCATCAGGGAGCATTTTCCAGACACTCCTGCACATAGAAGCATCAGTGTCTGCCATGCATGTGTGAGTTTGTACCCTCTTGTTTTCATCTCTGTAGGCCATCATTGCTTTGCTGTGTTGAATCGTCTGCTCTCTTTCACTGGACAGAGCAAGGCGATCCACTTCTCGGGCATACTCTGCTTCTTTTGCTTGACTGGCCACCTGCATCTTTAGTGCCACACATTTTTCCTCCATTTGCCTCTTTAACTGCCCTCGCAAATCCTTCCTGCAGAAAAAAATGCAACTTTAAATGCCGCGAACTGACAGATTCATGGGAGCAGGTGGTGAAGCTGCAGAGTTGTGTTTTTACCTATACTCTTCTTTCTCAGTAGCGGTTCCATAAAAGGGTTTTTGCCACACCTGATGATACCTGAAACATCAACTGCAAGTCAGTGACTTAAAAGTAAAAGCAGAAATAGCACTAGTGACTCTCTGGAGTAATTCTTGATAAATACTATACTATACAGTCATTTGGCAGACGCTTTTATCCAAAGCGACTTACATATGATGAGAAGACATTTTTAACCATTGCTATTAACCTAACATGCATGTCTTGTGGGTGGGAGGAAGCGAGAGTACCTGGAGAGAACCCACGCATGCATGGGGAGAACATGGAAACTCCACACAGAAAGGTCACTGGACAACCTTTCCCAGCCTGGGCTCAAACCAGCGACCTTCATGCTGTGAGGCCACAGTGCTAACCATGCTGCTAAATAAATAAATAAAAATCAGGAAGATGTTGACAGCATCTACCTGTAATGCTCTCTTCTCTGCATGAACAGCGTCCTCTGCTGGTTGTAGTGGTGAACAGCTGGTGTCTCCAAACTGACGGTGCGTTTAGGGGCCAAAGGAGGGTGCAAAGGGTTCAATCTTGGAATTCCCTTTAACACAAAGATTACAAGAGTTGATGGAGGGGTTCAAAGCAAAGCTCACAGGATTCAGCAGCTCACAGCTTAAATCCCTGCTCACCTGGTTGCTTTTCCACTGATGGGTTGAGTCAAAAATGATGGGGAATGTCAATGAAGGGACCAGCAGGTGCGGAGTCTGCCGGATAGCAGGGCTGTCACCAGGAATATAAGCAGGTGTTGAAGCTATAGAGATGGCTGCTGCAGGAATAAAGACATGAGCAGAATCACAGCACATGCATGTAAAGACTAATGATACTGAAGTAGCAGATTAACTAAATAAAATAGTTTTTCTTACGTAGTCTCATCTTGTGGTTCACACTGTTCAGTCCAGACCTTCCTCACTGTGTGTTGAAACTTGTCCAAAGTGTTAAATGTAGCAAAATTCTCCTTAATCTTCTTTACATTAAATCCAATCAAAATGTAAATACAGCAAACTACAGTAGAGGGTCTAGTTATAGATTAAACCCTGGCACAGCAGTGCATTTACAGAGCATTTTGCGGTGGTAACAGTTGCTGTGGGAATTAGGTTACCGGTACACCTTATAAAAAGAAAGCTGTGTGGAGTGACTATGCATCAGTGCACTCTAAAAGAGATTGTTAGCCTGGGACAATGGGGTAACTACCTAAGACAAAGTACGTTTCTGTGTTATCCCCCAAAAAACAAGCTGAATGACTGAGAGAATATGGCACTCAGTCCTTTAAAGTTTTCAACCACTTAAAACATTTTATTAAACATTAATTAAAACATTTGAAAGAAGTGCTTAACATCTGGAATACAGCTGCATAATCTTAAAGGAGTTCAGGCTTTAAAAGTGCAAATTCCTCACCATGTCAACATGCTATGATTAGATTAATGCAATGATTATGCAATATGATTTCTTGCATCCACCACGATAAAACTGTCCTTGTTGTCTCACACGTCAGATTCCCAGGGCTTCATGGTTCTCCCATAGCCAGGCGTGGTATTTGTTCAACATGTGATCTTCAGGTTTCACCTTTACCAAGTAAACAGTTTCAATTAAGACAGCAAAACTAATTGAACTATGAAAAAGACGTAAGTGCAATTATATTCACCTGTCTCCACTCTCCAACACAGAAGATCCTATAGGAGTCGTTGCCGTATTTGCCGATGCCGTGTAACTCAATAGGGTAACGCCACTGTTTTGTTAGATATTCGTCTAAACAGGAGAACAAAAGAGAGCATATGATTCAGTATTAAATATTCTCTTATTACTTTTAGATGAGGTCATCCATCGTCATGTAAACATTCACCTGAGAAGCGGATTAGTGTTTTGGCTCGAAGCTCATAGAGCCCAAGAGGCTTCATAAGCTCAGACATGGGTTTCCAGTTGGCCTTTCTGGTCACTTCTGCAGATGGGTAACGGTCAAAGAACTGCCACAACACTGGAATGGCCATCTTGCCTTTAATGAAAGAGAAAAAGAAGTAAAAATATAGATTTCAGTGCTAGTTAATGCACAATATCCTGATGTGTAAAGCTGCATCCTACCACTTGTTTTATTCAGAAAAATAGTGGCCACCAGAAGCTTCCAGGGGTCATGGAAAAGAGTTTCCTGGACAAGGTTGAAGGGAGACCTAGGTGGTGTCCATTTCTTAAAGGCTTTCCTCCTGGGCGGACTCAGCCCTGATTATAGACCGAGCACATTTCATTTAAACCACACATGATTTTTCTTTCTCATGCTGATCAATAAACTCAAGTAACTTTTAAAGGATTACCGTCTCTGGGCAGTTTCCCACTGAAATAGGGGCTCGTTTTCCGTTTGTTTTCCAAGCTCTTGGACTCTGTAGGCGAACAGGAAACATTTGTGTGTATGAAGAATACGTGCACGTTTTCATGTAAGATTAAACTGAACTCCAAATTTGTCCATGCGCAAGACCTCTGCCAAGTGTCAGGATATTTGGTTGGGTAGTTTATGTGTTCTCATGCTGCCTGACAATCACTGAAAAACACACCTACTTGGAAATCTATCAAGGTATAATTATTGAGAAGTATTGGATTTCAGATTTTGGTCTGCACTTGCAGACAGCACAGATAAATTGCACTTCCTGTGTTGAGTTACTGGTACAATCAAATGATCTGCACTCACACATCATCCATAAACGAGAGGCTGCAGGACATTAGAAGCTGTCATCAAGAGTACGGTACTAAAATTACACTGCTGAAACTTAACCCTGCCTCATACAAAATATGGGATCAGAAAGGCAGCCACAGAGTGAACCGTGAATACACTTAAGGCTCAAAAGCACCCTAAGACAGAGTTTCTGCAAATATATTATATGTATCACTTCATCCATTTGTTTTATTAGAAATCTCTCTGTATTCATAACTGAAGAAAAATATGTCAACCTGAAACTAATATAAGGTGCTATAAAAGGGTGAGAAAAATCTAAAGTTCTTTGAAGGTCAAATGAAAATGAATTTGAAAAAGTTTAAATCTTTCCTAAGCTGTTACACAGTGTAGATCACACTTACTATTCTGAGAATCTCTTGCCGGTGTGCAGCTACTGCCAGTGATGCTGGTTAACAACACCTCCTCCTCCCCCTCTTCATCATCCCGATGACTGCCAGCATCAGTCTCCACTTTAAATTTAGAGCTGTCGTCACCGCCGTTGATGTGAATCTGTGAGACATCTGTGTCTGGTGCATTCTCACCTTCATTTTCACTCTCAGTGGCAGCTTCGACAGTCAGAGTTGGGACTAAAGGCTGTGAGTCTGCCTGCTCATTTTTGCCAACAAGTAAGGTGTTTTTTTGATTACTAGAAGGAGCAAGTCTGAGTAGCTTCTGCCTCAGCGACCCCGCCCTCTGAGAGCTCTTCTGCAATTTAACATCATCCACTAATGCTGAAGATGATATCTGTAAGCAGCCCTTTGCAGCCTCACTGGTTTTGTCCCCACAAACCTCTTCTACACATGTCCTTTTTAGAAAAGTTTTATCATCAACAGAGTTATTATTCTGAACAGTTTCTACTTTACTATCTTTTTTGGATTTACTGGGGGGGTGGTCCAGCTTTTCACCAGTTTTCTCCAGGTGTCCATCTGCTTGTTTCTTCTTTTGTCTTCTACGTTTTTCCTTAAATGGGGTTGTTTTTGAGAAGGTAAACTTGTCGTTTGATGTGGTAAAATCAAAATGGCTTATGTCCAACTCTGCTTCTCCACTTTCTAAGAGGAAAGCATGCAGGGATGCTTTTGACCGGAATTGTTGCCCTTTGGGACTTAAAGAACAGAAAATTTACTAGACATTTAACTGGCTGCATCTGCAATATGCTTCATGGAACAATAAAATGTGCAGAGAATAAATCACTGACTTACCTTATTATGTAGACATCAAGTTTCCCTGCTGTTTTGCCTGCTTGCCGCTGCCTCACCTCTCTTATCCATCCAAGGGGTATTGATGAAGAGTAGCACAGATTATTTTTGTGACTATTCATGTCTCTGCTCTTCTCCTATTCCAGTTTATAGCTGGTGGGATGATATTGAGTCCAGCTGCTGTGGAGTCAACGTGAAATTTAAACATTTATCTTAATATCATAATTAATTTCCCATGTGAGATGTTCATCTTAGATTTACACCACCAACCCACAATTTTACAGAATTAGTAGAAAAATATCACCAACTTGAATGCATAATACAAAACATCATACGGTGACTTAATGAAGAAGCAAAGCATACAAATATTGACAGTGTGACATACGTGAAAAGTGTTCAGCCTTAAACGTTGATTTCGGTATGTCAACAGTGTGTTCCCCGTTGTTTCTTCATGTCAACATAAGAATGGACGCAGCCAGTGTGTTGATTTTACAAACCAGGAAGTGGCGAGCAGATTCGAGTCTGCGCAGTGCGAACGAGCGACTGAACTGTTATAACGGGAGCAGGAGCAGGAACAACTTTTTGATTCATTTTACAATAACAATCCGTCTATGTAACAAAATGAAAGCCGTATTAGCATGGGAAAATGCTACTAAGGACCGGTAAGAGATTGTAGGATTATATTTTAAACATTTATTGTTTCATTATGAGGGCTGAGATACAACGCTAGGTGGATAGCAACGGTGGTTGCTATGTAAACTAGGGTTAGCAAGCTGGCTACCTAGCGTTAGCAGAACAGTCATTTGTTTGTCGTTAATAACTAATAGACAGTTTATATCTCTTTCATTATAGATGTGTATATAATAAAATTAATGTAATTTGTCACTGATAATTTGTATCGTACATTTTTTAGTTTGCGTAATCGTGTATGTGATGCTAACGAGCTCAAAGGGGCGCTTTTCGAATGACTGCGTGTTTTGATACAAAATTACGAGAATAAAAACACTGCTTTAAAAGTATATTACAAATTTTTATTAAGTATGGACTAAGAACAAACTAACAACAGATGCTACTTTAAATTTTTTTTCACTGGTTAACTGTAAAATCCGAACATCTTTATGGTTTATATAGTCTATAACTATATAACATTTTATACGATAAAATCTAATTCATGACCTGAACTTTTGTCAGATACACGTGGTTTATAGTGTAGATATTGTGCAGATACGGAATAGTTTCGAAGCCTTTTTTGGCATATTGTTGCTTAGTAGTGAGCATCTGCTTTGTTATTAACCTATCAAGCAACTAACTGAAAAACTGTTTCAACACAAATCTTTATTTTGCAGAGTCTATGACCTTGCGTTTAAGCCAGATGGCAGCCAACTCATTATAGCTTCAGGGCTTCATGTACTGGTAAGATGATCCTGTTAACTTATTTTTGTCATATTTATAAAATGTTATTTTTAGAATGACCAGTCCAAAAACAAAGGCTGACAGAAAAAGTGCAAAAGAAGAAGAAACAATATTTTTTTTTCTGTTGCTGTCATGATTTGGACACTTGGGGTGTTTTTTTGGGTTTCCTGTGTTTCTGTTTTCAGTTAAGCTTCTTGTTTTGTTAATTAGTTTCACCTGTGTTTAATTTTGATTATGTTCACCTGGTCCTTGTTTAGTTCATGTAGTATTTAAGTCCTTGGGTTTTCAGCTTTCTTTATGGGTTCATTGTGTTAAATTGCTTTGGTGTAGTTCTGGTGGTCCTAGTTCTGGATTATAATAAAGGATTTTCTTTTGGATTCCTGCTGCCTCCTGCCAATTCCTGCCTGCGTTTGGGTCCTCACCCTACTTCTAAGTTCAGTGCTGTGACAGTTGCTTTAAATTTTATTTCAGCCCTGACAGTATGAACTTAAATATTTGTCTTTTTTTTAGTTCAACTTAATTTATTTGTTCATGAATCCACTTATGGTTTAACCATGACATAGTTCTAAAGACATTGTAATGTAGCCAGCCGTTTTGATAACCTTTTAAAAGATGTTCTGACATTGAGGATACCTGGAGATAATGAGTATTGTCTCCACTGTTCCTCCTTCAAAAGTTTCTAAAATGTTTACAGAAGTGTAGGTTCATTGGCGATTAATTTTTTAAATGATTATTTTTATTAATATTATTGCAAATAATAAACAAATTCTCTTGGGTACATCACTCACCTGTACCACTACCATTGTAACTATTCCAGAATCTATACCCTCTTCTTTTGCAGCCATGCTTTTGTAGTATCTATAGATTTTTTTTTTTTTTTGTCCAGTTGAAGAAATGCATAGATGTCCCTAGAGAAATATAATCTTGTAAGTAGAATATGTTGCTCTGAAATCTTTAATTTTCTGCCTTGGTGTTACCATCCATCCATCCTTTTCTGCCGCTTCTCCCTGAACGGGTCGCTGGAGCCAATCCCAGCTGACATCGGGCTAGAGGCGGGGTATACCCTGGACAGGTCGCCAGTCCATCACAGGGGCCTTGGTTTTACCTTCATAGAAAATGTATTTACTTTGCCAAGGGCACTGATTCAACCTCATGCTATCCTAGAGCCTGGCTTTTTGGATTTGTGCTCATACCCATCTGGATAGTCTTTTTCTGTCCAAAACATATGGTATCCGAATGTTGCATTTTGACCATTAGCACCCAGAACTTAAACTGTCTTTTTTGGCCATTTGAAAGATCACCTCAGCTTGGTTTTGTTGCATCTGAATGGGTAAGTTTCAGGGTAATGCAGCTGCTGTACTTGCCAGTCTTTTCCATATCTGATAAGCCTACAGTAAAACCAGGAAGTCCAGCTCATCCATATGAAGTAAAGGTTTCTTGCTAAACTCTTTTTTTTTTTTTTATAGCTTTGGGGTTCTTTGTTATTAGTGTTTTAGAGAATGACCAATGTTAGAAGATTAGCGTTTTTAATGCTCTGATCTAACTGCCTTCATGTCACAGTCGGAGTAACCTCTCATTCTGGAGCTTGCCCAGAATGCTGCTTGCCAACAGCAGGTTGTGGTCTGTGCTGTGTCCTTTCACCTGGTTCTTGCTCCACAGGAGAAACAAAAGGAGGTGCCAGTCATCTCCATTTACCTAAAATCTGTTATAACTAATTTCCACCAAATCTTAGTTTTTTTTTTATTAAGTCTTTAGAGCATATTTGCACTAAAAAAAAATTAAGGATTGTAATGATTTATCTGTCTTAGCTCTGTCTTTATGTCCGTAATTCACTCTGGAGCTTAAAAAAACACAGAGTTTTGATGCTGTGTCTACAAAAAGAAACAACTATTTTAGTGATACAACTCTGAGATGAGAGACAGAAAATGGGAAATGAAACACTAATTGTCAACTAATCAGAAATACTTAATCAACTAAACTTTATTTGATAATTTTGATTAATTTGATTATTTAATATCATAACATAACTATAACTTTACATAGTAAACACATAAATTACATACCCACATATCTCCCACCCTAACCCATCTGTTATACAAACATAATCTTTATAGCATCTAGTTTCTGTCTCTTTAAAAACATAATAAATATTAAACATCTGAGGATAGAAGCCTCATCTGAAGTGAGGAAACAATATCATTGGGCTCCTTCCATACCAGGAGCCGCCAACAAGTCACTGCTGCAAGTCTGGGCACTATAAAGTTCCAAGGTTGTCTCAGAAGTACTTGTAGTATTATTTCTATATCTGGGCTTTTTTGGAGCATAAATGGATCCTCAGGAATTCTTGTTCAGCAACTGGCTCTTGTGCTTAAAACACAGAAGCTTAAAGGAAAACAGAAGAAGTTTATGACTCTTTGAAAAGGTTCCTGTGGAAATGTACCATTTTTTATACATCTTTATGTGATGTTGGGTAAAAGATGAAAGATCTGAGATATAAAGCTCAGGGTGGCTCTTGGCATTGACATAGTGATATTCTTCTTAATATTAGGGCCATCCATCCATCCATCTGAGATAGGACTATTAATTAATCTTGATTAATTGTGTTCTAATTGCATAACAGTATTTGTTCATTTTAAATGTATTTTAGTGGGTGACTAAATCAAATAATAAAACATAGAAATGAATATTCTAAACTTAAACTCTTTTAATGTTTGGAAAATACATTTAATTTTAAAGCCATAGAAACAGAAAATATCCCTGGCCAAAACTTAACAGACCTTAATAACTAACTGCTCCAGCTGACATTAAACCAGGGTTGGATCAACCAGTTGTAACTTCAATCTGGTCATGCAGCAAAGGTGATCATCTCTTGCTTTAACTGGATGCTGCGTGCGTAGCGTGTATTCTTAGGGCAGGGCTTGCGTGGTAACTGCTTCCACTCATGCAAGATAAAACAGTTGATGCTGTAATGTTAGTCACTAATTGTCTCTGTTATCAGAAAAAGTTGCTAGACTTGTTTGCTTGTGTCAAATATAGTTGCAGAGGAATCTGAAAAATTGCAAAGTTATTAGCAGAGGTCTACTGTGTACATCAGTGTATACCATAATGTACCATAAAAAGTCTTGCATTCCACATTCTTGATTAAATGTGTACATTTCTCTCTCTCTCTCTCTCTCTCTCTCTCTCTCTCTCTCTCATATATATATATATATATATATATATAGGAGTTGTGTTGTTTCTTATTAAGGCAGTATAACAGATGATGTTTTTCTCTTTGCAGGTCTGTGAAACAGCAGAAGGAACTATTCTCCACCCTTTAAAAGGGCACAAAGATATAGTTTACTGTGTGGCCTATGCCAAGGATGGTAATTAACTGGTTTTGAGTACTATATGTACATTACATTTTCTTCTAAGATGCATTATTTTGTATTTTACTAGCACATATATTCTCCAACAGGGAAAAGATTTGCCTCAGGGTCGGCTGACAAAAGTATCATCATCTGGACTTCTAAAATGGAGGGTATTCTAAAATATACGTACGTGTCTTTAATTCATCATTTAGGTATTATGTAGTATTGCAGTATGATGTGTTCTACTTCACACCCTATTGTTGTGTGTTTTAAATTTGTTTTTGTGTAGTCATAATGATTCTATCCAGTGCGTTGCTTACAACCCAGTCACTCACCAACTTGCCTCGTGCTCCTCTGGAGACTTTGGTGAGTCCACCTCAAGTTTAAGTCCACATTGGGCTTTAAGATCTTCCAACATAACATCAGCATCCTCATACATTTTCTATTTTAGGTCTGTGGTCTCCAGAACAAAAATCTGTGAACAAGCATAAAGTGAGCAGCAAAATAACATGTTGTGGGTATGTGAAGAGCCTAACATTATACTGCAGTAATTATGGATGTTTTAATGTGATGTGATGATGTTGAAGCAAGGCTTTCATTTGATCACAGGTGGACAAACGATGGGCAGTATCTTGCTATCGGCATGATGAATGGAGTGGTGAGCATACGGAACAAAAACGGAGAAGAGAAGGTCAAAATCGAACGTCCAGGGAGTTCCTCCTCTCCCATCTGGTCCATTGCCTGGAATCCCTCGAAGTTAGTCCTCACTTTGTTATTGCAATATATTATCATAAATGCTTAAAATATTTATTTATTTATATATTTAGTAGTGAGAATTAAAATTGGTTTTATGTGCAATGACCAGCTAATTAGACATGTACATTTATTTAGGCATTTTGTACTTATAAATGAGTGATCATTGAATTTTAGTTGAAGGGTTTGAATGTGATCAGTAGGTGGCAGCAGTTGACATGGGAGTCGTTAAACTCCGAAGGAGAGAATTATGAAGAATTGGATCGGCTGTGCCCACTCTCTGCTGTCCCCTACAGCCAAAGCCAGCAGAGCTTGTGCAGCTGCTGTGGCATGTCATCAAACACATTCATTTAGAAAAAACAAAACTATTAAGATGTTGTAAAAAAAAAAAGAGGAGTGATGGGTAGAGTAGAGGTGGCGATGATAAAGATATATTATCATTGTGTTGCTTCATATATTATAATTAGTAATCTCATAGGTGTCAGAGCATAAGGTCAGTCAGGGGAAAGTCTACCTTGAGCTGCTGCAGATTTGGTTTCTTGTGAATTAAGGTCGGCTTTGACAGTTTTGACAGGGTGAATAGGTCCATACACGTACCCTGTAATACAATACTTAGTGTTGACAAAGTCAAAGTCAAACAAGCCAAACTGATCAGAATAAAAACGTAGGTACGTTTTCTATTTCTTTCCTTCATAATGGTGAGCCAAAGGTTTGACCCTATGACCCACAAATGGAGATTGGCCTCTGATTTTCAGAGCCAGAGTCCCCAATAGAACAAAAGATGCCGTAACCAGTTAAGGATAAACTCTTTCTGTCTCATAGGGATGAACACAATGATATTCTCGCTGTGGCAGACTGGGGTCAAAAGCTCTCCTTCTACCAACTCAGTGGAAAACAGGTGATTACCAATAATCATTGTAAAAAACCAAAGTTTTATTTATCCCACAATGACTGGGGGGATTAAAGTTTGTTGTCTTGTCACAACAGGATATCTTTTTCTTCTTTTACCTTTCCTTTTGTTGCTTAAAACATAAAATATAATATATATTTATCCAGGAATTATAGTATAGAAAGTCCTTAAGTTAGTTTAGGTTTTGTGTTTCTTTCTGTAATCGGGCTGTCAAGGACTGCTAAAGCCATAAAAGCACATTGGAAGTTATCCTGCTGTGTTTTAATGACCCCTTCTCTATCCCTTCTACCTCTTCAAATCCCTAAGGGCAATATTGTAATCAAAGACAAATACAAACTGTTCATTTCCCTATTATTATGCCTTAGGCTCATGCATCGTCATCCCACTATTTATCAATTCAAATGAACATAATTTTTTGATTACATCACCAGGGATTGCTTGCAATGAAAGAAAATAACAGGGGATTCTCAGTGAAGCTTTTTTACAGTGAGGGAAAACAGATGGACAGAATTGGGTGACCCGATATGATGGTGAGCAAATGGACTGTAACACAATAGAGGCAATTTAGACCAGAGAAACTCTTTCTTTTCCTCAGAATCAAGGGGGCAATTTATTGCACTGAGGACAGAGGAAAGTGTTGGCTCTAACTCATGTGCAATAAATAAGACATTTTTTGTTTTATTCCTGTTGTATTTTTTTTTCTTCTCTCTTTGTCTCCCTCAGATTGGAAAAGACAGAGCTCTAAACTATGACCCATGCTGTGTCAGCTATTTTTCCAAGGGCGAGTACATAGTGATGAGTGGCTCTGATAAACAGGTGTCCCTCTACACAAAAGATGGTGTGCGGTTAGGAACCATTGGTGAGCAGAAGAGCTGGGTGTGGACATGCAGAGTAAAACCCGACTCCAACTTTGTGGTGGGTCCACAGCTTGTGAAGCCATATGCCCATAAAAACCTTGTTTGCTCCCCTCAATAATGATGCATGTCATAAAGTGAGAACACTTTTAAAAAACTTATGCAAAAACCTTTAAGCTCAGACTTGAGAGTTTTCGTGCCAGTGGTGCTGATGTGATAACAGTGTTCCTCTTTAACTACACAGATAGACAAGTTATGCTTTTTCAGCAACACATACATCTTTTTCACTCACTATATTTAACTGAAAGTGATGAGGCACACAGGAGAGAATTGGTTTCTGGCAGATTCTCTCAGCTCTGCTGTGTAGATGCTTTAACAACAGGAGCATTTTTCCACTCCCTCAGTCTTTTCTTAGAGGTGTTAATAGGATGTACCGCTACTTTGTTGTCTCTTATCTAGGTGTTGGGCTGCCATGATGGGTCCATCGTCTGCTACCAGCTTTTCTTCAGCACAGTTCACGGCCTCTACAAGGATCGTTATGCTTACAGAGACAGCATGACTGATGTCATTGTCCAACACCTCATCACTGAGCAAAAAGGTGCATTTTTGCACAAGCAATGGGATATTGAGTTGTCAGCGTAAAACCTATTATGATTTCTCCTCAAAATAATATGTTTTTTCTCTAATATCACAATGACATGATCAGGACTCAGGATGATTTGAGTCAAGGCAAGGCAAGGGAAAGGCTGCAAGTTTATTTTATAGCATCTTTCACGTACAAGATATTTCAAATGACTACATAAACACATGCCAAAAGAATTACAGATGTTGTAAAGAAAAGACAGAAAAAATAGCAAAAATCACAATAAAAACATAAATTAAAATAATTAAAAGAATGATCAGTTAAAATTTACAGTGCAGATATTATTCATAGGCACATGAGAAAAAATGTTTTGGTTGGATTGGTAAAAGTTTAATCTCTACTGGCAGTTTGTTCCACATGTTTGCAGCATAACAGCTAAATGCTGCTTCTCCATGTTTAGTCTGGACTCTGGTCTGGACCAGCTGACCTGAGCTCTGCTTGGTTTATATTCTCTGAACATATCACAGATGTATTCTGGGCCTAAACTGTTTTGAAACGTATAAACAATCAACAGGGTTTTAAAATCTATTCTGTGACTGAGTGGAAACCAGTGTAAAGATTTTAATACTGGTGTGATGTGTTCAGATAGTTCTAGTTAAAGCTCTAGCAGCAGCGTTGTGGATGAGCAGATGTTTAATGCTCTTTTTAGGAATTTAATAGATTATTAATAACCTTTAGCTGTTGTCATATGAACCATGTAATATTTTGTAAGGGGAGGCATTCAGGTGTTTCTTAAATCCAGATGTATGAGATTTAAATTCAGAACAGAAACTGGTAGGAGAATTGATCCAGTGAACTTTAAAGAAAAAAAACGTAACTAAAATGAATAAACTACTTTATATCTACATTCTTATTTTCTCCTTTTTTTTTCTTAGTGAGGATCAAGTGTCGCGAGTTGGTGAAGAAGATTGCCATCTACAGAAACCGTCTTGCCATCCAGCTGCCTGAGAAGATCCTCATCTTTGATCTGTTCTCAGATGACTCCTCTAACATGTGCTACCGCAACAAGGAAAAAATTTGTAGGAAATTTGAATGCAACCTACTGGTTGTCTGTTCCCAGCACATAATTCTGTGCCAGGTCAGAAGAGATAAGAGTTCTGTTGTCATACTCTGAAAGTGTACAAGACATATTTACATTAACTTGCAAACTTCTTTTCTTACCACAGCCTCTGTTTAATTAAATTATATCACAATAAAACCATTTTCTCTCAGTTTTACTTTTCTGGTTGAAGTAAAACTGAATTTGTGACCTCCCCTGACACTGCTCTCTGTAAAAATGTTCATGCACTCTTGATTGTGTAAGAGACTGTAGGAGACATTTTATCCCCATTAATATGATGAAAGCAGAGTGAATCAGTGCTTAGCCATTTCTTACAGATGTTTCTTCCCATCTTTCACAAGGCTCTAGCAAAATATGTGTTAACCAGCCTGTGCCTCTCCCCTTTTCCATCTCTCCTCAAGTTGGATAATGTAAGGCAGTTTGAGTGAAAGGGAAGGTCCAGTTTGTTGAACCAGTGGACTCTCTTGCATTTCCTCCCTGTATCTCGTCTCTGTGAAGGGAGATGAAGCGGGCATAACACAGAAGTTATTTTCTTTTAAATCTCTATCAGTGTGACTGAGGTGCTTCTGGTCGCTGTGGGGGATATTTATTTTTCACACCTCAGACAACTTGTAGACTTTACATGGCTATCCATGCTTCTGGTCGATTAAATAATAGTTTATCTTTTATACTTTTGCTTTCTGACAGTGAACCACAGTTGACACTATTTGAAAGACCGAAATGTTACAGACTGTTTGGCTAAAATGAGTGTGAAATTATACAGTAAAAACATAATAATTGGCCCAAACTGAACTAACCAGTCTTTTTAATTGTAATACTGTATATAAATGTATTTTGCTTTTTTTTTATTCTACTCTGCAGGAGAAAAGACTCCAGTGTCTTTCCTTTACCAGCGTTAAGGAAAAAGAATGGGTGATGGAATCTCTAATTCGCTACATCAAAGTCATTGGTGGTCCACCAGGCAGGGAAGGCTTGCTCGTGGGCTTAAAGAATGGAGCTGTGAGTAATTCAAGAAATTCAATTCAATTCAATTTTATTTATATAGCCCAGTATCACAACAAAGTCATCTCAAAGGGCTTCACACAAAACAACAGACGTAACACACAATAAACACAGTAATGACTACACTAAACTAAGCAGACCCAGGACATCCCTATCTTTAGACCCTCCTTCTTAGTAAGGAAAAACTCCTAAAAAAAAAACCCAGTTTTGGGGATAAAAAAACGAAAAAAACCTCATGGAGCCCACATTGAAGGAGAGATCCTCTCCCAGGACGGACAGGCAGATGTGCCTAGGACTGTTAT
>JBAMHV010000014.1:7419066-7430004 GCA_037177535.1 Pseudomugil gertrudae
AAAACCTTTTAAAGAACTTTTAGGGCACGCTGCTAGTAGAGAGTTACAATAATCCAGCCTAGATGTAACAAACGCATAGATAAGTTTTTCAGCATCACAGAAATGTCGGTACCACACCCTTAAAAATGCCTGTCATGCTCATAGGTCAGTGTTTCAGCAATATGAACACAAAAAGAAAACTTGCTTTATTCATTAGAAATGAGGATGGGCCTGCAAGTCACTACACGTGACAGGATTAAACAAGCATTTGTTAAGAATGTCAGATTGTATGTTTTGATTTTGCTCTGTGGATCATTGTTGTTGTAGATCCTGAAGATATTTGTTGACAACCCGTTTCCCATCACGCTACTGAAGCTGTCAACATCCGTGCGCTGTCTGGACATGAGTGCTTCTCGCAATAAACTGGCTGTGGTGGATGAGCACAACACTCTTTTGGTTTATGACATCAACAGCAAAGAGCTACTTTTTCAGGTCAGCAGGCAGTAGAAAAGCTATGGGGAGGAACCTAATTTGGCAGATTTTTCAAATCCATTTCAAAGGTGCAGCAGAGTGGAAAAAGCAGAAACATGCATGCATGTTTAATTATAAAGCATGGGAATTCATTTATGTCTTGTTTATGCTTTTGGTTGATCTTTATTCCAGACACCTTTTACACCCTTATATTCCTGTATCCTCTCATTGTTTCCATGTAGGAGCCAAACGCCAACAGTGTAGCCTGGAACACCCAATGTGAAGATATGCTGTGCTTCTCTGGGAATGGCTATCTTAACATCAAGGCTAGCGACTTTCCTGTGCACCAGCAGAAGATGCAAGGCTTTATAGTTGGCTACAATGGCTCGAAGATCTTTTGCCTCCACGTTTATTCCATGTCTGCAGTGGAAGTGCCTCAGGTTGGTAGCATTTTGCTAGTCTGGAGGTAAAGACTTAGGATTTAGTTTCTATTTTTGATTAGTTTGTTACGGTTTTCTCTATGTAAAATATGCAATGCTTTTTGACTGTGGTGTAATTGTCCTGCACAGTCTGCACCCATGTACCAGTACCTGGAGAGGAAGATGTTTAAGGAGGCCTACCAGATTGCATGTCTTGGTGTGACAGACAGTGACTGGAGAGATTTGGCTACAGAGGCTCTGGAGGGACTTGACTTTGAAACTGCCAAGAAGGTGAGTCAGATACTCAAGCTGTTCTGATTAAGATCAGTTTCTTAGTTTAACTAAGATCAGCAAAACTAGAGCATAACAGACATCTGTGTGCCACAGTCTTCTCTATCAGCTTGTTATCAGCAAAACAATTTAAGGCAATCTGTTTCCTTTTATCCAAGAGGCCAAATAGAGAATGAAACTCTCATTAATCTCTTCCAGCATGAAGAGCCTGTTCATTTTTTTAATTGTTTTTTGGGTTATACGTGCAATTGCAAATGCTGCTTTTCAGATGTTTCTAATATGGTGTTCCTAGGAGGCCCTAGTATTATAATACCAAAAAAATTGAGTTTGTTGTTCTGCTGCAAATACATCACCAATTCAATTATTTCCCAGCTATTTACTCTATAATGGGCATTTTTGTTTAGACAGAGAAAATGGTTCAGATCTTTGTTACAGTACCAAATTATAATCAGTTAACTGTTGTTACTATATTAACAAAATATACTATATTAACTATATTAATTTGTATCCCACGCCTATATGAAAAAAAGTATTCCTGGGACTACTGTCCCAAGGAAATGGAAAAAAAATGGCAAGCAACATTTTTCCATAGCTTTTTCCTTTGTGCAAACATCAGCAGGTCCTTGTTCCATAAAACCCAGTGTTCAGTTTGGGCTTAGAGTTGTCGATCAGGTGGTAAACCCCAACAATACACAAGGGATAAAGAGGTTGTCCAATCTTTTTGGCAAGAACCTCAATATTCCAGTCAAGGAAATGTTATAAAAATGCACAAACTTGGTTCTGACAAGTTCTTCTAAATCATTCTGTTTTCTCTCCATTATCAGGCCTTTATTAGAGTCAGAGACCTGCGCTACCTGGAGCTGATCAACAGCATTGAGGTAACATCTACTTCTTTACACAGAAAACATGAAAAAATTTCAACCCTAATCATAAGTTATAATATTCTTCTTACGTTAAATTCCCAAACTCGTTCGTGCAAAGCTTTACACACAGCGAGCATCTGGACATTTGGTCAAAATGCATGACAAAAATGTACCTTTGTCAGTAAAATAACAAAAGAAAGAAATATATCATTCAATAAAACTGTTCATATTATTTATGATTGTAGAAGAGTGAAGTAAAAGTTGCTTTCTGCATGCCAATAGTTCTATTTTTTTATAGCCAACTATGTTTTTGTCTCTGTGTGTTTATAAACTCACATAAATAACGGCTGTTCATATGTATGTGTGTGTTTACATGCATGTGACTGTTTATCTCTGCACACATGCCAGTGTTTGTGTTGACTGATTTGCAGGAGAGGAAGAAGCGGGGTGAGAACGACAATGAGCTGTTCCTGGCAGACGTCTATGCCTTCCAGGGGAAATTCCACGAGGCAGCCAAGCTCTACAAACGCACTGGACATGAATCCCGAGCTCTGAGCATGTACACTGACCTGCGAATGTTTGAGTATGCCAAGGTGAACCATCAATTAACAAAAATACAAGCATATGCATGAGAACATACCTTTTTAAGAACGCAGACAGAAAGACTTGTTAAATATAACATGTTTAATGGCTTTAGCACATATGTTTTTCTTCGTTACATGCAGTTATGCCAAGTTGAGGCCCTGCGCAGTGTTCAGAAAGCCCCACTTTACCGCCTGTCTTTCATCTCCTCATACAGCTTTAAAACTTCCACATACATCATCTGATCAGTACACAGATGTTGCACTCACACACCTCTGTACAGCACAAGAGTAACTTACACACATACTTCATGCTGGAATTGGAGCACAGATGCATAGAATTAAACATCTGCTCCTTTAGGAAGACTTTAATGAAGAGATCAGTTGGTGCTGAAAAAAAAATCAAGCTATGTTATGTTTCCATGTGGGGGGTAGTTTTTGATCATACGCATTATATTCACTTTACTGGAATAAAAGAAACAGCCATGAATTGTTCATGTATATTTCTGCATGCGTGTGTATCCGATCATATCTGTGTTTGATGTGGCGGCTGTATATCTATGTGCCTGAGTGGCCATCTGGTCCCACAGGCTGTTTGTTTTAGGTAGGATGGACACCGGAGGGAGAGGTCTTCTAACTGCCTGATGTGTGCTCAACTCTCTTCCTCCTCACTCAGAATCCACTATCATGGATTTGTCTGCCTGAGGGCAGACTTCTTTTGCTCTCACTTTGGATTACTTTAGGGATTGTACTTGTGGCATTAACATCAGTAAAGTAAGACTTCGTATTTAAATATGCCACAACTGACCAAAAAGTTATTTTCAAGGATTTTCAGGGGTATACAGTAATGTTGTGCTCAACCAAATTCCATTGACGTGATACATTGAAACAAAAGCACCAAAAAAGGAGTTGCAGATTAATGTCTGTACAGATCAGTGGCGATGACTTCCTGTCCATGGCTTCTTCTTTTACGCTTAACACACATTTATAGATGCACATGGCACACAGCAAGCCATTTCATATGAACTTTTAACTGTTAACATAAAGTATTGCATGACATCAATCATTAGTCTTCATGTGGATTCCTTTCTGACAATGGTGTGTGAGACGTTTTATTTTTCTATCTGCAGGAGTTTGTTGGGACTACAGACCCGAAGAGCTCTCGAATGCTAATGACCAAGCAGGCAGATTGGGCTAAAAGCAGCAAGGAGCCACGAGCTGCAGCAGAAATGTACTTGTCTGCAGGAGAACATATAAAAGCTATAGACATTATTGGAGAGCATGGCTGGGCAGACATGTAAGTGTCTATCACTCTTTTAGATTGGTCTTCCACTTTTCAATATACTGGTATTTCTGTTTATTTTTTTTTTCTACCTGCAAACTTCTCTCAGATTAACACGTTTTTCTATTTGCATTCACATCAATAGGAATGCTGAAATGCTGAAATTCAGCATTCAGGAATGCTGAAAATACAGTATACCAGTCTGAGTCGAGTTTATCTCCTCTATCCCATATGGGCTCAGTAAAGCCCGGACGGTTTATCTGTATTCTGTATAATTTTGTTGGGATAGGCAACTAATCAGTGTAGCATCCCCTCTTCATTTTAACAGTAAATTGACCTGTTATTGGAGTTTTAGGGGGAAATGTTGTCCCTTTCTTCTCTGATTCCTGATCTTGATGCTCAACAGTCCGGCAGGTTTTTAAATTTATTTTGTGCTAAATCTTTTCTTTGGTAAAATATTTGGACAGCAAGCAGATTAATGTCACATTGGGACACTAAGCCAAGCTGATGTGATGGATGCAGTGTGTGCCTAATCACATATAAAGAAATTTTACCAGGATGGAAGTACATGTTTTAAAACCTCTATGTACTTTCCAGCACTTGCTTGAATCTTCACATATGTACTAGGTGCTCATGCCATAGACATTGATGCACCCCTATACCATCAGAAATGTAAGCTGTAAGTCTGTTGATAACAAGTTAGAGGGTCCCTGTCCTCTTTAGTCCACAGGGCATCATTCATTGTTTCCAAAAAGAATTGCAAATTTTACACTTCTCCTCAGATGAATATACAGTTTTGTTCTAGAAAAGATGGCGATATTTCTGGTTCCCGGTAACATTAGGCAGCTTCTTTGCATGTAAGTGCTTTAAAGTGGAACCTGTGAATTACACTGTAAAGTGTGTTCACAGACGGTGATTTCTCAAATTGTTCTTGAGCCCATGAGGTGATTGTAAACAGACCTCTTAAATGCTCCACCAGTTGTTTTTGGATTTGTGCCAATTACTTTTCCAGCCTTTTGTGACGACAGCTTTAACTTTTTTGAGAAATGTTGCTGCCACTAAATTCAAAATAAGCTAATCTTTTCCATGAATTGGTTGAATGTCTCAGTGGAATCTGATATCTGATATGCTGTTTCCCTGGGAATACAATACCAGTTTACAAGATTTACAAATCAGCATTGCTTTTTATTTTCATCTTACACAGTGCGCTAACCTTTCTGTAAATCTGCTTGTGTATATATCATATCTTAACTGTGGCAAGCTGAAAGCAGACATCTGTGTTGCATACTTGATGGTGTAAAGCACCAAAAGTAAACATCTAGATCATGTTTCTGACACACAAAGCGTTAAAGTTTCCAACATACTGAGGGAAAGATGTGACTGCTATAGGGGTACCTGTGAACAATTACCTTTCCATTAACTTTCACTCGTATGCACACAGTGGGGATGCAAAGTGTGCTCTGTGCTGTTGAAACTAGGGAAATTGATATCTGATGGTTGTGTAAGATCTTCCTACTGACTCCATCTGACCCACTGTGAGCAATGTTGTAAGTCTCCTGCTGAGCTACCAGTTGATCGGTGCAACTAACACTGCCACTGAACACAGTCGGAGCTCTTTAACCTGAATCAGAATCAGCTTGTAACCCGGTCAGTTAATGTTCTCTCTGGGGTCATAAGCAGAGTTACAAAGCTGCCACAAACCCTGGCTTTTCTCTTTCACCTTGCCTGTTCACTCATTCCTTTTGTCTTATACAGGTTGATTGACATTGCTCGTAAGTTGGACAAGGCTGAGCGGGAACCACTGGCAAGATGTGCTCTTCACTTCAAGAGACTGAAACACCACGGCTATGCTTCAGAGATTTATTCAAAAATGGGAGACTTGAAGGCTCTGTTGGACTTGCATGTGGAAACCCAACACTGGGATGAGGTCTGACATACTCAAACACATCTCAGCTCATCATGACTTATATCTGGAGTGTTCTGAGGCAATCACATAAATGTGAAGCATTGTGCTGGATTTTATAAACTGTAGTTGCTCTCAAAAGCATCATGAACTGCTAACCATGAACCATGATCGACTCCATTTCATGGCTTTCTCAACTTTGTAGCTAACTCTTAAAACATATATTTGTTGGAGTAACCACAGCTGAAAAGTGAACAATAGGACAATATGTCTGCCTAATTTCCTCATTCACTGACAACTGAAACCACACGCACTCTCCAGAGCTAATCATCCGGCTTTGGATTTCTCTGAATTCGTGCCCACATGATGATGATGATGAAAGGAGTGAGCAGCCATATTCTATGCAACTATATTCTGTTTCCAATCACATTTCTCCATCAGGGCAGATCCTTCTGCTCAGACAGAAAGAAAATGCTGCATTTCTTTAATCCATCTGCACGATAATTCAGCTAAAGGCATTACAAAGATGCATATTGCCAATTTCCACGCTGAAACACCAGAGCCAAAAACAGCACGTCAAATCATGATGACATGCTCATTAAATATTTATTTAATCCTCAGAAAGGGAAAGGAAAGAGTAAGGAGGTTTAAAAATATTTAGCTTTATGCGCATCACAGGGGGAGGTAGTACCAACATGGACCAGACTGCACCACAGACTCAGAGTTACAACATATGGATGCTATTCACTGTTGCCATTTTTTTTTGTTAATTAATTCAGGCCTACACTCACAGTCTCTTACTGTATGGTACGATTGCAGTGTGTTTATTGGCTCACATTTTGCTACAGGACGTTGAGCTTAATTAGTCATTTTACACTTGTACATCTAACTGAGTGTAAATTAAACTGAGCTCATATCTTTTTCTTTCTATTTTTCTTTGTTTTTATCTAATTAATAATATTACAAAAATATTTAGGTGTGAAGTTTTATGTTTATATAAGGACAGTGTGATAACATGCTAATCAACTGCATCTGAACCTTATTTGATCAGGGCAGTTCAGCTCAGTTCCCCTGATATATTACAAGAAGTCTTAACTCAGCTCAACTTTATATATAAAGCACTTGAACACTACAACAGTTGTCACGAAGTGCTGAACATTGATATAAACCTACAGAGTGAATTAGTATAAAAGCAGTAAAATGTTAAAAAAAAGCACAATTAAAAGTAAAACAAACATTAAAACAAGGTTAAAAATAATTCCTGAGTATCAAGTCTGACTAAACTTATGAGTCAAATCGACATATATGCTGTATTAAATATAAAGGTTTACTTCTATTGTATGATCTGTCTCATTTGTTTTTCCTTTTGCATTTTTCCAGGCCTTTGGGCTGGCAGAGAAGCATCCTCAGTTCAAGTATGATGTCTTTGTGCCTTATGCCCAGTGGTTGGCTGAGAACGACCGCTTTGAGGAGGCTCAAAAAGGTGGGGGGTGAAAATTTAGGCATCAATATTAGGCATTCAGATTGTTATTAAATGCAGTATGTATGTACACTAACATCCTCTTGAAGACACATATTTCCAAGATGAACATACAGTGAACATAAAGCCCAGTCCCGCAGCCAGTGTTTACATATGGAAGTGATAAAACTTGGCCAGCTCTGAATACAGACCTTTTTTCACTACTTCCTTAAGATTACCTATATCCCCTGTAAAACATGATCCGCTTTTGGAGCATAGCAGGACAGAACCCGACTGTCTGTTCGATGAATGACACGCATGCTTGTCTCTAATCACCAGTTCTACAAGCGACTGTGATGATGATTAGCAACTGTAACCATAGTTATAATCAGCTCATAGATTTATAATTATGATCCCAGCAGGCATATTTCCTTTTCTACATAATCTTCTTCTGCTCGTCTCAACATGGAATTCATGAGTGAACAGACCTGATTATATTGGGGTTTGCTTATCGTCATGCATTTTGTTGATTGTGTGTATTTCAGACAGGCAGGGAGGTAGTATTGTATTACTAATGATTGTAATGTCTGAGGTTCTGGCCTGTCTCCTGTCCTGGTACTTTTCAAAAACAATTTCTGAAAAACGTTATCATTGCTGAAATCTGCTGCGGTGGTTTATTATTTTGGGGGCTTCAAATAGAGCCCAAAATGTAAATATGCAGTATTCCCACCAGAAGCGGCTTGATTGTTTTCTAATATCTTAAAACTGTCCCACTTCTTGAAAAAAGTATTTTGTGGGTTGGTATGTTTCTTTATTTCATTCTCCATGCTTTTGTACAGCTTTGTTATCTTTAGTCCCATTTTGGCTCAGTGTAAAGTATATTTGTCTAAATGGCCACTAGACTGGAAGTCTCGACAAGCAGGGCTGCATTCTGCTGCTTTGTCAGCTTGTGCTTTGTGTTTCAGGGGGGAGGGCTGTGTGCCCGTTGCTAACAGGAACCAACAGCAGCTGAGTGTGGTTTCTATCCAGTTAGGTCTACTGATATATGTTTGCAACTAATACATTCTGACCCCTGCTGTGATTGTGGGGGTAGAGTCACTGTTCTGCACTGGGGTCTGCTCCCAAAAGCTGCTTCTAATTACCCTCGGATGAGAACATGAAGAATAGTTCTCATGTTTATTTGGATTGTAGAGTCAAAGTTCTTTGGTGTTTGATACAAAAGAACAGCTTTTCTGTTTGGAAATGGTTGCTGCTGGTTATTACATGTGAAAAGCAACATTATGAAAACATCTTATATCTTGTGATCATGAAGTACAAAATAACTCTTAGCAATTGTTTAGTTTTATATGTGTGTGTGTGTGTGTGAGTGTGTAAAATTAAACTCTTTAAATCTATATCAGTGCTACATATGTTTTTTCACATTAGTATTACACATGTGTAAAGGCACCAAACATTAACTGGGTAATATACAACCTTAGGAAACTGTGGTGAGCAGTACAACTGAGCCCAAAATAAACACGGCCAAGACTGAAAGTGAAACTTAAGGTGCAGCCTTTCATGCAGCTCATAAATCTCTCTGGTTCAGACTAACATTACATCCCAGTTTTTGTGGAAGTCTAACACTTTTTCATGAAGCAAAGTTGATGCACATGCATGCAAAATGATGGCCTGCAATTATAAACTGAGTCACATAAAGATACAGAGCTGTGTGTTCTGAACAATAAACTCCTGTAAGCTTCACCGAGCAAAAAGTTTTTTACTATGTTAAAATTGAAATCAAATACAGATTTTTGTATTAAACTTGGACTTTTTTCTAGCTTTGCTTTATGAACTGATTTTAAATTAGGCTTAACAATAATTAATTTATATGGTGCCTTTCAAGACATTTCAGTCCAGTCATGCTGCATGAGTAGCCACAGCTGCCCTGCTGCAGACTGATGGGAGACACCCATTTTAACCATAATCAAACTATAATTCACATTATTCACTAGTGTAGGAGATTTCTGGTGGCAAGGGGTGTTCAGAAAAACTTTATTCACTTAAGACAGAGGCAATACTTCTGCTAAAAACCTTAAATCAAAGGAGTCAATCTCTGGTCCTCATGTACTGCTATCCTGTACTTGTCTGATTAAAATCAATGGAATCCCAACAGCTTATTGTCAAGTTCTTCACTATTACTTGTTAATTTAAGTCATTGTGTTGGAACAACAACAAAAACCTGCAGGATAAAAGGGCCTTAAGGACTGTTTGACACCCCTGCCTTAAGTAGAGAGCTTCCTTCTCAAACTGATATTTTAGTGAAGGAAGAACAAATGTCTTCCTCATAATGCAAGCCTAATGTTTAAAATGTGTGCAGGGTGGTGCGTATCAGAAATACTGACTGCAGAAAAATCACAAACAAGTGAAATGACACATTAAATACAGAAGATAGACTCTCTTTTGTAAGGTCTCATAACTTTCTTTTGTTCCTTTTCAGCATTTCACAAGGCTGGGCGTCAAAGTGAAGCCGTGAAAGTACTGGAACAGCTTACCCACAATGCAGTGGTGGAAAACCGATTCAACGATGCAGGCTACTACTACTGGATGCTGTCCATGCAATGTTTGGACATTGCCAGAGGTGGGGCGTATCTACAGATTGTATCAGTGCAATCAGTTTCTACTGGGAAGCTTGGTATTTCTCCCTCTCATCATTTTACTTGTTTGTCTGGAGCAGAAAGTGAAGAGCAGAAGGATGAAATGCTGAAGAAGTTTGAGCGATTTCAGCACCTTGCCGAGCTTTACCACGTTTATCATTCCATCCAGCGTTACACGGTGAGAGTTTAATAAGTTATCATCTTGTTACTCGAAACAGACAAAATCACAGAGAGAGAGAAAGGTGGGGTTAAGGTCACAAGGAAGCCGTTTAATTGGCTGCAAGATTAAAAAAGCTTTGAACAGGAAACAGTTCCTACAATGCGGATAGACTTTTGTTTGTTTTTCTAAATGTGTATTATTAGTGCACCTACCTGTATTTATGTATTTTTAAATTAACAGCACGGTGTGTTTCTGCTCACTTTTGTATTCAAATGTCTGCAAACTGCTGAGAGATAAAAAATAGGACTGGCTTTGTAAGATTGTCACTCCACAAAATGAGTCAGGTTTAAGAGGAAGTTAAGATAAGCACTGAGGATTTTAGGCCAAGCGAACAAAAGACAGAATAGAGGGCATTAGGCTAAGGTTTAAGTTGACTGAAAGAAATATCAGCTTGAAAGAACCACCATTATTAGACTCCTGAAACCTCCTTGACCTCTATTCCCATGGTAACCAGCTTGCTAGAACAAGATGACAACCTTGTCAGTGGTCGTCTCCAACCCCTCAGACATAACCTGCTTACAAACCACAAATTCCCGTTTATGAGCATCGTGTAAGTGTCCTGGCCTCTGTCAGTGTTCCCAGTTTATTGTTTCAGTTTTTTTTGCTCTGCTGTGGTCACTCCCCTGCAACACAGGGGCATCAGTGTGATCCAGACCAGACCAGGAAACTTCCTTTCAGGAGGAATGAGGGACTGCAAAGGGTTAGGGTACTTTAAGAGCATAAAGACATGAGCTTTAAAAATTTAGATAAGACATTTAGATTATTTCTTAATCCATTCCATCACTCATATATATACATATATATATATATATGTATATATATATATATATATATATA
>JBAMHV010000014.1:7430104-7448064 GCA_037177535.1 Pseudomugil gertrudae
GAGTATTTCATAATCCCTTCCATCACGCATATATATACATATATATATATATATGTATATATATATATATATATATATATATATATATATATATTATATATATAATTTTTTTAAATAATTTTTTTTTCCCACAGGATGAACCATTCAGTTCTCACATGCCCGAGGCGCTGTTCAACATCTGCAGATTCCTCCTAAACAACCTCACCAGTGACATACCACCAGGCATTTCTAGAGTGTATCCTTACCTTAAAGAAGGTAAACCTAACATGAAGCGTGATGTAAAGCAAAAATAGGGCCTTGCCTTTCCTAGCTATCTCTTTATGACACACTCTGAAATCAAGGCTGGCACAAGCAGTGACGTAAATTGAAGGAAAAGAGATAAAAGTATGGAGAAATCGGAAGAGTTGGCGCCACAGCGGAAACCATGCTGCTGCTTAGCGAAAGAAAAGGGGTGATTGCAGGGAGGAGACGATGCCTGCAAGAGGCAGATTTTTGCTTATCTAAACAAGTGCTAATTAGTGAACTCTTTGCTTAGATACACGTAGATAAAACACTAAACAATAAGTTTTGATTTGAACAAACACAGTTTGCCACGCCCACAATCACAAAGAGAAATCCACCTAGTTGCACAAAGTGGATGTTGGTATGAGGAAGGAAAAGCCAGCTTGCAGAAGGAAATCGACATGAGCTGCTGGAATTCTCTGTGGCCAAGCTGAACTTTTCCACTAACTTTGAAGTAAGATTTATGGACTAAGTGGGACTGTGTTGGACGTTGTTTGAACAGTCAAACACAATGTCACAAATAACCTCTGAGCTAAACAAGTTACACAATAGCAGGACATGATTATCTAAAATTTCCAGATCTGGGTGTGTAGGAGGAGCTGGAGAGGAAAGGAGAGGAACGTTGTTGAGTTTTATGTGATGGTGGAAAAGTGCCAGCATAAAGCTGGTGCAGCTGCAACTCATTGACCCTGCTCTTACCTCTCTCAGAGTTGCTCTTCCAACAAACTCTCTATATAAACACAAATAAGCAACAGATTCAGCAAGCCAAACAAAGCAAACTCACAAACAAAATGTGGTTCTCTCAAGCCCATGTGGCACACTCGGGCTTCTTGTTTTGCTATTCTGTTAAAGAACTGTGAGAATACATCATACAGAAGCCTTAACCAGTATATTAGTAACACGCTTTATGCGTTGGCCAAGATGAGTCGAAAACTGGGTGCTTATAAACTCGCCAGGAATTGTTATGAGAAGCTTCAGGACCTGCACATTCCTTCACGCTTCTTGGAGTCAATCGAGCTGGACAGCCTCACCATTCGCTCCAAACCCTTCCATGACAGTGAGGTGTGTGGCTGGTGGACATACTCTGAAACAGTAGCATTTATCCCTGTCCTGTGTTACAAAGGGTTAAAACTTCTTGTGTTCCATGCAGGACCTTATTGAGGGGATGATGTGCTACCGTTGCTCCACCAACAACCCCCTTCTGAACAAACAGGGCAGTGTGTGCAACAACTGCAGGCAGCCTTTTATCTACTCCGCTTCCTCTTATGGTCAGTGACACCTGAAACCACTGCTTTCAGGGTTTACCAGAGAGAACGCAACTTGTCTGTTCACTTTGTTTCTATTTTAAAATGTGGTCTGTGTGGTTGCGTGCAGAGGTGCTGCCTCTGGTGCAGTTCTACCTGGAGGAGTCCATCAGTGATGAAGAAGCCTTGTCATTTATTGACCTTGAAGTTCCCCACAAAGACGGCAAGGATGCACAGGGACAGGATATAGACAACGGTCGTATCCTTTGATCATGTTAAGCATGTTAACATATACACAAAGTTATTTAAATAAATTGTGAAGCCCCCGCCCTGCTGGTGCCCTAACACACTACATATTTCTTATAATTGAAGCATGGCGCTCTTCTGCCTTGTAACAGTCATAAGAAGCTGTTTAGTCTGCATTGGCCTTGATTCTGTGCTTGTGGGTAAGCTGTCAGAACTAAGTCATCTTAGCTCCTGAGCTAATAGGGTTAGTGAGGCTCTCCTGTCTCATCTTAATGACACTAACCCTCCAAGAGCCGTAGCTGTAACCCTGGTGTAGGGATTAACCTGCATTAGCCATCAGACACTCAAGGGCACTGAGGTCTGCCTTGTTCACCCAAGGCCATACTGTGACTGACAGGCACAACTGATTTTGAGCCCATTTCCTTTTGGAAAAGGCTTTCTTGCTTTGCAAATATCATTAAGTAAAACTTATGTGGCAGGTCGATAATGTACCCTGAATTGTGGTTGATTGTCCTTGATTGATAACAATAAGAGCTGCATGCTTTGAGGATTGATGATGGTCTGGGTAATGCAGAGGAAGATCCATTTACAGCCAAAATGAGCTTTGAGGTAAGAAGAGAAAGGACAAAATAGATTAGATAATTAATATTCTGGCAACTGAGCAAACCAGATGTAGAGGGTGGAAGGTCAGAATCCATATGAGGATGTGGCTTTGCTCATCTATGTGTCCGAACAGCAAGGGGGCTCTACGTTTGTCCCTGTCAAGGTGAGCCGTTCGGTGCTGCGCTCCATGAGCAGAAGGGACGTCCTGATCAAACGCTGGCCCAAGCCGCTCAAATGGGAATACTTCCGCTCCCTGCTGCCTGATGTGAGCATCACCATGTGCCCCACCTGCTTCAAGGTACAACATTTGCATACACACAAATATTACAAACCCAGTGAACTATGAAGCTGTTCCCTTTTTTATGAATAGTTTTATTTTTCCCTGATTACATCTTTTAACTTACTTCCCTGTGGGATGTGTCCTTCCTTTGCAGATGTTTCACAGTGAGGATTATGAACTCCTGGTGTTACAGCACAACCGCTGCCCTTACTGCCGCAGACCCATCGACGAACCAAACTGATGTACTGCAAACTGGATCCACTTTGGGAATAAAAGAAACAATAAACAATCTGTTCAGTAATCTCTCTCTATCTGTGTTTGCATTACATTATAGTTATAAGTGTAATATGATGTGATGATGTTTGTTCATGAAACCCTTTCTCAAGAGCAACTCTTTGTTATCCAGGGATGAATTGGACGGTAATGCCTGTAGTGTTTGTGTGTTGGTCATTATAGAGAGTAGAAGTGCAGCATCAGCCAATCAATTTAACTGGATTAATGCGATTAGATTACCTTAGGCTGTCTGTAAAAACATAACTCAGTGTACAGTGTAAAACTGTGATTAGAGAAAAACTGAAAAACAATGTTTTGATGTGTAAAAAAATGTTTGTTCCTGCTCATAAAGACCAGATAACATCCTTTTTACAGCGGTGTATACTGGGGCTGTACAGTTTTTATAAAATACAAACTGGTGAAATATATTGTTTATATATATTTTTTTAAAGAAATTCCTTTTTTTCAATAAAGTTTTTTGTGTCACGTTACAAAACACACTGGAGTGATATTAACTTCGTAGTCTTTTGCTTGAACTTAAGGAATTATGTTTGTGTAAGAGCTGGAGGAAGAGTGCTTGTTAGGAGTAGTGTGTTCCACTGATTCTGATTACACTCAAGGCTATGAGTGGAGCTCTGTGCTGTGCACTGGTTAGGGATTAAGCTTTTATAGATGCAAATAAGTTGGATTGCTCTAGAAATTTCATTTGTAGTCTGTCCACTCTGAACGGTTGATATCACAAACCACTTCTGTGCCTTCCATCCCACCCCCTTATCTTATTCTAATGCTGCATTGATGCACATGACAGCAGTGATGGGGTTTTATTTAGCCATGGTTTTAACCTCTCTCTTTGAAAATGCTTCTCAGATATATACGTTATATTTCAGGAAGTTTCTCCTGTAAAGCTCGGTGTGCATATTAATGTATGAGAAGAATCTCTGGCTGTTTTAATTCCACTCGACTAACGCCTCGCTCCCTCCATGTCCCTAATCCGGCCAGACTATTAAAAGGTGCTGCACCTCCTTGGGGGGCTACAGAGAACATCTTACTTCCACAGGATTCATCCCTCCATCCATCTTTTCTCCCCCATTTCCACCTCAGCTGCACCTCTTGGCTGTCACAGTGCTTTCTGCTAAGAGGCACAGACTGTTTCATTAAGGTCTCGGAGGAAGAAAAGGCATCACCTGCTGCAGCCATGAATGGCACGGAAGGACCCAACTTTTATGTCCCAATGTCTAACAGGACTGGGTTAGTGCGCAGCCCGTTTGAGTATCCTCAGTATTACCTGGCTGAGCCCTGGAAGTACTCTCTCCTGGCTGCATACATGCTGTTCCTTATCATCACTGCCTTCCCCATTAACTTCCTGACCCTCTATGTAACTGTGAAGCACAAAAAACTGAGAAACCCTCTGAACTATGTTCTGCTCAACCTGGCAGTGGCCGACCTTTTTATGGTTGTTGGAGGCTTCACAGTCACTCTCTACACGGCCCTGCATGGGTATTTCATCCTAGGTGTCGCAGGCTGCAATGTTGAAGGATTTTTTGCCACCTTGGGAGGTAAGAGAAAAAATCTGTGAAACTGTTCATGTATGTGGATTTGGATCAGAAGGGATTTCTGCATGGACATTTTAAATAGAAAAAAGGTTTTTATAGAAAGTGGTATCGGGTAAAGATCCTGTGTCAGTACCGTAGTGAATTTGTTTTCTGTTCTATATCTCAGGAGAGATTGCCTTGTGGTCTCTGGTGGTTTTGGCAATTGAGCGCTACGTTGTGGTCTGCAAGCCAATGACCAACTTCCGCTTTGGGGAAAAGCACGCCATCGTTGGCCTTGGGTTCTCCTGGATCATGGCTCTGACCTGTGCTGCTCCCCCTCTGCTTGGATGGTCCCGGTACTGTGTTCTTCACTGTTTAAACTGTGCTCGCTTCAAAACAACTGATTATTTTCAGCATTTTTGTCTAACTTAATGCAGACATGTAACATAACTTTAAAAAAAAATAACATTGATTGAAGTTTTGAGGTTATTGCTGTGTGTGGATGCAGGTACATCCCAGAGGGAATGCAGTGCTCCTGTGGGATTGACTACTACACACCCAAGCCTGAGATCAACAACACCTCATTTGTCATCTATATGTTTGTCCTCCACTTCTGTATCCCCCTCTTCATCATTTTCTTCTGCTACAGTCGTCTGCTCTGCACTGTGCGCGCGGTAGGAACATCACTGTCAGTGCAGTATTAATAATAAGGATGTGATATATTGTTTATCTCTGTAGAGAAATGCTTTCTTTCTTTTCCATCCTCAAGGAGGGTAAAGTAGCAGTCTCTGGAGATGTGAGGGATTTAGTGGCTCAAGGACACTTCAGGAGGTTAGATTATTGCCAACATGGCAGCTTACACCCAGGTCCTCTGGCTAAAGGGCAGCCTGCTCACTGTGTCATCTCAATGGCTTTGTTACAGAAAAAAACATGAATATATTATTTTGTAATTTATTTTTTAATAAAAATCCAGATTATTTAGGTCCAACTATGCAATGAGCAATACAAAAAACAAAACTGAACTTTAGTGATCTATATTTATATTGAATAAGCTACTCTGTAATACTTTAAAGGTTTGATTCACCCTCTTTGGTTCCATAAGTGCTTTTTAAGCAAGAAGCCTTTAAGCCTTGAACCCATAAGTGATTAGTGGATGAGGAGAGAGGAGCATTTATCAGCAACGAGACCAGATATTTCTCTACTGTTTCACTATCTGTAGTTCAGTTAGTGATTTCCATGTATTTGCATACAGAAGCAGCAGATACTGACAGTATTTAAGATAAATTTTGAGTGTGGGTCAGATCATCCGACTGAAGTCACACAGCAACAAGACAGTAGACAGTAGAAATATTATATATATATATAATAAAACTGTTCTATTACTGTATGATCTTATTATGGAATGATCTATTTATATCTACTTGCCGTGTGTCCCAGTATGTAAAGGGTGTGTCCACATACAGGGCAGCTTCCATATTTTGCCACCATTTTTACTCTGGTGTCTCTGAATGGATAAACATCTATGTGTGTGAAATGAGAACCCTCTGAGCTCTAAACTGCAGCTTTGTTTGGTAGTAGTGAGCACAGTTTGGAAAAGGAAAACATCTCAAATAGTACATGAAAGAATACAGAACACATTAGGTACTGTACATGTTTTTACATTGCCAAACGCTGCTGCATCCAATCACAGAAGGAAATATGTTTATCTCCGCTGCCATCCACTATCCAGTCACGGCCATGTTTTGGTAACTGCCATTTCAAAAGTTATTTTAAGAGCCACCTTTATCCCTACGTCTCAGAAAATTTTACACACTGTAGCTTTTAAATTCAAACAAATTTTTTATGAAGTCTTTGTTTTTAATTAATAATTTAAATCAAATTGGAACAAGCAGAAAAGTGATAGCATGATGTCACAAGTAGTACTGTTCATTATACTGGTGTGAAAATAGTTATAGAGCCAGCAGCTTGGATATATAATATGAAAGGTTATAACAGTAGTGAATGTGACAGATTTTTGTTTCTCTCCCCACTAACCTACACTTATATTATTTACTGAATTTACAGTTGACTCTTTTTTAGACTTTGTTTACATTTACTACCAGTCAAAAGCTTAAAGTCTTCTCCATTAGCTCTAAACAGTAGATGCAGATCTAGTATTTAAACTGGTTTTGTCTGTGTTCAGGCTGCAGCCCAGCAGCAGGAGTCTGAAACTACCCAGAGAGCAGAGAAAGAGGTGACGCGCATGGTTATTGTCATGGTTATTGCCTTCCTGGTGTGCTGGGTACCCTACGCTACAGTAGCATGGTACATCTTCGCCAATCAGGGAACTGAGTTTGGACCAGTGTTCATGTCAGCTCCGGCATTCTTCGCTAAGAGTGCCGCCCTGTACAACCCAGTCATCTACATTCTGCTCAACAGACAGGTATGTCAGGGAAATATCCTGGCTCAGCTTTCAGTTGAGTATCAGCAATAAGAGCATCAACAGACGTTTCACGTAATGCAACTAAGTTAATTAACTCAAGTGTGGTTTAGTACAATGTTTTAGTAAGCTACACTCAAATACAGTATATCCTATGAATACTCACATGTCCATTTAGTGGCCAGTAGTATTGGGTTCACTTCAATATTTTCATGTAACAGCAGTTATGTCACATTTAACATGGTGAAAGTAGGAACATATTTTAAAAAACTTGTGTTAAAGGTGACTCAGCAGCCTCTCCTGATTTCACTATTAACTTCTCACATTTCTTAAATGATACTGAACACTTTTACAGAGAAAAATGTAAAATAAAATGTCATATTTTTGTTTTATTATGCGAGTAGTTCATGTATCCATGTACTTCATCGTCGTCGTGTTCTCTCATGGGTTTTACTTTGTGGCCTCCAGTTCAGAAACTGCATGATCACCACGGTGTGCTGTGGCAAGAACCCATTTGGAGATGATGAGGCGGCCACTGCTGTCTCCAAAACCCAGACTTCATCCGTCTCCTCCAGCCAGGTGGCCCCTGCTTGACCCCTCACTGCCTTCCTGTCTGCTCCATCTGTCCCCACTCACCCAGGGACCCATCACCGCCAAGAAGCAATACGTTCTATTGGCCAATCCTCTTGACTTACCTCTCCAATTGTCCTCATTGCAGTTGGCACTGCAGTAACTTCAGTAGGACTGACTTAATCAAGAGCCAGCATGTGTATTTCCAGTCCATTTAATCATGGAAAGTGTTCAGCTGGTCTCACAGATTTTTAACCCAGCATCATAAGGTTGCCATCTTGGTGACAGTCCAACTGAACACCTTCCAAGTTCCTAACTCCCCCAAAACACACACCTTCTGATCATTGCCTGAATTCATCCACATCAACTCTTGTTTAAGTGTTGCAGCTATATGTCCCCGAATCAGGCGCTTTAAACAATCATGGATAGCTAGTTTTTTATTAGAGGTGCATTTCTTTAGTTACGTTTTCAGTGCATCAGATTTCTCCTTTTGTTTGGTGTGTGTGGTGACGAAGCTGAGATGGTTAGCTTCCCTTACATCTGAGATATGAGTGTAAGTACTGAAAAGAGCTTCTGTAGAAAGACGGTGCCTCCTGCAAGAGTGCATGCATGTGTGTATATATGTGTGTATGTGTTTGGTAGCTGTTTATGAATCTGAATAGACACCAGAATATCAGTGTGTGTGTGTGTGTGTTAATTAAAGAGGTATGAACACTGTTTTTTTGTTTGTTGTGTAAGAGCTAGAATTAGTGGAAGTTGTTTTGTGCTCTGCAATAAAAACAAAGCTGAATGCACGACTTTTCCATTACTTTTTTTTTTCAATGAAAATATTTTACAAGGGTTTCTGAGAACTTCCAGATGCCGGTTTGTGGGCTTCTCGAGAGGATGGCCAGACCCTAATGGTTGTCAAATGCTGTTAAAAATGCTGTAATGCATTTAGGAACAAAGCACTTTAACAGTTAGAATAATAAATATCATTAGCAGACACTTTAAAATCCTAAATACTGTCATTTATTTCACAAACAAATCATTTGGCATCACAATTAAAGTCTCTCAGGTTATATTGAGCTTTTTTCTCTCCATAAATGTAAATTTCCCTCTTTTAATTGATCAGAAAGGATCCAACATGATAATCATTCATTCACAAACACACTGATTAACACTTCTATATTGACGCAGTTCTTCCCAGTGAACTACATTAAACGTTTCATCTAATAATTTGCAGTCTTTTTCTATATTTTCCTCTCCTTTCCTCATCAATCTTTCTTTAACCCGCAGAGCACATTTGGACATATTGTTCAAAGCACCAATGGAAGTCAGCCGCCCTTGTATACCAACCCCACCTGAGAACACTGCAGGCTTTAGGAAATGGGAAAAGTCCTATTAATCCTGATGAGCAGGCCACTTGAAAGCATTATAACACATCTATAAATATTGCTATAGACATTATATTACAATACAGTGCATCATTGGCTCGTTCCCTTCAAAGAAGGGTTCAGTGCGTTAAAATTGCCTCCAGGGCTTACTGCAGGTCCCAGTAACTTTGAAGACATCCAGGAAAAGCTCTGAGCTCTTACACATTCCTTGTAAAACGTAGTTGAGCCAGACTGGAATTGTATTCGTGTCATGGGGAAAGATTTGACATGATGCTTGAAGGGCAGGTTTAAATCCTTCGCTCTGCCAGTATTCTCCTTAGTAACAGTCTGCAAGAAAGACACTCGTGAACAAGAACTCCTCAGCAGCATTCCCAAGTTGCTGCGTAGGAGGGAAGAAGGCAGCCGGCAGCTTAGGAGAAAGAGATGGCGAGCAGAAGAGACAGGCAGGTTCAAGCTTCACTGCAGCACTCATAGATGTTGTCCTCAACAAGAGCGATGACCTGCTCGAATTTGTGGTGCAGCTGAGTGCGACGGGCAGTAGGGTTAGCCTCCAGAGCGTTCACCACCTGACCGGGTGAGATAGAGAAGAAAAACACAGCAAAGATGACTTTCAGCAGCTGTCAAGCATTCATGCATCCATCCATCTATCTGTCTAGAGAGGGAGGGAGGAAATAAGCCACCTGCCTGGACATACAAAGTCGAACGAAAGAAAGGGAAAGCAGCAGAAGGAACAAGTGAAGTGCTTCAGCCTCTTCTCTTGCCTTCACGCATGCCTCCACACTACAAAAGCTTTTGCTCTTCATATTTACAAAACCCACATCTGCTCTGTTTTTCATGCCCAATAGTTGTCACAGTGTCAGTGGGATTTATGGGCTCTTAGAAGCAATGTGCTACCAGGCAGAGCAAACTGAGCTGGGGTGAGAGAATAGGCAATCAGGGGCTATTCACAGAGCTATGTGAATCAGAGTCTAAGCCCCAGGCCCCCGTCAGTACAGTAGCATGACAGAGGAAAGCAGCTAAACAGCATTATCGTGAGGGTGCTCCATTAAGGCACAGTCACCACTGACTAAGCCTCTCTGGAGAATAGTCACAGTAGTGAGGAAGCATGGGGGTGGACAGGAGGAGCTTGAAGAGGGCTAGTTCAAAGCAGAACAGGAGGTTTGAAGCAGCAACTTAACAGCGTCATTAAGCAGATAGGGGTGTTGGCTGAGGAGAAGGTAAACAGCACGCTGTTTGCTTAAACTGAAAGGTATCTGTGCGCTGAAAGGGGTGGCTGAACGACACCATATAGTGGCTGCTGCTTGGATGATAGCCCACATCTGATTGTTTCTGTTTTTAAAGCCATTGACAAACAAAGATTTCATGCACATTTTTAACAAGGCCATTTAGCGACAGGTTGCAAGTTTGTTTACTGTGCGCTTCATCTGTCAGCAGTGCTGTGATCTGCCACACTGATACATCACGCTCCAAAAGCCATCTGTGAAACCTTACACACCAAGGGGGCTTGACTGAGGTGTTGAGGCTGCCAAAAAGGGCCTGTTTGAACATTTAAATGTGTCTAATCTACACGTTAAATCACAAGCACAGACAGCGGCAGTGTAATACCTCACCTGGTTTCTGTATCTCTTGGCGTATTTGTAGATTTCTGTCAAGGCCAAGTTGGTGTTAAATTCATTTCTGTACTTCTACAAGAGAGACATCAAAATATTAGATAAGATAAAAAAGAATTAGACCAAAGAATGTAATCACAAGCTTTGGCAGAGACGAGAAACGTCTGCACTCTTTACTTACTCTTGACTCCTCGGCCAGATGAGCATTCATCTCCTGCTCGCTCAGAGGGGCCATTTCCTGGATCTGCTGGTAGTAGCACTGGACTCTCTTCTTATACTCTGGGATCTCCTTGGCATACAAAAGTTTGTTGGTAGGGGAGTCCTTAAAAAGACAGATATTTCAGTTTAATTGAGAAGTGTGGCTAAGCTTTAGCAATTTGACACAATGATGAAGAAAGAGTTGAACGAAAGCCTCTCTGTGCAAAGGCTGAGGGTACACTACTTGGATTGTAGTTTGATGCTGCTTTGCATTTTCCTCCTATCAGTATTGCACAGAAACAATACAGTTTTTATATTATTATATGGGAGCTGTCCCCTCCTGTCTAAACAGAATCATTGCTGTAGGATGATCACCAAGAACATTTTGCATGATTTGCAGCAACCCTTTCCTCTGAGCGAATAAGTGGACCCAAACTGTACTGGCAAAGTGCCTCGGATTTTGCCATCGGAGGCTCAGCGCGGTCAAGGACTCTAGCTTTTCTCTTTAATTTGTCATCCCAAGCTCATATCTACAAAACATGAGATCTGGCCCTGAAGCTTGATGCATGATAAAGATTTAAATGTACTGCGTTAAATAAAAGTCCCAACCTTCATTCACCTTGAGATATGACAATAAGAAAATGCTGCTTACAAATTTACATCCTGGAAACTATGGGTAGAGCTTTATTCTAACTTTCTACATCACTATACTTCACAGATTAACTTTCTTCTCTGAGGCCCTCAAGCCCATCATTTTCTGCTTGGTGTGCTTTAAATATCACTACAATCCAGTCACTCCGTCTTCCAGACCCACTACTGGGAAACCCACCTCCATGCAATCAACTCCAGAAGGTCCTCAGACAACACAACTGACATTTTCCATCAACCTCATGCTGGCTTTATTCGACCACCATCGACATCTTAACTCTGGAAATATTGTGTCTTTTTATCAGCCTTTACTTGACAAAGATACTTCACACTGATGAGTCTAACCACTGCACGCTACTCTATGTAGCTCCCCCACCATACATCCTGAGAAGCTTACACTTACCTCTCTATATATAATAACATAAGACTCTTACCATCTAAAAAAATGAGATCTCTATTTGCATCAGAGATATTCTATGTTGTATAGATTTTTCTGGTCTACAGTTTTTGTACATATTACAATTTCAGGCCAGTCTTTGCTAAATGTCTCCAATCACTCATCTCAATTCTTTAGCAAAATAAGCCTTTTTGTCATCTCTGGTGTTCCTATAAGTAGCTGCTAAATTAAACTGGACATAATTTCTCAATGACCCCATCTAAAATCAGTGAAAAGTAAGACAATGGAGGGAGGGAATAGTTTCCTCTTCACAACAGGAGTCTTGAATAGTAAGAGCCAGGGAACATTCCAGTCTAAACAACTCTCCCCGCAGTCACTTCAGTCTCTCACGCTGGTGCTTATTCAAGCAGGAAGAAAAGCAACGGGGCTAAAAGGCTGTGGGCATATTCCAGTTTTAGTAGTGGCTACTGTTGTGAGCTTTGTGTGGCGTGGGCGCGTGTGTGGGGAGAAAAAGGGACAGAGAAAGTGGGACAGGGAAACGGAGGGCATAAAAGAGACTGGCAGCTACAGCTTTCAGCAGTGGTAGAGGTGCTTACACCGCACCTTAATATTTTTCATGTGTCATGAGTTATTTGTGTCACCTTTTGTGCACATTAAATGTGCTGCGGAACTAAGAGGCTGCAGCCACAGTTGCTCTTCATGATAGGGAACCCTCTCTCTTCCTGTCCACAAGGTTACTTCCTGCTGTTCCCCCATCTGCCTGCTAACCCCCCTGTGACCCCATGGCCCTAAATACTCTGCATCTTGCCAGATAAGATGGCTTCTGTGGATACCACGAGCAATGCTTAGCTTCCTACCTCCTGTTGTCCCCTACTGAGCTCCTGCTAATCCAGATTTCATACCCTTCCCCTTCACCATATTTTCCTCTGGCCATCATCACACATGCAAGCACACACGCACAAAAAAGCGACCACAAACACTCAGAATCGAGAGGAGTGCCATGCCTCTCTCCTTGACCTGTGCCCAGTCGTATCCTTGATCCAAGAGACTCCACAACACAGGCACAGCCAGATGCGACTTGATAATGAGGGAGCTACAGACCCACTTTATCTCATCTCTGAAGGTTTCATGTGTCTTTGCATCCATGGACATGCATTTCCCTGCATATACATGTGAATATTGCTGCTATGAGCACACTGGATTTTTGGCACTACAGAGAAGTATATAAATCAGAGTGTTTCTCAGTGAAAAAGAGCATTATATGATGAGTCCTTAGCTTCCTCCAGGGAGGAAGCCAGTCAGAAAGAGACAGGAAGCAGAGCGTGCTCAGGGTCATGGTGTCTGAAGGATGAGACAGATTTCTGAGCGGTGAGGACACTGACATACCGCCACACACACACACACACACAGGCATGCAGACAGAAAAATGTACGCACTCTATAGATACACACAAACCCACGGGCAACACAAAAAGAGATCCCTGGTGCTCATGACCTTGGACCAGCCGAATGGGCTGAAATAACATGAGAGGTAGAGGGAGCTGACAGTCTGAAGTCTTAGAGATGACGACTCACAGGGAGACTTGAAGTGTGTGTGCACTAAGGGGAGTGTCTGAAAGCTAAATGTATACAGTAGATACACTGATACATAAACTTGATTGATGGGTGCAGAACAATAAATAAGAGGTTTGAAAGTATGGAGATGAAGACCGCAGGGAGGAATGACTCCATCCCTCACAAGGTGAATGTTTTATATTTCTGCATCAGATTTTACACACATAACCCAACCCCACCATAATCTATTGATGATAAATTTGCTAATAAATATTATATTATAGTGATCAAAAGCTAACCCAACAGATTTGGTGGCTTTTCATGGACATGTTACAGTACTCTCGAGACCTACAGGCTAACCCAGCATCAGGTGATCCCGGTAACTTTAATCATGTTAGCTGTAATTTATAAACCCACTTGTGAATTTGATAAGTACAGCTGATGACTTTGAGATGAGTGCATGCTCTCTTTTTTATTGACAAGGTATATTACAATGCTGAAAACTAACAACAAACTAACTAAACAAACTAACTAACTAACTAACAGCAACTGCACGATAAGCAGGAAATTGCAATGTTCATCCCAGAGAAGCCAGAGACCTATGAATGAATCATTCTTTTTGACTGCAGGTAAAACCACAACAAAAAAAAAATCTGGAAACAAAACCAGAAAGAAGAGGGCTTTCTAACAAACACCAAATTTCCTGCAAACTGTAGGCTTGATGTTACAGTTATGTTGCTGCTAAAACTGATCCAACATCTTTAAAGAACAGAGAAATCCACAATCCCACAATATTATTGTTAAAATGATTGTTTTTGCTGAAACTAGATGAAAGAAGGAGGCCTAAAATAAGAAAAAAAGTTAAAGTTACAGTATCAAACTGATCAAACCTATTGAGCATAGACCCCCATGGTTTAGTGTCTTCAACCTTGTCCCGATCAGTCTAGTTTCCTTCCTGTGGATTTGTTATTATTATTTTGAGCCAACAAATATTACACAGAGGACATATGGATAAGGTCATATGACCTTGTAAATGTCAGGATGCATGTGCTCACTGGGTTCGGCTGGGCTTGGTGTGCCAGTATCTTTATCAGTGCAGAGATTACAAAGAAGCATAAAGATTTACACCTAGAGGTTCAAGAAGGACACCAAACTAAAGAAAGGAAAACACTGGATGTGGTTGTTGTGCTAAAATCTATCACATAGTATATGTTCTGAAATCAAGAATCAGTTCCTGTATTGTTATTTATTCATATTTAATATTTCACACCACTGCAGTTTCCCCAAACATGTGGGGAAACCAACTGAGATCCATTTTATCAGGGGATTTTGATTCGTTTGTATAGACAGGATGAGAGCATCCACCTTTCTTCAATAACAAATAAACATATAAAGTGTGAACACCTTTTCAATTTATCACCATATCTCAAACAAAACCACTTGTTTGATGGTTGACAAGTGTTGTATTTGTTAATGTTGCTGCTTGTGGTGAAACGTTGAGACTGAAAAGAGTAACTGCTAAAAGCAACTCAGGCACCGTCTCAGAGTGAGGGAGAGAGAGTGCGATAAACCCACCTTGCCGAGCTGCAGGTCAGAAATAGAGCAGGCATCGATGAAGGCCTGAGCGATGACAGATAGGCAGGCATCCATGTGATCCGTCTTATCAATGTCAAACACAAACTGAGGGTTCTTCAGGATGTTCACCCAGAAACGCAGAGGTAAACTGCACAGACAGGCAGATAAGCTTTGAAAAGACTTGCGCTTGCACAGTGAGGCGGACCAAAGGAGACTTAAAAAACTGCATTTAGTTGCATACCTATTGGTTTTCCAGATGTGCAGGGTGTCTGGGTCTGTGATCCCCCGTTTGTCGGCCTGCTCCTCGAGGAAGTCAAAAAAGTATTTGACGGCCAGAGGTGGGCGGTCCGGAGGGATGCTGAGGATGGCCTGAAAGAGGTCATCTAGAAACTTCTGAAGAGTTCCCTGTGGAGTAACAGAGTATGCACAGTATTCAGACACATAAGATCCCTACATGATAACATGATGAAAAACAATGTGTTTGAACTTCCTGTGCCAGTGTCAGCAACGTGATTGGTTTCCTGTCTCTTACCTTTGTGGACAGAAGGCGCGTCAGATAGATTTCAGGAAGAACTTTCTTGCGGTGGCTATGCCTGTGTGACTTCTTGGTCTCTATTAACTCATCGTGAGGTAGTACCTGAAAAAAACCAAGAGTCAAACTTAAGACCCAGGTTGAAGTAATGAACCACCGTATGAGCAGTAAAATGAATGCGTCACTTTGTTCACTGTATGAGCTGTCGTAGGGGAATTTTATGGATTTCCTCACACTGGACACATGATCCAGACTCTACATCAGGGTATTTTGAAACACTGGATAATAAACAGAATTAAGGAAGTGAATGGAGTTGGGAAATTTGTTCTTTGCACTTGCTGTGAACTGGATCATGAGTTTGACTTGCTCCTACAAGTCTCAGTAGAGATGAGGAAAGAAAAGAGGCAAATTCCACCAACTCTGCTCCAAAACTGTCCAGTAAAACTAACTATTCACCCGGCAAATTGTATTCCCAGGAACTCATTATTGTAAAGTCAAAGGGCCCATATCTTAGCTGACGTTTATGAAAGAGCTTAAGCTGCATTAGCGCTGTCATGTCTCCTCAGCAGCTTTCCTTTCAACCCTCCTCACCACCCCACTCCCCCTCTCTCCTTTGCCAGACTTACTCCAAGCTGACTAACAATAGCACATAGGAAAAGCTCCATTAATAAACTCAGACATCATAATTTGGGTTACTTATAAGGAGATACTCACCAAGTGTACATACTTCTCTGTATCCAAATCTTTGACTAAAAAGAGACAACAAAACAAAAACAATCAGTGAGGTGGAGACATCAGAGAATGAGAGGAGACAGGAGAAAGAAGCACAGAGGAGGGTGTCAGATACGAATGAGAGAAAAAAAAAGATTGACAGGAGAGCAAGGGAGATAGAGTGCAAGAGGAGAAAGTGATTAGGGTGGACTGTGGGCCTGAAGGGGAGGGCAGCTGTCTGAGAGAATGAAAGAGAAAGATTACGAGTGAGAGGAGAGAGAAAAGAGAGAGATTAGGGGAGACAGACACGGAGTCTGTGACTGGTTGTGGAGCTGCTGTAATGAGATGGTAATGCTTGGCCAACGCTGGGAATAAAAGCATTAAAGCTAGCTGGTTTATATATAGATCTAAACACAAACACACTCATACAAATGCATGAACAGATATGAGCACAAGGACAAATGTAGATTCATGTTCAAACAAAGCTTGAATACTGGCACACAGACAAATATAGTAAATTATTGTGCACACGACAGCTAAAAACAAAGACAGGCATTTATGTGTATACACACAAACATCCCCAGAGTGAGTGTGTTCTCATTACAGCCCGCTCTGGCAGAGATGCTCCTGCTTAACGGGCCCCTGTCCAGACCCTCAGCACTGATCACAGACAGTCAGGGCAGTGTTTCGTATTAGCCTGGGAGCACTACAGACTCATAACATCCCCTTGATGCTTTGAAGCAGGAGCCACGTTTGGCGTGCATTTGCCTGTTTTTGGCCCAGTATGAATGGGAGAAAAGACTTTGATGGACAGAGCCCGAGCCCAACTGAGCCCTGGTCCGGTGTTGATTATATGAGGTGGACCCTCGTCAACAAATGCACAAGCCCATTAAAGGCTGAATGTAAACGCATTTGTCAACGGGCAGACCTATGGTGATGCTGGACATCGAGCCGGCTTTCATCACTTTTTTTCCACAAGCTGACGCACGCTAATGGAATACATCTACAACATAGGAAAAAGGGCTTTGACGGAGCCATTAGCATAAGAGAATGTGTTGTGATTTATTAGGTGTGAGTATCTTTAGATGTGTCTTTTAGAGATGCATGTTTACATGAGCAGCTCATGTTCTCATAATCAGCTAATCATACGCTGTTGTGTGCGTACTTATCCAAATGTGAGTGAGTGCGTGTGACAAAGTGACATGTGGGTGTGTATTTAAAGGTGACATACCTCTCCCCAAGGTGTTCTCTTTTTTGTCTTGCATGCTCATGGCCAGTGACGCTCCCTCTGGGATCTGTGAAAGGCGAGAAGAAGGAGAAGTGAGGGAAGAGAGACAAGAGAGGCCAGAGGTCACAGGGTTAGGGGTGAGCTGGGGTGCACCACAACAGCATCATTAAGCATGTCCTCCAGGGGAATGTGGTGCTCCAAGGCGCAAGTGTTTGTGTATGTGAGTATGTGTTGGTCTTGCGTGCATCTAGAGCGGTGGCAAGTTTGCAGGGGCCTGGCTAGGCTCATTAAAGTCAACCCCCAGTGAAATGGATTGAACAGCCTCGCCAGTGAACCCAGACTGTTGGTACACGCTGCAGCTCGTTGCTTTCACAGCTCTGTCCCCACGCCTCAGCAAAAACTCAACAGAGCACTTAACAAGTACAGGTAACGGGTCAAAGGTTGAGAGTCACAGTGCGTTTGTTTACCCAGGCACAAATCAACGAAGACATAAGCAAATATGCAAACACAGGCATTCCTAATGGCCATTTTGGACTTATTTTCTTTTCTATACATTTGCCAGATGTAGAAATTGCTGGGAAAAAGGCGAACTTAACAAAAAAACATACAATATCTATCTATCTATCTATCTATCTATCTATCTATCTATCTATCTATCTATCTATCTATCTATCTATCTATCT
>JBAMHV010000014.1:7448468-7460847 GCA_037177535.1 Pseudomugil gertrudae
TTGACTGTTGTTAGAAATAACCTGCACGACAGATTTAAACTACTTTTTGAAATTGAGTATTGACAGGGAGCTTTAGCAGTAATACTAACTACTACCCCCCCCCCCCCCCTTCCCCCCAACAAAATGTGTGCAATGTGATGTTATTTTAGTTCAGTGTTTGACCTTCACTGTGTAGACTGATTTACATATGTACTTAGTTTGTTTTCATCCCTATCTGTTGAACTGGGAAATGTTTCTGGGGGAATATCTGAATATCTGTTTTAATGAGTCAGAGTGATTCTGTGATATGGCAACTCACTGGAAGCCAATTATAGCAAAATTATGAACACAATGAAAAAATGACTGTAAAGTTGGAAACTTCAGGGTGCTGAATGTGACAATAGACCCAACAGTGAGAAGCATATTGGGTATAGATGTAACTTTAGCAATGTAGAATCACACATTTAAAAATGTGTCTGCCAGTTTGCTTTCATGCATCTTTGATGCAATTAATAAATGATTACCACCCTCCGTCCCCCCCATATCAGTCAGCAAGTTTGACTGAAGGGAAAAATTATATTACTGTAATGTGGTTGAAAAACATACTACAAACTCCTGAAGTAAAAGTTTTCAAAATGATGTAAAAGTACTTATTACTATAAAATTACTTATTACACAATAATAACAATAACAACAACAACCTTCTCATGTGCACACACACCTGGTAGTGGAAGACTGTGTTGAGTTTCTTTCGACCATCCTCTAGCACTGAGGAGTTGTCCAGGTCTTGCAGAAGCTTACTGTTGCTTCCAGAGGCAAACCACTCTGGAGGAGAGAGAAGACAAAAGAAGGTAGAGGTGTTAGACAATTTCATTTTAGATTTGGAAAAGAATAGCCGAGACAGACGACAGCCGTGTTCTAACTTTGTGTCATGACCTGTGGAAATATTCCTGGCCCATTAATCAAATCAGCTCTGCAGGCTCCACAGCCTCTGAAAGCAATAACTCTTTGTGATTATGACTGTACACTCTCCTCAATGCATTCTGTCATTTATTATATTGCAGCCTCAGGTTAGTTAGGCTTCATGAGAAGAATTGACCTTTTGCAAAAGAGATTACTATATCTTGGAGGGTCGGAGAGGGAAGAGGATGAAAATAATCAGAGAAAATGTGCTCTTACCCAGGTCCACATCCTCTGCTCGAGGCCACTGGGAGAAAGGTAGGTTTTTATAAAAGGCTTCTATGATTTTTTCCTTAACCTGGCAGATTGTGTCAGTATTCATGACCCTGACAGACAGCGAGTCCATGCCGCAACCCTGGAACGATACGTTGATGTTCTGCAGAAACAAAGTATGAAATGCTTAGCAAAAATTAGGCGAGGGTTAAATTTCACAAACTTGTTCTCAGTCATTCCAATTGGACATGCAAGTTTCTTACTGACTGGATATGAGAAAGGTGAGCTGCAAGTGTGTGGGGTATCTGACCTGTGGCTTGGCCTCAATGTTCTCACGGAGCAGCCACTCCTCATTGAGGGTGTAGCGAGCCTTCCCTGTGATGGCATCTATTGAGCCCTTGTTGATTTGCTGCTTGATTGCACAAAGCAGCAGGAAAAAGGGCTCACCCACTGTTTCCTGGAAAATGAGACCCAGAAGAGGAGTCAAAAATAGAGGCTGTGGGGTAGTGTTTTTAAATCTTATCTACCCTGAGCCATCTTCTTCTTCCTCACCTTAAGGTAGCTGTACATGCAGATGGACATCCAGTTGGTAAGCATCTTCTCCACAACAGACTCTGTGCGGCGGAGCATCAGTTTGGGATTCTTAGAGGCTGAAGCATCGATCAGATCCACCAGCAAGTCTTTCATGATACTGGTGTAGTACTCCAGTTTGCCATGGAGGGCGATAGTGAGCAATGATGCCAGGCTGCATCTGAGGAGTGAGGTAACACATTAGCAAAGGACACAAAAGAGCAAAAACATGCTTGTACACAGACACAACATCAGTTTGTGGTCAGTGGAGACTAAAAAAAGAAAAAAAACCCAAACTAAAACCAAAACATGATTTAGTCCTCCCTACTGCACCTGTGACCGTAGAGCTAAATAAAGGCCTGATCTAATGCAGGGAGTGTCTGAGTCAGTGTCCAGAGGTGCAGGGGATTTCCTTAACAAAGCCCCCTTAATCCTGCTGGAAGAGACTACCTCAGTCAGTAAGTGCTGGCGTTGTGCAGGGAAAGGGATGTGGTCTGACCCCTGGAATTTCTCTCTGATTCACAATGACTTGCTAGGTTTAGAGCAGCAGAACCAAAACAGACCGGCTGATAAATGGGTGAGTATTTACAAAACTGAAGCAAGCACTTTGCAGAGCCTGGGAAAACATAGAGACTTAAAGTAGTACAATAAATACTGCTGCTGTGCTCAGAAAATATATTTATTTGACTTATCCTTTGGAAGTTCAGGTCTTTTAGCTCTTGTCTGCAGTTTACCAGAGGTTATCTGAGATAAAAAAAAAAAGTTTCATCTAAATGAAACAAAAACTGCATGCAGCAGAAATGGGTAAAACTGTAGGAAAGAAAATCAAAAACATTTCCCCCTTTAGTAGGGATGTCTCTTGATATTGGCAGATGTAAATCCAACATTATGTTTGCCTTATTTTTAACTCTTAAATTCAATTCAATTCAACTTTATTTATATAGCGCCACTTCATGACAGCATCATCTCAGAGCGCTTCACATCATATTGAGCCAATTCATCAAATAGCCTATATAAGAGAAACCATAAGATTGCATCAAATCTTGACTTCGATCCAATCCCCAGCCCGAATCTCTTGAAAGACGTATATTGATCATTAGCCAGTAAATGTTAAAAAGCAGCATGTTTCATGTAAAACTGTGACTATCATCTCTGTTTATAAAGATCGAGGAACTTAAACAATGCTTTGAGAAATATTATGCAGAAATAAGATCATCTGTGAAGTTGGTAATAATTAACTTATGTCTAGTTGTTTGGATTTTTATTATTTAACTTTAGCTATTGTTCATGTGGAGTAAAGTTTACACAATTCAACGTTGCCCTTTCTGGCAAAAACAGAAAGTAATTTCCTACAGCTTAATATTCCGAAAAGAAAGTTTTTATAACATTTTTAGGTTTGGGTTTTGAAGAAAGCTGTGGCTGTCCACTGTGTCCGAACAGCTTTGTCCACTAAACAACATCCCTAATTCCCCAGATAAACACAAATCTCAGTGCAGGTGTATTTCAAATGTGGAGTCTGAACCACAGTTAGTGATCGCTTTGCAAAGCCATCTCAAAACAAGTCAGTCTGTTGCAGTTATTCGCTTGCAGCCCTAATTACAATGAAACAGGTCTGTAATTTTAACCACATGTGTACACCAGTGAGAGCAGGAGCTCTACTAATGATCAAAATCCATCACAATTTTCTATAGGGTACTATATTGGCTAAACAAAACAAAAGAGATGAATATGGATTTGCCATTTACAAGAAGAATACAGAACAGGTGAATCTTCTGTGAGTCTGTTGAGGAAAGTGAAATCTGCTTTGCTGCCTTCTGTTTAAGCAGCAGCACCAGTCAGAGAGCTAAAGAGACTGAGTAAATAAATAAATAAAGTATAAAAGAGCTGAATCTGTGTGGAAGGAGACAAAACTGGAACTCCTGGAGCTGATTGTCCAGGCAGAAATGCTGCAAAAGCTGGAATATGTACAATTTGAAACACCCCCTACACAATACAGTGAGATAAAAACAGTGTGTTTAGTAGCTTTTTCAAGTTTGATGTAGATTTATTTAATTGTATTTTTATACTCCTTTTAATTGTCTGTATTGTAGCCATTTATTAATAACATGTTCTTGCCAGTGTGGTGTTATGAAAATGTAAGACTGTGACACAATTGCCACCACCACAAACTTGCCACATAAAGGGATTGCTAATTAGCAATTTTTCAAGCAATTTAGCGAACAATTCCTCCGTGCACGTAGCAACTGAGTGGCAGCAAATGATGCAGGTACCTGTCTCGCACAGCAAAGTCCTTCTGCTGCTCCAAGGCGTGGACGAACGTGATCAGGAAGTGTTTGTTATTGAGGAGGGTGGAGAACAGTGTGATGCCCTCTTCTATGTTCGGCTTTGTGGTGTTGGTGGCCTGATGACAGAGGATGACAGAGGGCAGATGAAACAGTGACTTCTCTGCATGATTTCACTCTAACTGGATTACACACCTGCTGCGCCCTCCCTAATCTATTTCACCACCTTTCGTCTAGAGTGATCCATCTGGTGTACACCTCATCTTTTTATCACAACCCATCCTTTCATCTTTTTAGGCACCTCCCTCTAAGATCTTTTCTTTTTTGCACACTATCTGTATCTCGCACTCTAGTTCCTTACTGTGCGAGATTGTTGCTAAATACGCCGAGTCGTCTTAATGAGTGTGACCTAACTATGGGTGTGACTGAGCAGAGGTGTGATGAAGTCTTCCCTCTGGACTGCAGCCATATGGTGTCGTTTGGAGCCTGACAGAAGGAGAACAAGGGTGTCCATTAAGATAAATGCCTGCCTGTGAGATTTATTCGCTGTGACCTGGAAAACACTTCCTGCGAAGACAATGTAGATCCAAAGCACTTCATCACTGTTAGACAGGCTCCCCTGGCTGCCGACCCAAAAGTAGCGCTGCAATTTTTACTTTCTCTCGTTATAAGTTGTGCACACACATGCATGTGCTTTTGCTTTGAGCACACATTCACATTTATGCGTACAAGCACACTCCTGTCTTTACCAACACAGGGACACACACACCACACTAGAGACGGATTTCAGTGAAAAGCATACTGTTTGTTGGTTCAAAACCCTGAGGGGAGAGTGGCCACAACCTGCCATCAGCTCACTGAGAAAGCAAGTCGTTCGACAAGCTGGATTCTAAACTCTCACTCAATAGAAACTATTGCATTACCACTTCCATTTGCACACTCAAGATCATGTGTGCTCAAACAGATATGCTCTATATACACTACAAGTGCTCCGATATGTTTCTCTTTACTGCTCATTTACACTAACCCCACCATGAAACCTTAATAAGCTTCATTTGTGACCCAGTTGAGAAGCAAGGAAGAAAAAAAGCCCACATCAAGGGAGAGGAAAACCTAATGGCTTAACCCTTCACCTGCCAGTCCTGTAGCAGCGGGTGGGTCTCTGGCAGTGCTCGAGGTCCCAGGGAATCATTCTCGTAGACCGGCTGGACCAGGCTCCTCTCATAATCCGAACACATCTGAAACAGACAAAAACACACTCAGAAAACTGTAAAAACAAAGTCAGCTGTAGCTATAAACACGGGCAGAGGGATTGCCTGGGAAAACAAAAAGAACTGGGCTGCAGTTGTTGGCGGTAGTGTGCAGTGCGGAGGTCTTGAATAGAGCTTGAGTGGTCATGAAAAGGAACCATGACACCGTGACATAGACACCATGGTCAGTAATGGCTCTGAGGCAAACTTAAGTTAAAATGGAGCCTTTCAACACTGTCTATTGTTTCTGGACAGCTACATTTGGCCCGTATTCCAGCACAAAACACTGTTTTGTGAGTGTAATCTCAGACAACCAGGAGCTTTTGTGGAAAAAACAGGGCATGCTACCACAAGAGTGTTTGCTGTCTTAGCGGAAAACTTTGGAGGGACGTTACTGCAGTAATGTATTTAAGTTTTTTTTTTGCAGCACTTCCACACATAATTCATCTGAAGCGGTCCACTCTGATACGTATGGCTGCCATTGCGCAAGACTGTCTATACTTGCAAAACAGAGTGGGTGTATGAGCAAAGTAAGGAGTGTGTTTTCAGAGAACAGGGAAAACTTTTCTTGTCTTGGTGCCCGTCATTGTTCTGTCTCCTTGAGACCATGCCTGTGGTTGCAAGACAAAGCCCCCTGAGCTGTGTCTGTCTGTATTGGTGGAAAAACACCCACCCACAGATATACCCACAGTCTACCGTCAGTGTGGATTGCACTCTGGAAAAATGCTTACCTATAGAGAACACATTAACTCTCCTACAGGGTGCCAAGCTGAGCTCCGCTTGGCAAGACGTTTACAGTGTGTTTAAAAGTTGCAAGGTGAATTATTATCCTGCATATTACGAGCAGTAGGAAATGCAAAAAAAGGGCATGGAGGGATAGAAACATTAATGCCCCGGTGAGAAAAATAGTATTGTCAGTCTGCCAGGTGAAATCAGATAACAGGGTGAAACAGGGTTTCTCACCTTGGGGAAGAACGTGCGAGTGACAAACTGTTTGTACTCTAAAAAGGGGATGCCTTGGCTGCGATTCAGCTCCTTGGTCAGATCTGTCATGTCTGTTTGCAGCTCTGCAAAGCCTAAAAGGAAAAGAGAAAGGGCTTAAGTCATGAGACTGATTTCTTTCTAAATTATACAACTTTATTCTTTCACTGTCAACTTTTCTCACGCTGTTGGAACCTTCTGGGTGATTTCAATGCTGTATCGATTCATTTACTAGAAATTGTGTCATATTTTACTGAATAGTAAACATACCAAAGTATAATCCTGTGATCTTTTTCCCCATTTCTCTGCCAGACTGTGCGGTCTATCACGGCATGCAGGCAAATATTTACCAAATACCAATCAGGGCAGCCAAATTTAGTCTCAGGATTTTATCCAAAACATGTGTGCAGGCCGAGGTTTACATGCAGAAACACTATCGCTCTGGGCACTGACTTCAATCTGCATGCTAATATTGCAGCCCCTCTATGTACCAGCAGAGGATAATGTTCTCTTCTAATAAGAAGCTGGAGATCTTTTTATGGAAAAGTGCTTCCTGTCGCAGAAGGAGAGACGTATTTGGGTTACAATGGCAGTTTCTTGAGACTATTTTTTTGCAGAGGGAAGAGAATACCAGACCCGAGGGATTTAAAACATGATTCATTGCTCCGCTAGGTTATTTATCCCCTCTGCTCACTAAAGCGTCATCTAAATCACCAACAAATTCATACCACCAACAGCAGATTAGATGCACTGGGTCCAAACAGAAAACCTTCCCACTGCTTCAGTTTTCACACGAATGCTTTCCATTTAAGTATTTTGGAAAATGTCAATTTCCCATCATCTTTCACCCCCCCCTTCCACCACTTTTAGCACTTTTTCATCTCAGCAAAAGTATCCCTCACTTTGTACACACTCACCCTGAACTTGGCCACAAATCTATCCGTGTCCTCTGACTAAATAACCTCGCCTCTCCTCCTCCTCTTCCTCCCACGCTTCTGCTTCTCCTCAGGCTCACGGCCCTCATTCCCGCTCCTATCGCTTCCTCCCTTCATTTCTCTTTCTCTATCCGTCCCCCCATCTCTGCACCATAAATCTGGGTGCTCAGACGTGGAGTGGCCTTCACTTGGCTCTACACTAATGCTCTAGACACACACGCGAACATGCAGAGACAGGACTATACATACAAACACACATACACACATAGACCTTTTTCCTATAGACAAAGGGAGGATGAGCTGGCCACTCAGTGTGTCTCCGCGTGTGACTGATCATTTGTCAGACACTGTTTTATGAGTCACGCTTACTAGGCACAAATCTGTCAACTGTTTTATCTCCCTCCCACCTAAGATTAGCAAACTCCCAAAACAAATACGTGTTTTGCATGCACACGAAAACATAAATATACACAAGCAAACAATTAGTTTACCAAGCCTTTTCCATGGCAGTCGATGGGGGGCATAATTTGTGTTGTGAGATTAAAAAGTATATGTGATGGTTTTGCTCTAAGCGCACCTTTACGGATCTCCTCTCTGATCTGGGACTCCATTTCCTCCATTTGAAGAAGCGTTTTCTGCCAGTAGCGTTCTGCCCTTCGGCTCTTTGTGCAGTAGATGACGAGAGCTGTGAAGGACAGAGAAATGGGAAAAATTGCATTCTTGTCACACACTTACAATTTCCAACCTAATAAACGGTTCTGACAGATGTAAAAAATATTGAATTTATTAAACAGGTCTTAGAAATGCAAGTCACCATTTCTTGGTCGATGGAAAACATTTTCTAAAATCTGGGGTTTAAAAACATGAAAATGAAACTTAGCTTTATTTTCTTAATGTGCAAATAAAATTCATAGACACGCTTTATGTGTAAAATCTGGCAAGAAAAACAGGGGTTTTGTGAAGAGCTGAGAATAGATCCGAAATGGGAAATGGTGTGAAAATACACACTAGCACCAATTTTCACCCACACACCTGCCCCACAAACACACTCACTCTAAGATTACAGGCTATAGCACACACACAGACAGAGCAGGCAGAGAGAGAAACACTGGGGTCTTTGTAGACTGGATATTAAAGAGGGATGAAGCAAGTGCAGAAAACTCTGACCCCCAAATTCCTTTGATCTGTTCCACATCTGGAGGACCCATTGCTATTGCAGGCACACATCTATCACCCATTGGTAAGTGTGTGTGTACACAACCTACCCACTGTGCACAGCAGGAGCAGCACACAGCACACCACGATGGATACCACGATGGCCAGCTCACTGCCGCCGAGCTGCACTTTGGCGATAACGCGATGAAAGTTCCCCACTTGCACCTAAAAAAAGGGAAACATCACATGGAACTGGGTCATGTTACCCCAACATCTGCCTGCTCTTTTGTTCTGTTCTGTGTATTCTTTACTCTCACATCGAATAAAAGGTTTTATTCAGTTCTTTTAAACAATATTTCTTCTTTCATCATTAATCAGAAAATTATGTGAAATTACTTTATAAATAGTAAATGATTAACAAGAAAAACATCTTGTCTAAACATAACATAAATCACAATTTTAAATGAATAAAATTTGATTATTGGGATTATATATATATATATATATATATATATATATATATATATATATATAATTCATTTGGCTACAAGGGTTTAAAACAGTGTCTTCTTATGTGATCTGTTTGAATTTGTACATCAAGCCTATGTTTTTAATTTAATTTTACAACTTAGTCACTTTAGTCTAACATGACATTAGCAACCATCTCCACAGGAATGCTTCATCATTACCAGAAAATCAGAACCACATTTGTTTCTGTAAAGTTTGTTCACCAGACTTCAAATCCTGACGTTAAAACAGTTTATGTGGAATCTGAGAAGAGTTTAAAAAGTTTAAATATTTATTAAAAAAGTCATCAACAAGAAACTGAATGTCAAAACTTTTACATTACATAGCTGGTACTTTCCAAAGTACCGAAGTCTGCTTAAATCACATAACAAATTGCCATCCTCAGCTCACTAATCCAGAGCATCCTGAAACTGCCACAACTGTAAGCAGCTGTTCAGGCCTCATCAAAAGACAGCCCTAAAGCTGCACAGAGATGTTAAAAGCAAAGCACTGCTACTTTGGATGGACTTAAGATGAGTTGGATATTTGTAGCAGCAAATATATCAGCGATAAACAACATGAAATGAAAAATAGGAACAGACTTCTCAACATAGGCAGCTACTGACGCTGATTTAGTTTTAGCAACTAAGTGCTCGTCAATTGATGATCGAATATTATGTTTCCTCTAAAATTCTGAATCATGCCAACCAGTAAATGGAAATGAAAAAGAGTGTAGCAGAAATGTATATTTATTAAACTAATTTCCATGTCCATATTTATTACTCTACGTTAATCTATTTCACAGTTCAGTAAAAAAAAAAAACACTCATGAGAAAAAAGCCCCTTAGGTAACATGCCTTAAAAAAAGCTATTTTTAAGACACCAATCTCTCAGATGTTGTGGAAACCTCTTGACACTCTTACAAATGTGGAGTTTCTGGGCGCAAACTGGGTAATAAAATTTCTCTTTGATTGGAAAAGGCATGTTGTGCTTTGAGAGGATGACCATATGTGACAAGCTCACATTTTCAGAGCCTCATGAGGATTGCTTTTATGTACTTTTACTCATTTTCAGCCACATTTAATGCATATATTATACATTGTAACTTGATATATGCTTGACAGAAAAAAGAAAACGGCACACTATGCTCCCAATTCTTCTCTGCGTAGGATTCCAGTTAATTAACCATTTAGGGTTTAGGTTTTCTGTGGAAGGTTTAACTTGTATTTCTAATCTGTTTAGATCATTGTTAACAATCTAAGACTGTTTTGATTATCAGGGTCCCCAGTGAAGCTATAGGAAAACTATTAAGGGGTGATGTTCCACATTATTACGCAAGTCACTGTTTCCATGCATCAGGGAGAAAAAGCAGAATCTTTCTGTAAATGAAAAGTGTGACAGAGCAATACCTTATGAAAGGGAAGGACACATCGAACACCTCATAGAAACTTAAGCAAGATCATTAAACTGTTTTGTGACAGAATTTTTTGTATGATTCAAAGAGCAAATTAGTTCTTTATATCAAGCAAAGTCACCATTATGCAAATCCGTATTAGAGAGCAGCTTTTAAAAAGCCATTAATGTGCAGCAAGTGTATATTTGAAGGTACCGGTGTCGCTGGAATCCCGAGAACCTCTTGATACAGAATACTTTATAACTCTGCAGTTGTGTATAAATCTGTACTTAGGCCACCTTTAATCAATGTTCATAAAGAGAAACATCGCCTGTGGATTCAGTAATGCATTCAGACCCTTAAACAGTTTTATTTACAGATGGATGGGGTTCTGGATGGTTAGTGGGTGGTCATCATGTCCCGAACAAGGCTGTGACATCAGCAAGGTAGTCGTATTAAGATGTTCTGGGCTTGAATAATGGGGATTGAGATAATGAGATTGTGGCCCCTTTAAAAGTGACCTCTGTAAAACATGATCTGTTTCTAACTGACTTTTTCCTGACAAGGTTTAAAAGAAGATTGGTGCCTTCTGATGTAAGTACAATGCATCAAATCATGCAGAAAAAATACTTAAAATGATTCTGTGATGGGTTTAAAGGGAGAGAATCACATCTCTACCATGATGCTGAGATGTGGTGGCCTCATGAAAGTTAAGATGCATTGACTCAACTGTATTTAAACCCCATGGGCCGTGGGGTCTTGATATGCTGAAACACTATTTTATGCAATTTCGTTTTACTTAATAACACCATTTTTTGACAGGTAAAAAAAGGATCTTAGTCTTTTTTTATGCATTACAGTAAATGCATAGTAATTTGGAACAATGTGATAGGTGCTCTTTAATCCTTTCGCTGTAAAATGTTTACAATTCAGCATTACTTAATAGGGGCACCGATGCCTGCACACACATGCAAACCCATCCATTTTGTCATGGCCACAGGTGCACATGTGCATAAAAAAATTGCACCTTGTAGGTTTGGAAAAATGGTTTCTCGCTGCAGAGCTGGAGGAGTCACCCAGTTCAAGCCAACCCAGATGTGACAAGAAAAGAACTTTCACTTCTGCCTCCTGATTAGTCAGCAGGGTCCCTGTGGCCCCCGTTCACATTTTCTCCTCTACTTCCCCAATACCAACATAATTCATAAACAGACACTTAGAGAAAAAAGCCTCTAATCTGCAGACTCAATCCCTCTTACACCGGTTCTACTCCGAAAGGGACACTAGCTCATTGGGCTCCCTGCTCTTTGCATCCCATCTTTCTCTTTCTAGTTCAGGCATTTATTTACACTACCCAGCAAGACAAGACTTTCTTCCAGAGACTGCAATAGGCTGACCAAGTGTAATGGAGGGGAAAATGCCATTGTTCCACATTCCTGTTTCGCTTGGGGTACAAACTGCTATTTCCTCACATCCACTTTTGCAGCACTTCAGAGCCAAGCACGACACGAACATGTAAAAATAGATCTGCCAACGAAAGTAAGAGACGCAACATAAATGGCCACAAGCTTTGCCAGAGCCCAACATATACGCTTTTATTCTAATGAGCAGACACAAAAGAAAATATACACGCGCCCCTTATTTATGCTCCTGTCAAAAGAGCACACAAATCATCCTCACTGCTCATGTGTAGGCAGCCCACCCATTAGTGTTATGACATCTTTTTTGACCCTTGCCCTGCCTTTACATCTCTGCTAATTACCCATGTTATTCTGAGACATCCTGAGAGACAGATAAGGTGGGTGGGTTGGTGCCAGAGCAAGTCACAGGTATACAAGGAAGGAAAAACAGAAACACCAAAGCTTTATTTCTACTTTACTGCTCTGACAGTACAACTCAGTTCTAAGCTATTTCAACACACCACTCCCAGTTTGGCTGATATTAAAACATAGATGAAGTTTTTCCCCTTAATAAAGCCCCATCAAAACAGACCAGAGAGGATAACAACAACAGATGGGAAGTAGAGATGGGGCAGAAGTAGGAGAGCGATTTTATCGGGATTGCACAGGGCTGGACTGTGGGAAAAACACAAGTGAGGAGTGAGATCATTACTGACTCAGAAGATTTTAGTACCACTGTGAGTAGATGAAGTGATAC
>JBAMHV010000014.1:7460947-7476034 GCA_037177535.1 Pseudomugil gertrudae
ACAACAACAGATGGGAAGTAGAGATGGGGCAGAAGTAGGAGAGCGATTTTATCGGGATTGCACAGGGCTGGACTGTGTCTTCACTTGGGAACTTGGAAGCAAAGGAAAAACACAAGTGAGGAGTGAGATCATTACTGACTCAGAAGATTTTAGTACCACTGTGAGTAGATGAAGTGATACAGGATAAAAGACCTGAAGAGTAATTAATATGTACAGTATGTTGCTGTTGTGTTGTTGCACAATGTCATTGACTGATGGCTCACAGTCCCAACAAGCTCCTGATTCATGGTGGCACGCTCAGAAATTGTAAACCATTTATAATGCATGCAAAGTGGCACAGACAAGTCACTTACAGTGCATGGGCTTGTGCAGATCAAATCTGTTTCAGTGAATATCACAGATGGTCCCAACTCTGACTAAATATTTGGCTGGAATACTGAGTGACAGATGGCTGATAAGCTTGAACTATCAGGGTCTATCAAGCAATATTTTCAAGACGAGGCTGGATGTGTATCTGTAATATGCCATGGTGTTTTACATGTTTTTATACTCACTGTGACAGGCAGCTCGCTTTCGCTGGATCTCAGCAATCCATTGATGGTGCAGTGGAACAGCTGGTCATTATGAAAGCTGATGTTACAGGGATAGGAGCCAATCATCACAGAGTATTCCTCGGGCTCCAACTCCAGATCGCTCGGCACTTTCTGGGCCAGAAATGGATAAAAAAAAGCCATCAGCTGGTCAGTGGTAAGATGCCAGTAGGATACACTTTGAACAAGCACAGATATATATATAAAGCTTTAACCCATGCATATTGTGCATACACAATTATTTACTAATGCACACCAAAAAAAAAGGAAAAAAATTGGCCTTGCATGCAGCTGTCACGCAGCCCAGAACTCCTCCAGTTTAGGCAAGAGTTCAGCTTAAATCAGCAAACATCCCCACTGCCTCTCTTGCAGGGACAGGAAAGTTTCTCTAAACAAATCCACTGACAGTCATTCCTGCCTGGGCCCAAAATAACATTCTCAGGGCCTTTAGTCTATTGCAATAATCCGTACTGTGTCCTACTTCCATTCAACTCCAGCGTCTCACTACAGAGAACTATAATAATTAAAGGAACACCCCTGATTTTACGCTTTATCCGTGACTTCAAGTCATGTGGACTCAGTCTGTTAAAAGAGTTGTGCTGTGTTTTTGGATGTTGTACAGGGAGTCATAATATTCTGTGAAAATTTCCCTTATTTGAGTATCATCAGCTCATTATCAGTGCAGAAACACCTGCTTTACATTGTGTCACCACGGCAAACAAAGGATATTTCTCTGACAGTGAGAGTTGTTCTATTTGGTTGCATTATTGGGAATTATCTTTTAGCATGTCTGACCTTATCGTGTACCATTTATCTTAACTTTTGATGCTCCTCCATCTTGTCTTTATGTGTTCATTCCAAATCCTAAAATTATGTATGGGAATGAAATTCAGTGAATGGAATAATTTAATGTGGAGAAGGATAATGTTCTCCTTAGAAAGTCTTCTAAGCTCTTATATTTTAAAATACACTAAATTTTAAGCTAAAGAGGCTTTTTTTTTACAGCTTTACTAATCTATTGCAAATGTATCTACATCATATGTTAGTTCATGAATGATAAAATAAGTAATCAGAGTTTAAAACATTGTTAGCATTGAATTTGACCTGGAGTTTATTAATAGCTTGCATAAAGGGATACCTATGTTTATTCTAGTATTTTATTTACAGTAAACTTGGATAAAGATATATTCTGGGGGAGGTGGGGTATTGTTGTTCTCACTTGACTTAATGTTTTGAATGTTTTGAATGACGAAAGCTATAATACCTGCCCATGAAAGAGCTTTTGAGTCGATCACCTAATTACGTTTGCCCTCTGAAATAAAGGTTCTACAAGGTAACTAGCTGTAATTACTAAACCTCTCTGTCAATTTAAATGTGAATACCATCAAATAAAAGCCAAGTGTCAGCACTTTCAGCCCACATTCTTTGGAATACAATTAGAACTTAAACATGTTTAAGAGCTAAAAGCCAAAATCTGTCAATGTAAAAGAATATCAGCCAAAAGACGAGTTGCAAACGTTAAATTAAGCTTTGTAAAAGAAACTGCATGCTTGTAAATGAAAGAGTTTTTCAATCATTTGCTTTAGTCTCCCTCTTCTACATAATTCTGGCAAAAAGCCTTTTTGCATATAACTGCAGACACCAGAGGTACAACTGCAGCATTTTTAGGTCAATGAACCTGCTAAGTCCAGTATTATTATTATTATTAGTAATGGAATGATAGCTAGACTTACAATAATATGTCACTGTTTGCACAAAATTACAGCTTTCCTTTCATAATAAAAGGCCACGTGAGTGTGCGTGTGTGCATTTATCCCCAGTATTTCCTTGTTGTGATTACACCCAGCCCCCCACCCCCCTACTGCAGGATGCAGTCTCTTGGGTTTTTGTCAACAAGTGCTTCCTCACAACACACACAAACATAAATAAAACACACAAATATGATGCAAATATGTTTGCTAAATAGATATAAAAATATATTTTATCACACCAGATTCAACAATATGTTCACACTTAAATGAGTCAGAAAATAAAAAGATAAAAAAAAACATGGAAATATTCTAAAAATCCATCCACGTTCCAGCTCTCATCTCTAATACAGGGTCAGGCTGACAGAACAAGAATCCAATAAACAAACAAACTTTTCCAGTGGAATCTACCTTCCTAAAAGAAAACAGGGAAAAAACGTTTGAGCCGCTCATCTAGACAGGCCGAGGCAACAATTCCTGCTGGGGCCTTCTCCCAGCACACAAAAACACATAAAGAGGAAGTGGCATCATGCTCAAACTTCCCCGTCCGTGCTGTTTGCATGTGTGTCGCACGGCGTCACAGCCAGCAGCCCTTTCAGGATGATGAATTCATGTGGACAGGTGCTTACATCAGCCAGAACACAGAAGACTGGACCCCCCACTGAGCTGCACCTCCCCCTCTAACACCCCCAGCAGAAGTAAACATGTTTAAGGATGGAGGCTTTGATGTGTTTTATGCACTTCTGGTTTATGTGAATATGAATAAAGACGTGCTCAGTTATGTCTGCTGTGATGTTTAAATGCCTGTGTGATTTTTTTTTTTTTGACGCCAGAAAACAATAAACATCAACGTTTGTTCGACAAACCTGCCCAGGTGATCCTAGGCAAGTTATCTAACAGTACTAGGAGATTAATATTTATTACATTTTTTACACTAAAACCATTTTTTTTAAACATGGGTAGTAAAATAACCTGATTAAAGCCTTTTTCTTGGTTGTATCAGAATGTGGATCATCAAGGCTCTATAAGCTAAAACTTACTGTTTCAGTGTGCCTCTACTCTCCATAGGACTGACATATCGCTATGACAACATGAAGGAATAGATATTCTTTAAGTGTCTTGACAGTCATCTTTTTTTTGTCTGTTTTAAAGGCATCATGTCACACATTAAAATTGCACGTTTGTGTAGTACAATTCAAGCTGTGCCCATTTTTGTTGGCCCCACTATGGCATCCTCAGTGAAAAACACACCGGTCTTGTGTTCCCACTGATCCCGAGCCAAACTGGAGCCTTGTCAAATGGCTGTGTGTCTACTAAAAAGTAACTAGATGACAGACTAAATGCTAATTAAACAGTCGCACTGGCAGTAAAGAGCCAGATGTTAGCAGGTTATAGGAAGTTGATTGACCAGTTAAAATGCTTTTATTATTTTAACCTAACTAACTTAAAATGACATTTTTGATAAACTAAAAATATAAGAGCATACTATCTAATGAGTAAAGATATAATAGTGTACATTGTGCCTCCTTAATATAAGCATGATCTCTTAGCACAAAGCACGGCTTAGCATAGTGCAGGTATGACTACACACCGTAGAGATTTAATGAATTCTTCTTCTCAGTACTCATCTCCATTAGTAAAACAAAATGACTGTTAAATCTGAGTTTATACTTATATTATATCCTTATTGATAATGTCTTACATTGCCTTCATAAAACCTACTTCACGTTATGGAATTTGCTTGCAGCCCACAGAGAACTGCAGAGACAATTTAACAGATAACAAATTACAGCTTATCAATAACAAAATAGCTGCAATGATACCCAGTGATGTTCTCAGACTCCTACAGCTATGTTTTTGCTTACCATATGTATCCATTGCCCTCTACACTTCATTTTCCTTACTGGATATTGTTCTGATAAGGAGTCAAATTGCTCAGTGAACAGTGTTTGATAAACATCAATATAGATTTAACTCTAAATCTGTCCAGAAAATGACCCACTGTGACCACAGCGGAAAGAAAATCATTTGTATTCAGTGTTTAGGCTACTGGTTATCACATGACTCTTAGTTTTTTCAGGGCATCCCAAGGCATCCAAGTAAATTAAAAGGGCTGAAAATAGAAATGTAATTTTGACACAAACTTGGCAACATTGCAATCTATTGTCAAGGCTTAAGCTGCATTTGATCAAAATGCAAGAAGAATCTGCATGCACCCACTTAACTAAAGTGAATAGAAAGATCTGCAGCACTGAGTGGGATAATCAGTTTTCTATAAGAGGATCAATGAGCTTTAAATGTGACTTTTTAGCAACGACTGTCCTGTCTCAGGAGTGTCACTCACATTGATGATAAGCGTGAGGGGCTCTCCTGAATGGTGTTTAATCAGCTTCTCTTTGTTGGCAGTGAAGAACTGAGGGTCCTCTACATATTCCAACAGGAAATGGGCTTTATGAGGTTCATCCTCTTCATCTTCCAGCTTGTTATCAGAGGAGGAAGGGCTGTCCCCGGTGTAAAGACCTCCATTCAGGGAGAACTGCACAAAGGTCTCCTGGGACTGGGTGGATATCGGGGATGGACAAGTGATGGTGGAAGGAGAGAGCACTGTGCAGTGCTGCAAATAGACCAAAAAGAGTCGTGTAAAAGTACATTTTATACCTTTCAAGACAGTTATTAGTTCTCACTAAAGTGAAAGGGGAACATTTTGACAAATCACTTACTGTTTCTCCAATTCCAAGCACTTGCATGGTGACACTCTGCACCAGATCAAAGCCCTGTCCCTTTACAGTGATGGTCCGACCCCCACTGTGAACACACATAACAACACATTCTCATGTAAGCTATAATAAAAAAAAGATTTGTTTTTAGTTACTCTGGCATGTGGGTCCAATCTACTTACCTGAGGAAACTCTTTGTTGGATGGATGAAGCTGATCGTGGGGTTATTTTCATATGTGTATATCGTACCAAGCTCTTTGTCTTGACAAGGATTTCCCTCAAACTCTACACACACATCCACTGACTCAGTGTACATCTGCAAGGCCGGTGGCATGATGCATTTAATCATTTGATCTGTTTTCCTGAAAGAAAAAGAAGAAGTAAGTACTGTAACAGTACATTTTGGGAGGTTTAAAGTTGTTTAAATTCTACAAATATTAAAAATAAAGTTATGGTTATTGCAGCTTTCAGACTTTTACAGAAGGCATGGAACTATTTAGGGATGCTTTATGGTAACAAGTACAAATGCTGAATTTTATCATGTTAGTAAGTTGTGCAAGACACTGCAAAGCAATATAGTCTGAATATTTAATTATCACTTCATGGATTTGGCATCTAGCATTTAAAAAGAATGGCATTAATGTTAAAGAAGTAAATAAAAATTTCAAATGCTTTGTAATTTTAATGGGAAGTCATGCAGACTTGCCAGTTGAGGCAAACCCGGGTGAAGTGTGTATAAGTCGTACGTACTCTGTGATGTTGCATTCCAGCGTGCCGTTGACCTTGACTGCAACCTGAGAGCCAATGTCCAGATGTTCCCCCATGATGGTCACTCTGGTTCCTCCAGCTCGGGAGCCCTTCTCTGGCTCCATGGACAGCAGGTTTGGGGTCTGTAAGGAGGAGAAGCACACCGCAAAAATCAGAGACATCTGATCACAAATTGTGACTTTGAAAAAGACAAGGTTGCCCTAAATGTTTGTGTTCCACGATGCTTTCCTTTAGCTTACGTAAAATATCTTCTAAGCCTTAAAGGTTGCATGTCCAGTTATGAAAGATTAGCTGAGGCAGCTGCTGACTATGAAGAAAACTTAAAGACAGCCCTCTGCACTATGTGCTGCTGCTGAAGCCAACAGACCTTTGAGCACAAACTCGAGACAGTAATGCAGTTCTGATGCTTGTAGATACACATGAAGACCTGCTTGTATCCAATCAAACATACACACACACACGCACATGGGGTCCTTGGGCAAAGATGAATATTTCACCGTCCAGCTCTCCATCTACCCGCATCAGCATTCCTCTTTCCAAACTTTCTATCCCCAACATGAACTTTGCCTCGAGGGAAGCCTCTTATCCTCACTGACAGGATTCACTTCCTCAGCTCGTAGGAATGGGGCAAACCTATTGTATGTCGGTGTTTTAGAGTGGGTGTAAGGAGGCAGATGTTTCCGTCAAAAGATTTTGAGGAAGGAGATGCAGTAGAGACACATATCCTGTCTCCAAAGCTGTTTTCCTTTCTCCCACGTCTTCCCCTCAACCCCACTCACACTGAGCATCTTTGAGCTACACGAAGAAGCCAAAGAGGAGTTCCCACAGCAGCCGAGCCTTAATGTTTGTTGTTTTAGATTTTCTTAATCTTTATGTATCAAGACAGGTTTCAAGATCAGGGTTAGTTCTCTGTGGGGTGACTCATGAACAGAGCTGCCCTTTAAAGCTGCTAAAATAACAGACTGTTCCAGCACTGAATTATGAAACACTCTTTGTCAATGAACAAAGAGGAACAAAGGACTTCCATGGGTATTTCCATGGGTTGAATATTCTTATTCCAATGAGAGTGTGTGGGTCGAGGTTAATTAGCACAATGCTGGCTAGCTTGCTTTAACCAGTGATAGATTCAGAGCAATGAGACGTTCCAACAATCAGCATATTTGTTTTTGCTGGCAGAGAAAGACAAATGACAATGGTGCTTTGCTGCAGCTCAGATGGACGTTTGAAAATTCCCACACACTAGAATTCCTCTGAATCATAAACCGCATCTGTTAACACTCAGCTGACACACTTGGGAAGGCTTTCCCAGCGGGGAACAAGGAAAAAGAGCATAGAAGAAAATGTGGAGGAAGAGACAGAGAAAGCAGAAAGAGAGAAAAAAAACACCAGGAGGTTCGGGGGCTGGAGAATACTCACTAAGTATGAAAAGCTCTCCCTTGACATCCCCGTCCCACTCTGCTCCACATCCACGCGGACAATATCTGTCCTGTCATGTGCAGACCTCCCAGTGCGACACACAAGCCTGGGGACAAAAAAAAAACACAGCACAACGAGAGACAGTTAATAAAAGTACAATGTGGATAACACTGAGAAAAAAAAGACACTGCGTAATCCAGATTTATTAAACCAATTTTAAAAAGATTTTACTAAACTCAAATTGCAGGTGAGGGAAATCAGATCATGACTCCAATACAAAGACACATAATTAATCTCAGGGAATGGTAGTTATGAACTAATTCATCAGCCCCTGTTGCATTTACATATGGAATCAAATATAGCCTTGAGAGATCAGATATTAGCAGATGTAAAGTTCAAAGCTCCTCTGACCAGATGTGTGTAACCACAGAGGAGATTATGGGGGTGCTGAGGCTTGCTCGCTCGCCTCCTGGCTGTGATTAAACCCTGTGCCACCAGCACACACTCTACAGGGACGCCTCATATTAATGACACGCTGGTGTACAGAGGCGCAGGGACCTTCTGCTCTGGGACCTCAGTGGGATAAATGTACTCGGGGTGGGATACAACCTTTGTCGCCTGACATGATCCCCCTCCAGCTTGGCAGCGTGTCGGTTTATTTAGCCAGGTGCCTGCTGCTACAGTGGTTAGAAATTCTCAGCTAGCAATCAGATGATTGACAGATGAATTGTGGGAAATTTACATACATGGAGAGACTATGCTTCATGTAGGAGGACTTGGCAAGATGTACGCTAAGATGAGGCTAGGACAGACAAATATGGGTCAAGCTGTCATGGACAAGATGCCACTCTGCACTGACTGAATCTAAGCCTGAACCGCTGCAGCATTTAATGAATCCAATTAAAGTACAAATTTTGCTCATTTGCCTGAACTGCTGTTGAAAGATATTCCTCATCTGTTGATAACGGTGTCTATATTACTACTCATTAATAGCAGGAGCATCAGGTAAAGAACATCATTACCCCTTAAATTAAACTTTTGTCAGATACCTGGCACGGGGGCACTCTTATAGAAAAAAATCGCCTCAGTTCACATCACTTAATTTAAAGCGGAATTAAAGAAATAACAGGCAAAATGAAACGTGATTATGCACCGATCCTGAGAGAAATACGAGACGGTGGAGTCTGAATTTGCTCAAACATTCAGGACTGCTTCAGGCTAACTGTCTTATCAAAACAGCACACCCCTGTATAAAGTCTGCTTTTGAAACATAGAGGTAGAGATTACACTCTGCACAAAAAAAAAATAAATTCATTGTTTTTTTGCTGGCAAAGAAAGTCTTATCTGCAGATGGAGACTGTGATGGACTCAGCCAGCGTGTCTGAGGTCTGCAGCTTTCAGCAAGTTAAAGACAACCCAAAATTCTTTCCAAAAACAGAGATCTGTGTCATGATCATATTTATCAAAGTGTCAATAATGATGGCATAATGCAGAATGGAAACATTTTATATTTCACATTTTTACTAGTTAATAAAATGTCATAAACGTTAGGGTTTTATACAGCATGCAACAGCATGTTTTATCTGCAATCACACACCAAAGAGCATATTAGAATCCAGATAGCTGTTTTGTGTCTCATCCAAAGACACTCTGACACATAGAGGAGCTGTGGACTGAACCATCCAGTTTCTATTTGAAGAGTCACCACTCCTCATGTCATGGCTGCCTTGTAGCTCAGGATGCTTATTTCAGAATGTCTCGAAAAGAAATCTACATATGTATTTTTTCTTTTAACAGTGCTGCAAATTACCAACCAAATTCCTGTATGGTGACTTTACATGCAGAAAGCAGGGGCTACATGGTGATGTGGTGGTTAGCACTGCAGCCTCACAGCGAGAAGGTTACTGGTTTGAGCCTCGGCTCGGACAGTGGCCTTTTTGTGCAGAGTTTGTATTCAAAAAAGTTTTGCACAACCTGAAGATATCTTGGTGTGCAAACATGTGAGCTGTAAAGTTGACACAACGGGATCCGTGTCAAAGGACAAGTTGGCTCCCAGTAGAAGCAAACAGAGCCTGGGCTGACCCCTGCTCTACATTCCAGTGCCGCTTCACTGCAGAGATATTAGAGGGCTTCAGCGGATTATTTTTTTTTTGCAGACTGTAGTGCCCCTCATCATTTTCCTCGAGTGTTTGATGAGAATCATCAACAATCATGCGTCTGGATGCAACTGCTGTCTGCTAAATGGACAGAGCGAGGGCCACTTAAAGTTCAAATGAAAATGATAGTGAGGCCAACATGAAGGATTTGAGCCAAATATTCAGAGAAGCACTTTGGTAAATGAGGTGCGCCCTGGCCCACTGTGCCATCAATTAACATGTCAACACCAACTGCGTGCAGCGTAGGCTCTCCAGAGCTGCACAATGTCCTTTTGGCACACAGATGTGAACTTTAACCTTCCGACACAGAAGGAGGCACCTGTCTTAACAGCCCTGGTAAATGAGGTTGCATGTGCAGGTGTGTATATGCTTAAGTGTGTGTGTTGCATTTACATAAGAAGCACTTTGAAAGAAATTCTGAAACAGGGAGATTATTAAGCAAAACTGCAAATCTTATGCAGCTCTTGCATCTCTAAAAGGCTGCAGTGTTGTATGAACGGAGTTAGATTTTCTTAATTTAGGTTTGCACTAAGTTAAAAATCACAATTTTAAGTGTGAATGATGAGATCAGATCAGATCTAATGGGTAATTTGATGTCCTGGTGCTGAAGCGTGTAGGTGTGCGGCTGCATGCGAGTGCCAGTCAAATGTGTTGACAGTGTCAGATGTATTGGCGTGTTGTGATTTGTCAGACCCACTTCCAGCAGCGAAGATGTGCACCGTGATCATAACAGTCAGCCTCAGGAACCAACGAGGAATGCGGGTATGAAATTAGATCAACCCTAGAGCGCAACATGATTCGTTGCTATTAAAATGTGCGGTTTCAGGGGGATGTGTCAGGCTGGTGGAGTGGCAGGTGAGACCCGGAGGTCACCCTGGAACTGGTTTTAAAACAATGATTGGCTTCAGTGGAGCAAGACCAGATAAACAGTTCAATTCAAGGAACATTACTGATACTGAATGGAAGTTTGGATGTAATTGTAGAGTTACTGACTTTCATTGAGTTCTGTTATGGCAGTATCAAAGCCAGGCCCTACTGTCTCCATGGTGACAGTGAGATGGTCCCTGAGCTACGGGGGAATAACAACAGTCATTTGGAAATGAGTAGTGTGCTGCATAATAATATTTGTGAAAATTAGTCTCATGAATGCATGAAAAACTCAACCACACAAAAATGGCTGGAATCCTGACACCTGTATCAAGCAGATATTATTGTGAGGAAGTTTATTAGCCAGCGTTTCTTTAAAACATGTAAATTACATACTAAAAGCTATTACTTAGTCACATGGACTACTTTCTTTCAGTTACAGCATTAAGTAGCAGAGTCATATTCACTCATCCTGAATAGATTAGTAATGGACTATGGTTTGGTCTTGTACAAAGAAAAGGTTTTAAATGTAACAAAAAGACATTTTCCTTTTAGTACCTTATTTATTGGGAATGCTTGATTAGCTTGTTTTCAACTCTTAATAGGAACCCGGTGTCTTGTTAAAAACTTGCTATGTGTCTTTCACATTTCCCTAAAGAGCAACTGGTGTGGAGATATCTTCTAAACACCAGCATAAAGCTGGTTTGAGCCTCAATCTCTTGTCACAAACATCAAGTAGTACAAAAACTACTGTACATGAAATTTTAATAAGAAAATGACCAAAACTCTGTTTGATTGGTTTCTTCTGAAAACATCACGTTTTTGAGTTTATGATTGTTAGTTTCACATCCTATTCAGAAAAGCACCATGGTATCGGTTTCATAACTTGTTCCTATTCAAAGTCAAATTGAGATCATTGATCTCCTGAGCTTCTTAATCAGATTCCTCCCATTTAGTTTCACATGCATGTCAAAAGGCTAAAATGCTAAACAAAATGCTTTGAAATTGTGTCTGATATTCTGGAGGTCTGGTCCACTCACTGCCCACTCCACACCACAAGACCTTTCTCACTCCAATGTTTTGCAGTCCTCATATTGGGTCTCGATCCAAACTGATGTTTCTGTTTAAGAGTTTAGCAAATTTCCCACAGCCCCCCTAAAACAAAAACTACATAGCGTTACTGTTTTACAACAAAGATCCAGCACATGACACAGAGTACAGCTATCCTTTAAACAAACTGTAACATGTAAACTAGAGGAACTTAATACTTTTTTTTAATCCATAAAATGTTTTAAAGAGCTTTTTTCCCTTCATATTGTCCTTTTCCCAGCTGATAAGTCATTTTTGTTGTGGTAGAGTTTCTGTTTTCCTAAAAAGTAAACAACACTGACTGTACTGTCTGATTTACGGGTTTACGGACACACAAAGTTTCGGTGACGGCGAGATAAGATTTGCTCCATAAAGTGTGACATATCTTTCTTTTACTTTTCTCTTTGACAGTGTCTATTTTTGCTTCCTGTGCACCTGAACATTCACCTGCCTGAACGCATGTAAGGTTACCATGGCAACACATAATTGGCACCTATTATCACAAGTCCAAGCTGCAACGTTACTGCATAATTAAACTGAGCTTTAAATAAAAATACAGCTGATGTAATGGGCAAGGATTTATTTCTGCTGTCCCACCATTTTGACAGTGCAGATAATTAAACCTAATGAACACGAAGCTCTGAAACTCAAAAGAATAAACATTTTTATAATCACTACTGTCCTTAAGCAAACACCTGGGGAGAAACTGAAACAGACTGTGAATTTGTGTCTCTACGTAGTGGGAAGTTGTATTACTTACTTTACAGAGACAGTATAGAGCTCTGGCAGGAGATCGCATCGCACATCATCTATAAAGACTGCCACTGCCGAAGCTTTCCGGCCCAGGTTCCTGCCCTGTACTGTCAGCAGTGTGCCTCCTTCAACAGGACCCCTCAGAGGAGAGATCTGACAAAGACAAAGTGAAGTGATGAGCAGAGAAAAAAAATAAATCCCTGTGACAATGGACAATAAATTAGAGCTTGTAAGTAGATTACCACTTTAAAACACTCAACTAATGATGAGTCCTAATTAACATAACATAAAATTAAGGGAATAGACAAGTTGTGTCTGATTTTTACATGGAGTGTGACACATACAGAGATGAAGATCTAATTAAATAGACACATGGCTTAGGTATACGGACACACAAAGCAGACTCTTAACTGTGCCAGTCTGAGACTCCACGGCCTCTAATCCTCTATAGCACATGCAAATCAAGAGCAGCCTAAGAGCCCCCTTCACATCCCACAAGAGACAGACAGAGTGAGAAAGTGAGGGCTGGAGAGGCGAGGTGGAGAGCACGGCAGAAAGGTGGATGAGTGGGGAGGCAATTTAGAGAACCGAGTGTCGAGAGGAGAGTGAATGCTGATGATGGTGGTGAGAGAGCAAAGCCTCAACAGGGGAATTAATGCACAGTGCCTCTCCCTTTCATCTGTTTTCCTGTGTCTGCTCTGTCAAATTCCTAAGTCCTATTTCTGCTTATGTTCAGAGGCATACCCTCACGCATCATTTCAGTCCTTGTCTTTGGTCCCTTAGCTTTCCATATGGAAGCAACAGAGAGAAAGAAGACCATCACCTTTTCAATCCCCCATGAAAACAGTTTTAGAGATAGGATCTCAAAACCCAAGACAGAAGAAATCTACCATTGCCTTGCCATTGTAGCATAGCTTCCCCAGCATGCGTGCCTCTCTGAATAACCCCTAGGCTGAGTCGGGGTCACAGTGACCCCTCTGTGTTATTAGTCCGGCTCCAGCTCTATCAGAAACTGAGCTGAAGAATGAAAACAGCTATTCTGTTTGGTCTGGGTAGGAGGACAAGATTTGGCACTGCACTCAGATAATGTGAAACCCTAAGACTGGCAGCACAGATAAATAAACCATTTATTTTCCAGCTAAAAGTGGAGGCAGTTAAGGAAAGGAAGGAATGCATGGCTTGTGTTACTGTGTGAAAACAAACATATAGAAAATTTTCTGTCCAAAATACATGTCATTCTTATAGTTTTGGGGTTTAATCATTCCTTAAGCTTAAACATCCGAGCATACTTTCATTACCAAAAAACACATATGCACTCATACCATATGAATAACACATACAGTAAGCTATCTGCACTATACACCTTTTGAGCATAATCGTTGCAACGTACACGCATGCAACAGTCACATCACATGTAATGCAGCAAATTTAAAGGATACCTGACACACAGGTTTGTTAACTGCCCGTGGCGATAAACAAACCTTTAGGGCAAAACACATTTCCGGCTTGCAATGGAAGGAAACATTTACTCAAGACATAGCACAATAAAATGAAGAAATGGACAATAAGATGACTCAAATAAAGAAACAAAAATCCATTCTTGTTACATTCACAAAAAGAGGTAAGATCAGGACAGGTTGTGGCAGCTGTACATCATAACTTAAAGTGCTTTTAAACATCTGTTGAGAATTCCTGTGTTTTTTACTATTGCGATATATTTTGTAGCATTAGAAAAAATAATCGCACTGCCAGCTTTTTCCAACAACCTGAAGCTCGTGTAACATGTAATAGAAAAAAAGCAGTTACTTAGTAATAAAAATCATCTTATAGACCCACTGTAGTGTGTCTCTGTAGTGCCATTGGGCAATGACATTACCATAAGCTTGCATGCTGTTCATTTACACCTCTTACAAGTCTGTGAGTCTTGATTTACAGCAGAAATTCTGCCAGGCCTCCAGGGAGATTGCAGGGTGTGAGTGTGTCTCTGCAAAAACCTCCTTACGGAACACTGGAGCAATTAAACACATATGAGGAAAAAAATATCCCCCGTTCAAACACGCTCTAAATGCAGCATACGTGTGTCTAACCTGCTCCAGATTAACTATCCAAATGATGAATAAATATGTGCTGATTTTATTTATTTCTTTTCTGATAGAACGTTTTGCAGTCAAAGCTTTCATCTTTGTCTTGTCAGTCCGGCTCCACTGCTTCACATTAATCAATGAGGACGTGAAGACAAAAACAGGAAAAATCTCCTCACTGTATTCTCCCCTTTCCACCTATTTTCTGTCCAACACACTCTCCATCCTCTCTCCTAGCCCATTCGGGTCCCAGCCAGGTCCCTCTGTTCTTTTCCCCTTTCATGTTGTGGATAAACTGTGTTTGGCAGTTCCTGTTTTGGATGCTGAAGTATGTTTTCTTTTACTGCAGAGGACTAGCCTACACATAACATGAGAACAAAGAGCCTCCGGAGATAATAAATGTCTCCATTGTCCGCTGCCAATGCATTAAACAGAGAGCATTTTTTACAATTAGGAGATAGGTGGCAAAATTTAGTGAATAATGAAATCCTTCATTTTAATATTGATATTTTGAAATTATAATCTCATGACAGAAATTGCATATCACTCAAGAAAGTGAAGACAAATGTGTCCCATTATCTTAGCAGCGCTTTGTCGCTTGGTTTGCATAGGACAGAGCTGCTGCTATGTGAGAATGGGTGAATGTTTAGGGAAAGTGGTTCTTTTTTCTCAGTAAGCTGGAGTACTCGGGCTCTAACCCCTGTGGATTCTCTGGGAAAACACGCCAAAGCATTGCATCACACACCCCACTGAACCACAGCCCCACTATGCTCTCTCTACAACCAACCCTCCTGTGAGAGTATAAAAGTGAGTGTGTGTGTGTGAGAGAGAGAGAGAACTACAACAATGGCTTACCCACACAAATAGCATTTCTATCCAGCTAACTTTGCTCACGTAAGAAG
>JBAMHV010000014.1:7490907-7508500 GCA_037177535.1 Pseudomugil gertrudae
TATCTATCTATCTATCTATCTATCTATCTATCTATCTATCTATCTATCTATCTATCTATCTATCTATCTATCTAGCAGTCAAGAGGCTTTCATTTCTCTTCATTCGTCTTTCAAGTATTTCCTCAGATTCTCGAATGAATTTGGTTCTGGACTTTGACCGGGCCATTCTAAGCTATACTTCAATCTAAATTAATCCAGCTCAGGGTCTGTTTCCTGTTTGAAGTCAAACCTTCACCCCAGCCTCACGTCTTTTGCAGTTTCCACTGGATTTTCCTTCAGTATTGTCCTGTATTCAGCTGCATTCATCTTCCACTTGACCTCTGATCAGCTTCCCAGTCCCTGCTGAGGGAAAGTATCCCCACAACATGATGCTACTGTGTTCAAGGTCAGAATGGTGAGTTCTGGGTGATGTGCAGTGTTAGCTTTCCATCACACATTGTGTTTTGTATTTAAGCCAAAGAGACCAACTGATCTTATCTGATCAGAACCCCTCATTCATCAGCTTGATGTGTCACCTTCATGGATTTCGGTAAACCTGTGGGCCTCTAATTGATTTCTTTCAACAAAGGCTTTCTACTTGTCCCTACAACATAAAGGTCACATCTGTGGAGTATAGGACTAATAGTTGTCCTGTGGACAGATGCACCCGCTTGAGCTGTAGGTACATCTCTGCATCTTCTCCATCGTTACCATGATCTTTCACATGCTTCTCTGATCAGGGCTTTCTTGTCTGGCCAGACAGTTTAGGTAGATGAATATGTCTTGGTAGTTTTGCTGTTGTATCGTACTCTTTGCATTTTCAAAAGGTGGATTAAACAGACATCGTAAGATTTCTGAAGCTTTTATCTGTAAAAAACTTTAAAACCATACACAGTTTACTCCCACTTCACAATAATGCACTACGTTGTGTTGTTCTTGCGCAAAAAATCCAGATAAAATATGTGGAAGTTTGTGTTTGTTCAAGAGGTTTGAATAGTTTACAAAGTACTGTAAAACTGGTGTAGGGCTTGGACACGGCCAGTTTCAGGACAAACACACAGGGACATACTGCTTACTTCCACTTCAGACCTATAACAAACCTAAAACAAGAAAGAAGAACACTAGATAATAAAAAAAAAACCACACAGGTGCAAGTTACATGGTAAGAGATCTGATCAGAAGATCTGACCTTTGTCGTGACTCCGCTAACCGCTGTGGTGGTCTTTCTACGATTTCAACCCGGAAAACTGTATTTAGATTATCTGGTAAATTCTGGATTTTATCTTTTAAGTACTGAATACCTCCTAATTGGCATCCAGGAAACTTCATTTTAACTCTCATCAACAAACAACGTGGGAACTGAAACTTCAGGTTAAGATCATTATGTTTTTCTACCATCTTCATTTTCAACAATTCCTTCTTATAATGCATTTATATTTTTCTTTTTAAGTCACACAACAGTTTGATCAAATGTTGCACTGTGAAAAAAATTAATTCAAAGCACCTCACTTTTCTCGAATGTTGAAACGCGTGCACAATAAAAACTAAGCAGGCACACACAAACACTTTCCTCCTCCCCGCACTCGACTGACTTTAAACAGCTCCTTAAAATAAACAGAGCCAAAGTTTGCAGCTAAAATATGACCTGTGAAAACTCATCACCTCTTCCGTGTCTGACAAGGTGGGAATCCTGTGAGACCGTTCAGCAGCAGCAGAACATATGAGCGTCTAACATACTCACACAAACACACACACAAAGATAGGCACATGCAGATAAGAGCGATAATTTATGAATACGGTAGCTAAGATGGCATGCCACGCATAATTTGATTCAAATGAAGATATTTAAGTGCTTTCTTGTGACGTGTGGAAGATTAAACCAGCATCAACATGAAAAGGGTGATCAAGGACTGAGCTTTATCTCTGGCTGAAAAACTAGCTCTTTTTCTGACAATAATGCAGCCTCAAACAAGCGAACAGACATGTTTTCATGCTAACTCTACATGCAGACGTGCTGGGAAATGTCAGAACCATGCATAAAATCAAGCAGGCACCCACAGAGACAGTGGCGGCTTCACAAATTGTAAGATCTAGTGGTCCTTTTTTCTGTCCACAGTGTTTACTGTTGTAGCAGACAGTGAGGTGATGGAGAGGACCATCCACCCCCACACTTCAACTCCCTGATCCCCCAGGCTCTGCAGCCACAGCGCCAGCCCAGCGGCCAGCAGGACTGGCCAAACAGTGCATCAAACACACATATACACACACCCATGACATCAGCTCCCTGGCCTCGGAAAAGTCAGAAAGAGACACACACTCGTGCTGACACTTGCACGCAGGCTTACACACTTTGACATTTCCTTGTAAAAAGAGCCAGTGTGCATGCTCTCTCCCACCACCATCATCACAATCAACACTCCTTTGTAGGGGGATAGAGAGGAGGACGAGGGCACTGGGGGAGGAGAAGACACGAACTAGTGAAACAGAGCGGCAGGCCAAGAGACGGATAGGCAAATTATCAAAGCTACTGGAGAACATGAGGGCAAGAAATAAAGAAAAGGAAGCTGAACACTCTGAAATATAGGGAAAAAATGCAGTGAAGCAAGAATAGAACTTAGGATAAAGAGATGACAGATAGATAAATATGACAAGGAGACGGGGAGATGACAGTGAGACGGTCTGACCACATACACACAAGCTCTCATCAGTTCCACTCATCCAGCTCTGAATGGCCTCTGGCAAAGCCAGAACCTCCATTGCTGCAGCGTAGCTCGTCACAAATTCACTATCTCGTCTGATCTGCTTTAATCACCAACCAACCGACACACACCAACACACAGACAAACAAACACAGCTCGACAGCACACATATTCTCCCAAAAACCAATGAACACAAGGCTAGCGAGCCAGTGCTGACAGAGCCACATTAATCACAGTGTACTCTCATGCGCTCACAGCTCCACTTCAGCCAAGTCACTCCTCGCTGGGCGCTCCTGGCTTCCCACTCCCACCCCAAACTGCCAGAGAAGCCAGGGGAACACTCTAAACAATGATGTTACTCCCAAGTCTGGGGACAAATGAGAAGCAATTCAGTTATGATCCAACCAGAATTTTTTCAAACCAAAATCACGCTCTGTTGCTGCCAAGATTCAATCAGCAAAGTGACTTTCTTAAATTGGAAGTGATGATGGTGAAAGCCAGCAACTTCAAATGATTCACTGAGTGCAATGCTTAAAGTATGAAAGGCACAAGCAATTATTATTTTATTGTGAAATCAATCTGATATAATTTTGCTTTAAAATGACCATTAAGTCAAATAAATCACTTTTATAAACAGCTGCGGCTGGGCCTCCGCTTCAAAACAGCCAGATTAGGAAGTGAAGATTTCCACAATCTACAGTCAAATACCATGTGGCTTGAGTGTGACACCAAAACATATGATAATTTGATTGAATTATGTTTCACTGAAAACAGAAAGGAAGCCAAGAAGAGTTGATTGCAAGGCGATTTGGGGGTGTAGGGAGTGGGTGGGGCATATAAAGAACCAGAATCTGAATTTGATGTGGTCTATCTTACCTGTTCTCCAGAGTACACCAGCCACAGTGGGGATCACCTGCTCCCAAACAGTCACTGCAGCTCTTCCACTGCTCACAGTCGGCCACTTTCACTCTCAGCATCTGTGCAGCAAAGCACAAAAGACAGAGGAAAAGCATACTATTTGAAACAGTCCGAAAGAGAGCAAGGCAAGCAGTTTTCTTTGTGTAAAATGATGCAAGCATGTCAGAGACCTGGAAGAAATTACAGGACATTACCCAATGATATTAATAATCACTCAATATGCTATCAAAATAACGAACATCTGCAGCTTCTCAGATTTGCTATTTTTCCCCCTTTTACATCTTTTTCAATCTATTTGTTGTTATTTGGACTGATGAGCAAACATAACAAGCAATTTGATGTCACCTTGGCCTCTGAGAATATGACACTACAGTAGGTGCTATATTCACTTTTTCCTGTTTCACACATCAGCTGAAGAATAACACAAGCAACTGAACCAACTGTGGAAAGGAAGTCTCACCTTTTCACACTTTTACACAGCATTACAGGTAAATCATTACAGTGAAATTGTGAGTTTACATGACATATAATACTAATTTATTCATGTATAATAACTAAACTCATAATCTGTCATGCTACTCTATGTATATCACAACTATAATTGTTGCAAAGCGTATAACTAACACATATATCTTCTTGTAAATACAATAAAGTGCAAAGTAAGCCATTTATAATTGCATGATGCTTATATTACTAAGACAATCTGGATGCTTCAAAGTGCTGGAGGCAGCAAACACTTTGCTTTGTAACTACTTTGTCAGAAATGATGCATCTGTTCACAGTGCAAACAGATGCTGTGGGCAGTAAGCAATTTATTTTTTTGTACTTTGTGTTTTGTTATTTTTTAAAAACAGAATGGCAAAATAGGAACATCACTCTGCTTCCACACCACCAACCAACACACACATGAAGACAGCAGCTTGAAAAGGGGGTATATTTTAGTCATAGCAAAATGAACTAAAACTGGCACAAAATGGCTGAAATGTGAAATCATAAGGATTGTAATTTGACAGCTACAAGTTGGATGTGATGTATTGTCCTTAAATGATATCCCACAGTTTGCCAAGTGATATCTAAAAACAACTTGAACTTATCAAGAGTGCAAATGAAAGTCTGGCTCTAAGACATCAGTCTCTGTGGTTTAATTCCCAGCTAAGTCAGCTAACAATCAGGTACGTTTATGCTGTGTGATATAATTGCTGGAGGTGCAACCACATGCTTTGATGAGCATAATTATAATGAAACCAATTGGTTTTGAAATGCAGCCTTGAAATCTACTGAAGGTCTGATCAGCTAAAATCGGCACAAACGTGTTCCAATTGCTTTTTTTGTGCTTTTCCTTCAGGACAGATTAGTAACAGAGAAGCAACAAACAACTAATGACTCAAACTCTGACTGCATCTGTGTTCTTACGTGGTGAGAGGTCATGACATAGAGGAAATTGCTGTCGTTGGGGTCGAAGGTCATGATATGGTGGACTGCTTCGTTGCCTGGTAGCCTCAATATCCACTGATTAGCGATGGTCAAGTTTGCCAAAAGGGTCAGCTGTGAAGAAAACACATACAGTTTGTAAATAGTATAAAAATGTGATAAAGATATGATCAAACATTCATTCTCTATACTGCTTAGTCCAATTCAGCATTGCGACTGTTAAACGGGCCATACTGTTTAATGGATGAAATATACTGAATCACAGGTTGGTTCAGCTCAGCTGTAAACAGAAAGGCTCTGCAGCAAGTAATCTGGACAGCTAGTAAAAGCATTGACTGTACCTTGCCTAACCTAGAGGAGATAACCACCTCAGGCTGTTCCAGATGGGTCAAGATTATCCTGGCTGACCCGTTCCACCTAGCTCTCCACCTGTTTGACCTGCTCCCCTCCGGCAGGAGATACAGGTAATTTAAATCCTGCACAGCCAGGATGACAAACAGCTTCTTCCCTTTGATCACAATCAAAGACCCTCACAAGCTGTGATAAGGACTTAATTCATCTTCAGATTTTACAATAATACATAAGTGATATCAAATAAGCACGGGAGTATGTGTATGTGTAGTAGTATTTGTAATGATACTGTCTTTATATAGTTAGTGTGCTTTTATATCCATTCATCCATTTTATACCGCTTATTCCCTGAACGGGGTCGCAGGGGGGGCTGGAGCCAATCCCAACTGTCAACGGGCGAGTGGCGGTTTACACCCTGGACATGTTGCCAGTCCATCACAGGGCTTTTATTTCTACTTACATAAAGTGATTCTGGAGATTTTATTTTGTTGAACTTTTGTGCAAAGGTGATATAGAGGCGGGTTACTCCCTGGACAGGTTGCCAGTCCATCACCCATTTGGGGGTAAATGATTGTCTATGGAGAAATTACAATGAGCAATTAACCAAGCAAGCATGTCTTTGGACAGTGGGAGGAAGCCAGAGTACCCAGAGAGAACCCACACATACACGGGGAGAACATGCTCCACATAAAAAGGCCACTGTGAAGAGCTCCCCCCAGCCGAGGCTCAAACCAGCAACCTTCTTGCTGTACTAACCAACTACACCACTGTGCAGCCCAAATAAAAGCACATATGTAGCATTTTTAGAATATTTACTAACCACCTAATACCCATAACATTCCCACTTGCTATTTATGCAGCAGCTACATTGTACCTGCATGATGTAGCTGTGGATTTATCAGGGAAAATACATATTCTGTTAATGCAAATTTACTAATGCTGCCTGCTTTTTAAATCCGTTCTAATAACCCAGTAGGAGGGCTGGAAAGGAGTAGTAGGACTAGACTTTTATCAAATCTGGAAACTTAAGCTACACAAGTGTGTAGAGCCCTATCATTTTGTGTTCCCCCTTTTTAGACACATTTTGAGAGGCTTTTGTTCGAGCACTGTGCCTAATCTTGTCTGCCAAATTGTGATTTATCTACACGGTGGCCTTCCTACAGACCAAGATAATAAAATGGCGACATGTTCTCACATATGCACAAACATACGCACACACAGACACACAGAGACCCTGTAGGAAAAACAAACTGTGCTGAGTGAGACTTCCTGTCACGCAGACAGTGAAAGCCCTTGTTTCTTGGATTTGTTGGGTCTCTCTCTCTTCAATGGAGACATCCTGAGGAACTGCCAAACTGACCGACATCTGGTGACAAGCATGGACTGTGTCACTTCTCTATTTGCTGGACGCACAATCACGCGTTTGCATGCACACATACACATACAAGACAAAACCATCACCACCCACTGAGACAGGCTGGTTAATGTTAAACTAGAGCAGACAGAAGCTTTGTAAACCTGTGATAAAAGGCATTATCTCAGCCTACAAATATCACTGTCGTTTTTATAACACCACCCACCAATCTTTCTACATACACACACAGTGGTGATATTAAGCAGCTGTGTTTTGTCTTCACCCCCACCTCTCCTAACTCCAGTGACTAAAACACATTTGCAGAGTGACACTATGAGGAGCAAGTAAACAGCAGCCCACACACCTGGACAGGGGAGAATAATAGGAGCAAATAGGAGGAGTATTGAGGTGAGCTGTGGCACAAAGTGCCACCCGGTCAGGCAACAAAACACCTGCTGTACTGGCAGGTCACTCTGACTCTATTCTCTGTCTGTCTTCATGCAGATGAAAGGCCCTATTCAACCAAGGAGTGTTCAGCTGCTGTGTGCTCCTTTTCTATAAGAGTGTGTGCATGTGTATGTGTCTACCTGGGTGAAATAAAAAAATAAAGGTGGGTGGAGGTGGGGCAGCAGAATGAGAGCAAGAAAGGAAAAGAGATAAAGTCTGTTTACATGCACAATGAATCAAAGATCTTTCATATCTGAGATGAAACAAAAAACTGTGGGAAGCGAGCGGGACAGTAAGGCGATGAACAGAAAGATGGAGAGAGTAAAACTGGACGAGAGCGAGTGAGATAAAGGCGGACGCTGCCAGAGCCAGAAAATGGAAGTCAGCTGTAATGGGGAGGGAGGGAGACTTCATTAAAAAAATGCATGTAATTACAAATTACTTGACTGAGGGCTCTCTCATAGACAGTAAAAGAGGTCTAACTTAATCTCAACCACTGCTTCTCTCTATTTAGTCTGAGCCAAACTCACAGTCAGAATCACATTACACACACTAACAGCACCATTAACCTCTGTAACAGCTCTATCCTCAGGGCACACACACACTCACAATCACTAACACACAAACCGTTACACAGACATACAACGTAAGACACTTACAGGCTTCATGTTGTTGCCCAAGGTCGCAAAAACACTATGCATATTATATAAAAAAGGTTGACACACACGTATATACATATAGCTTAAAAATGGCAGGGAATGCATTCATGTGAGAAAATACATGGGGTTGGTGCCCCACTCACAGTGGCCTGCAGACCAAGTCAAACACCTAAAAACACAGTCAAATCTGAAATTAGGCAAACAGTCACACACACAAACATAGTGCTGTTTACACCACCCCAACCAATGTGGTATACAGTAAACCATCCAACAACCATTTAGCACATGCTCATACCTCATTACGCTTCATCTAAGGAAGGAAAACAAGGAGTTCTTTTAGCCAGCCAAACCCTACAGCAGCATAGTTTTAATGTTGTAAAAGGTACCAGGCTAACAATACGGGCAGAGTCAGCCTCCACAAACGACTGAGGAGCAGCTTGTTGCGCTCGCAGGCAGCACAGTCAGGGGTGACCAGGAATGTGGCTGAGACAAGAATTAAGGAATGCTGTTAATTGGACAGGAAAGGTTTTCACAAGCCGGACCGTCTGCAGATGTTTAAAAGCTGAGGTTGTGGATAAACACATGTCAGGGCTGAGTCATACATTGTCAACAAGTCCTGTTGGTCTCAGACAATAACCAGGTCTGAGGAACATTAAAGCACATGATTAGAGCTACTCAAGGTCCAGAACAGGGCTGTGCATGAGTGACACACAAGGTGAAGGGGAGTCGGGTTGGTTGGCTGAGTGGTGACAGTGCAGAGAAGCTATAAGATCCCAAAGCAGCTCTAAGTGTTTCATCATCACACATCTAGGTTTGGTTTATTGACAGACTGAGCCACATCTGAGCAGCCACTGTAACTCCTAATGTTCTAGTTTTTCCAAGCTTCAGGGCTCGATTGCAGTAACAATAATAACTCCATTCAATGCAGTCCTCTTTGTACAGGAACAATGTTGTGACCTGGGGCTCTAATAGCTAGCAAAGTTTCGTTCTAAGTCATTATATTAGTTCTGGGTGTTTGTGTGCATTCATCTACGTTACCTTACGAAGCCGTCCATTACTGGTTCCCAGAAAAACCACAGTGTGGTTGTGTATATTGTCCACCGAAACTGAACTGAGGCCTGGGTATTCGAACAGAGGAATGGCCTTCAGGGATCTTTGTAGAGCCAGGGGGTGCTGCAGGTGGGCTGCACCACAGTTCAGCTGCTCGAGCTGCAACTGGAACACAGACAAGAGAGAGATCAATGTTCATCAACTTCCACACAGATTAGAAGAGGAGAGGGCAAAGCCCAAAAGAAGTACCATGTGATTCAAGTGCTGTGAAAACAAGTGCCGTGTGATGGTAGCTATCACTCTGGTGCTGCTCATTCTTCTAAATTACTTTCCAGACATGTCAGTGAATACTTGAAAAGGGTCTACAAGGGTCTTCAACACTCATAAGACTTTGCTTTTGTCAAATCCTCAGTGAGCAATGATAAAACATTAGTGCCCTGCTTGGATGAGCACCAGGATCTACTGGGAATTCTCGGAATATTTTAGAGCACGCGTAGGAAAAAGAAAAGGAAGAATTAAGCACAGTGGATATTTGTGGAGTCGTTTCCCACGGGCCCTTCTGCTCACTAGCTTTGTCTGTCTTATCAGGAATTGCGTCTGACTTTCCTTCAGTGCTGGCCTTCAAACTGTCAACTACCAAAAAAAGAAGAAAAAAACATCATGTGTCCATGGCCACTAAATGCTAATCAATGCTTTCTGTCACTGATACAGTAACTGTGCACTATGCTGTCAATAGAAAGGGAAAAAAATCCCAAACAAATCCCTTTGAACTGAGAATTAGTTGTAAAGAGACTTTAAGGCCAATTATTTTCATGTCATTGGGGCCATTCCTCTCAAAAACAGAAAACTGGTCATGGGAGCAGTGGCCCTGGGGGCCCAGACAACAAGGCAGTACCAGCAAAGGAGGGCAACTCTGACCTGACGCCACTGTGAGCGAGGGACAGCATCCTTTGACCCTAACTCTCTCAGTCAGACCCACTATAATAAAAAGCTGGAATTTTACTGCACTGATGTTATCTTTCTCTTCCATACATCCAAAGGGGCTGAATGTAGTATGCCATGAAAAAGTTTCCTTGAGGCAAATTTTTTGTGCAGAATGTAAGTGGAAAACAGACGATATTATCCGACCACGTGGTTGTAACAAAGCGACTGTTTGTCCTCTATCTTTGTATCAAATTTGTGGTTGAGTCATAGTTAGAGGCACAAGCTCAATTAAGAAAAATCTTTGGAAGTTTACTGAAAAAACATAGTAAACTATTAACCCCTTCCCATCTTCATATTTAATAAAACAAGGGACAAGCTGGATATAAGAGGAGTGTTAGCATTCCCACAACCTTTAAACTACATTGATCTGGGGAATCTTTCCAATGACCTTTATGCCATAACATCAAAGATCCCCTCTCTAAGTCATGAGCCTCAAGGCTAAAAGAGATAATTTTCTGTATAATAAATGGAAACTAAGAGAGATACACGAGTCATTATTGCAGCCTAGTTAACTGAAATAACCTTTGGGTCTTAGAAATAAACAAATAAAAAATACTGGCAGTGTTTTGTCATAATTTCCATGAATTAATGAATGTTTACGACTTAAAACACACATGGTGTAATAAAATCATGAAGCATGTTGGATTTTTTTCTCTTAATTCTGCCTCATAAAGATGCATGAAAAAAGTCAGTTTTTTTATGATATTAGAGTGAAATCAAATCTACTTTAAGTTGAACTTACAGTCATAAAATGAAACCAAACTTACCGACAACTTTCCCTTCTGGATGCAGGCTGCCCCGGAGCCCTGAATGACACTGTCCAGCACCTGAACATCGCTGCTGGGAGAGTTGGAACAGTTCCTGCGACCTTCTCGGATCTCCTCCTCAATCTCTCCAAACTTGAAAGCGCAGAGCGCAGACTTTCTGTTCGCCTTTGAAAACACTCCAAACAGGTAAGGCTCTGGACCTTTTCCATGTCCTGCGTGGATGTCCACCGGGTACACGGACACTATCCGGTTGTATATGTTTCCGTTAACTCCACACTGTAGAGGCATCTGGATGTAGGACTCGGTGAGCTTTCTGCTCTCCGGCCCGGTGGATTTTCGGGGGTTCTCGGTATCCAGACAAATCCTAGAGAGGATGCTGTTGGGCTGGCTCTCCTTGTGGCCCATTTTGGCGTCATTGTTAAAGGCAATGTAGGAATAAGTCTTCTGAATAAAAGCGTCAACAAAATTAAGTTTGTTTTTGGTTTTCACTTCTTGTTTGATTTTAAACACGTTATCCTCTGAGGGATTAATGTCATAGGTGAAAAGTCTGGATAAATCTTTGATGTTCAAGGAGCGGATGGCAATCTCCGGCGTGTTTTCAAAGCGCAGATCTTCCTTGCTGTGGTTCTTGGGGAAAAACTGGGTTCCAGCCCCTGTGTACGTCGCCCCAACTAGAAGTCGAGTTTGTCCCCCGTAACTATTGAAGATGAGTCCCACAGTTGATGCGTTTGGATGATTGGCAGCTATGTTAAGCATGCTGGGGAAAACAGTCTTCTCACCTTTAGGTGGAAACTCCACCGCTATCTCTGAAATATTCCCCATTTTTCTCAGCTCACAGAATCCTTGATAAACGGATCCACACACCACTACGATCTCTTGCTCCCTGTCCAGCTTTAGGAGCTTGTTGTAGTTATCGGTGATGGACTTGGGATGCTCACACGGAGCCTGGGGCAGCTGTGGCGCATGGCACAACAGGTTGTCCTCCACCGGCCCTGTCCTCTTCTCCACCTCCACGGTCAAGGTCCCGTTCAGCTGGTAAATTGTGTTAACGGTAGCCAGGTAAACCTTTCTGGACACCGGATCCACAACGAAGTTATTGGTGTGATTTGGAGACGCGAACGCGTGTTGGATGTGCAGCGCGCTGGCGCACCGGTGCGCCTCCAGAGCCAGGACGCCGAGAAGCAGAACAGCTATCTCCATCGAAGGAGGCATTTTTCCTTCTGACCGACTTCCGCGTGTTCTGTGCCGAGGGGTGCATTGATGGAAGACAAAATTGTGTGTTTGTTCCTACTGCGACAATCCGAGAGGAAAGGCTGTTTCCTGCTCAACGCCTAAACCCAGAATGACGCGATAAGCGAGTCGTGCTTCCTTTTCAGTCTCCTCAGCCTCTGTCCCCCTCTGCCCGCTGTGCTGCTCAGCAGCCTCTCTCATGAGACACGCTGAGCCACATCAGGCTGTGATTTTAATGATTTCAAAACAATACCACAAAATTAGAGACTAATAGTGAAGTAGACTTATGGTGCGTAAATTCTAGATATTGCCAAGAAAGCACAGGAGAGAAAAAAAACTTATTTGCAGTCAATGTTTTAGTACAAAATATATTATTAAGGAAAATACTAATAATAAATTATAAACGTAAGCAAAACTATGCTTTAATGGGAGCAGGGGTGTCATCTCATTAGCCCTGACGAATGGCACTGCCTCCCTGTTATGACATATGTCCCATGAGAGCGCTCTCTGTTGTGATTGATTAGGCTACTACTGCTATTTATTTATTTCATTTTTGTCACTAAACATCAAGTCGGGAGAAATAATGGCTAAACTCCGTACATGTTTTAATATTGGCACTAATCTGACGTTTCTTTCAAAACGAGCCACTTCTGAGCCTCCACCCTGGCGTTTTGGTTCCGCTCATCTTGGAGGTTAATGTCGGGTCATCGTCCCACCTTCTGTTCTGCCCAATCCCCTGGCTCTGGGATTAGTTCTGCAGATCCGGAAGGTTCCGTTTTGGGCACATACGGCACGGTAGGAACCGTGAAAGTGCTACCAGATGGACACGTAAGCGCACCTTTCCGGGCTTTGACATTCACCACAGCTTTCTTGCATGTCATAAATATTCAAGCACAACACATGCGGCCCCACTCAAAAAAATGCACGAATATGGTTAGCATTTTTGGACTCTGGATGGAGTGTGCATATGCTCTCACATCTCTGAATAGAAATGAATGATTTGGGGAACGACAGGCAGTGTGTCAGACGCTGCATAAATCAGCTCGCAGGCGAGCTCGAGAAGTGTTATCTCTGAATACATGCAATAATTAAAGTTGATGCTAAATCGTGTGGAATCGCCTGTGCCTATTTACTGTGGACTCCTCTGGGGACCGACTCACTCTTTCCTCTCTCCGGTCACCACTTGCAGCTTTTAGCTGGGCAGATAAGTGCGCCACGCGTGTTTACCTTGGCGCACAGCCATGCGCATCAAATCTGGCAGTGTGGAAGAGGAGGAAAGTACTCTGATAAAGTGCAACATAATAACCCTTAGCGCCTGCAGGGCGTGAGGAGTCACACATGAAGCCTTGCAGGGATGAAGCAGAGCGCGGATCAGAGTCATCAGTATTACATATCAATGGAGTAAACGTGAAAACAGTAGGATAAAGTAAGCCAGACTGGATGTTTCTTGTTTATAATAAAATCATTTTTGCAGTTGGTCCACGCTAACTTTTAGCATTTAAAGGCCCTTCCATCAAACCGGTTTCCTTCCTGATACGAAGTGACACCTTTGCGTTTCAACCCGTCCAACCGAACAGCTTTTCACATATACCAGGTGAAAGATCGCCCTCTAGCGGCCATATGACAAACCTGCAAGTGCGCTGAACAACCAGTGAACTTGCAACCAGAAAATGTTGATTTAAAGTGGAAAACGGACAAAAATGACTTAGTTGGGAATGCACTTTATTTATTCCACATTAGAAAAACATATCAGAAGGCACTGAAATGGTTTAGCACACAACCCTACATCATAGGTGTTATAAAAAGACATGCAAGGTCAAAGATCAGCTCACCTTTAACTTGCCTGCGATACTCCTTGTGGCAAAACAAATAATTAAATAATAAATCCATTTCCTTCTCTTTTTTTGTTGGTTTTATCTTTAGACAAGGATGACAGTGATCCCGACCTGAGTTATCTCACCCAAGGGCAACTGCCTAGAGTGACAACCTTTGAAGTCTCTATCAAAGCTTTCTCAAGCCTTAGCTTGACCTATATACTATCAAGCGCTGTGCTAAAGTGCAGCTGTACAGTTCAAATTATCAAGCTATCTGTTAAGAAATCAGCCTCTCAGCAGGAAATGTAGGGCGAACTACTCGATGTGCAAGACCCTGCAAGGTCTTGCAAAGTCTGGTCAAGTGTCCTTGATCAGATGAAAACCAGAAGAGTGCAAGAGCAAGGATAAGATGCAGAGCCAACTGACTGGACTCTACAAAGAAAGATGCAAAAACACAGACTAAGGTCATAGAATCAAAATCATGTTCAAACTATGAATAGTTCCCTTCCCGTGCATGTTACATCTCCCAACAAGATACATCCTTGATGTCCCAGCAGGACATTCATTAAAATATGTGAAAAGAAGCTAGACCTGCTAAGCAATGTCGTCTATTGCTTTTTACTCAGACACCCCTGCTTTAAACATGGTTTGGCACAAAGTGATTACACCTTCATTTCAGAAAAAACACCAGGTCAGACATTATTCGCAGGGAGAATGTGTTAGTAGATCGCATACAGGCATGTACATTTCCATGGCAGTGGGGACGACTTGCACTGTAGATATGAAGCAGCAACATTCCTGACCCAACTGAGATAAAGCTGGATGAGCACCATAGTCTCATGTTGGGGGTGTGTGTGGCAACTAACAAATGGATTTTACTTGAACAGTGCTTAGTCATTGCTTTAAAAACTGGTTTGTAAATCATTTTCTTAATGACAACATGTAACACTGCTTGCATGGTTCAAATATGGGAAATCCATAAAAATAACCAGATGTGTGTTTAACTTGCTTTTTTTTTAAATGGTGCGCCACATGTCATACAGTAGTTGTCCTTTCTTAGTTGTCATCTTTTCTTCTTGTTTTACTTAAAACGTAAATCATTAAAAGCAAGGGATCTTTGCTATTAGAAATGCTATGGAAGCACATAGTCTGTCACTGTCATGGTCAGTTCTTCAAAAATGTTTTATCTGAACAAATTCATCACAGCAAGAAAGGAGCAACTTCAATAAGGTTTTCAGCCATTGGTTCAAATCTATCATTCACAGAAAGATACGAGTTTGCTTTCTAAAGGCAATCAACCACATTCTCACATTTGCATGTCTCTACAGTAAGACTGGACCTTTGAGGTGACCCGCCAGGCCAATTTCCTGACTAAACTCCCTTTTGTGTTGAGTGAGGGGAGCATAATGCTACATGGTACTGAATAAAATAACATTAAAAATAATATATTAGAAATATTATAATTGATTAAATTCTAAAAAAGATAAAAACAGTACAATGCTGCATCCCGTGAAGGATAACAAAACACCAGTTCATTCAAAAATGTAAACAGTCTTTCCATCCTAAACGTGAGTCTTTTATTCCATTTTCTCCTCTTTGTCTGGATTCTAGACAGTGTCTGAATGTGCTCATGGAGCATGGCCACACAGCCATCCCAATGCAAACCTCTTGTACGACTGCGAAAACAGTCTGTAACACCCGGCATCAGCAAAGCAACATGTGCTGGTGTCAATCTGGTCATCCTGGGGGCTGCAGAGCACGATGTGTGTACCCTGACAGTGCGTCCCAGTTTCGCCACAGAAAGGCCAGTAGAAGGACGAGAAGAAGGGTGGAGAGGGAGCGTGAGCGCGTCTTCATCAGGGGGACCACGCAGTTGGCCACAGTTGAGACAAAGACCAGAAGGACAGCCATAAGAGCCAGCAACACATTGATAAGTTTTCCCAGGAGGGTCCGGGCTGTGGCATTTTCCAGCCCTTCCAACTGGACGACCTGCTGTTGCTGCTGCTGGAGCTCCATCTTAGAAATTCTTGTCTGACAAGCCTCCAATGCCTCCTGTAGAGGACAGCCAGAAAGTAAAAAGGTCAGAGAGGTCGTAATATTTGTTCATACCGACACCTATCAGAACCACGCACTTTCATCCCTTCACGATACTCAATTATGCATCTGGTGTTGCTTTCTTTTGACATTTGCAGAATGAGTGATCAAAACACTACAAATACCTCATACCATGAGCAAACTGTATCCTCAATAACAAACAGATCTAAATGGAAACTGTTCGAGTGTCAATCAAAACTTATTATTGATCAAATTTAAGTTCAAATTAAATTAAATTGAATCAATCTAATGCCATATTAGTTTTTCTATTTCCCCCCATTGTCCTTTACTTGAAAAGCGTATTTGATCAGCCATTATGAGTCGTTACACACCCCCTACTGCCAGCTGAAGGAAATGCAATTAGGTGCAACTTGTCTTCACACAAAAAACTTAAGTCTGCAACGAGCAGGACAGGACAGGAGCAATGTGATACACACGTAAGGAAATACTTATGTTTTGGACAAACATAAAAGCTGATGGACAAACAGGATTCCTTGAACTGATCTTCCTGTTTGCACAATCAACATGCACAGTGAGATCATGCTGTGGAATTGTTGCAGGGCGTGTGTGTCCACCTCAGTTTAACTTGAGCCTGGCACAATGACGTCTAGTCTGACAATAGCTTACTAATGCTTATGACAGGAAGCCACTAATACAGCCACTTCCATTACTACAACATAAGGGAAGCTGTATCTGTGGAGGTCTATTGTGGAAATCGGAGGAAGATTAAATGATGGGACAAAAAATGCTGTAAAAAAGAAAAAAGAAATAACAGAAAATCTGTTCTGCAGTGTCATTTAACACCCTTATCACCAGAACTGTAAGTACATTTTCTAGAGACTTGACAGGTAAGATAAAAGGCAAGTACTCTGATTAATTCTTTCAATTAAAACATTTTAGTTCAGAAAAATCATTAGGAATAAAAAGACAAAAAACTTTTTTGATGAAAATTTAAGTTAAAAAAATATACATTATTCAAACACAAGTATTTATTATACCTAGTTGGTGATGACTAGATTTTTTTTCATGCGAGTTAAACATTAGCTACTTAACTAGTTCTCTCTGTCTTTTTCTTTATTAGAGCACAATAGAGTGTATTTTTAGAAAAGTGTTTTGTTTTTACTTTAAAAGTTATGTTTATGTACATAAGCCTGAAATACAAACCTGAATGTCTCTTGCTCTCTCGTATGACTGGTAGGCAATCTTCTCCTCCATGCTGGCCAGCTCTTGTTTGAGGTTAAGGATCTCATTCTGGTGAAGTTCTGTCAGGTCATTGAGCTGCTCCTCTAGACGTTCACACCTGAACACACAAGTAGAACAAACACATGTGAGAGCGTGTCACTTAATTAGCTTAGAGAAAGGAACACATGCAGGAATTAGCAGAAACAGGAGACATCAGACCACATGGCACATGAGACTCGCTCTGACAAGATCAGGATGTGCTTAATCATCTGGTGATCCAACTGGCCAATCACACAGAGGCAGAAGTATGAGACTAACCAATGCAGGGAGGTTCTGTACTGCTGTTTATTTTGGTTGGCACAGTCAATTGGATGAATGACAAAAGCAAGAATAGAAATATGAGAGAGCACCTGTATGGAGATGTTTGCTCCCATCCTACATGACACAATACTGAAAAACCAGGAGTTTTAAAAGCTAAACAAATAAACCCCTTGCACTATAATTTAATTTGTTTAGAAAATATTTAGATTTGTTATTGATAAGTTTTATACAGAGATGTTGTACTATATGTAAAAACTATTTAAAATACTATTGGATACAAATTAATTTTATTTTAAATGGTTCAACCATGACA
>JBAMHV010000014.1:7508696-7518751 GCA_037177535.1 Pseudomugil gertrudae
TGTATATAAAAATAAACATTTTGGTAACAACTAGGAGGAAATTAAGTTACTGTGAAGTAACTTAGTGACATGAGTGTTTTTTGGATGATGGTTCCCTGCGGGAAGGCTAAAAAGGAGCCTGTTTGCTATTCTTTCTTATTGCCAATTATTTTGGTCTTTGAGGACAAACAGACGGCTCTGGACCAGGACATTTTAGGAAGAAAAATGTGAAATGTTTCTTCACTTCCTCTAATCTTTATGCCCTCATTTTAGAATGTTCTGGACTTCTGTGAGAGTGTGTTTTAAAGCTGAAGTCTGAATGCAGGGTTGAGACATGAGCTGATAGAAAGCAGATGATTTCTATACCATAAGAACACCTATAAATAGGTATGTCATTCGAGGAAGTAGGGGGTTTTTCATAACAACATTCTTTTTTGATGCATCATTTAGAAAAAAGAACGACAATAAAAATGACAAAATCTATAAAATACATGTGACAATACTAATGTTTTTTTTAAATGAATGTAAAAGACGTACTTTATGTAAGCTGTACACGATAATGCAGATGAACTGCAGGTCAATGTCTAGTTTTTATCTACTGTGGGCTGATGGTGAGAATAGAGCTGCCAATGATGACATGTCACCAGGCAGATTTCTGATCTCTGTGCTCAGACTGATGTTACTAAAAATAAATTCTTGCTGATTATATTTGAATATTTTAGGGGTTTTCCTTCTTGAGTCATGCACACGTAAACTGTCTCAGGAATGTTCTCCTGAGACATTCTGGTAAGTTCTCTGTACCTGAAGCGCTCCTCCTGCAGTGCTTGCATAACAACTGTGTAGTCTCTCTGATAGTGGCTCTTCAATCCTTCCAGGCTCTCCTCTAGCCTTGCCTGGCCTTCCCTCAACTCCTGCACTTCCTGTAGCAGCATGTCTAGGCCGGAGCTCTGGTTTCTCTCCAATGTGTTGCCCTTGGAACTTGGGGGACCTCCAGGAGCTCCTGTGGTGCTGTTGGCCCCTGCTGAACCTGATGTAGCAATAGAGCAGTCATCCTCACTACCGTACTTGGGACTGGACTGGAGGTGGGGGCCAGCATTGCCGAGAGAACGTCCACAAGCAATTGTCACACCTTCTTCCAGTGCGTCATCTAGAGAGTCTTTGAGGGAGGGGATGTTGTCAGCGCTGCCGAATTTGTTGCGAATAAGCGAAGCAATCTCTCTGGGTTTGGAGACAACTGCACCAGCAGCAGAGTGGGTGGCCTGTGAGAAGCTGGAAAGGCCTCCCTTCACACTATCCACGACACCTTCACTGAAGCCTGTGACTTTGGCCCCAACATCCTTCAGGCCCTGCTGCATGTCCCGCAGAACATCCTTGGGTTGACGTGGGATACCGTTATGCTCCACTTCCCGCAGCTTCCTGTGATAGTGTTCTAGTTTCCTTTGCAGTTGTTGGATGGTCTGTGCAGACTTCTGGTTCTTTTTCTCAAAAACCTGCAGACCAAAGAACAGTTTTATTACTGTTTAATATACACAATAATTTTAATGATCCATCTCACTTTGGTTTATTGAAAACGCTCCCTCACAACCTGTGGTGACAAAATATTACCAAATCTATTACAACTCTATAAAAACACACACATACAATAAGGTATAACAGACAGCGATAATTAATACCTGTTTGATGCGTGTGCTTTGCTGCTTGTCGGCATTATTGGCCAATTTGAGGTACTCCGCCACATTGTCATCCCTCGAAGTCTGCTCAATCTTAATCTGCTCAGTGAGCTTGAGGATTTTCTGCTGCAGCTGGGCGATGGCTTGCTTAGTGCGTTGAGGGTCTGGCGTACCATCTTCACCTCCAGGGAAGTCTGCCCCGCATGAAACAGCCAGGGATGTTTGGCCCAGCCCGCTCACCTCAAGCCGCTCAATCTGAAAGAAACAGGTAAATGAGATGAGAAAGGGTGTGGAACAGAAGATGATAAAAAGACAATACAAGATAATAGCGGTGAGAAACACATTGCACATTATTTGTAATTTTGCTGACATGTTAAAAAACAACAACAAAAAAAAACTTCTTCATTCCGTCATCTGGCCAGAAGTCAAACACAGTCAGCGGAAAAAGGTCACTTGTGGTTAGTTTCCACTTAAGAGGAAGATTCAGCTGCTTAGTTTGTCATTTGAGGTTTAACAGTGAAAAGAAAGTGGAAGAAATCATTCCCAGCATGAATTAAGCAAAACCTAAAGTAGCCTACATCTTAATCCAAGGTTGGCGTGACATCTTTGGTCATGGAGGGGGTCGTCAGAAAATGATATCAGCTTGAGTTGTGCAATAAAGGAAAGGTCTTACAGGATACTAGATCTGAGTTTATAACAGCTTCACATGTAAAAGAAAAATTAGGATAGAAAGCATAAACCAAAAAAATCTCACATTTAACAGAAACTACCTGAGACAGAAATTAGGCAGCACAGGTGATTCTTTTCTTCAGGTAAAAAACAAACAGACTGGGATGTGATGGACATGTTTTGTTGTTTAGCAAGCACAGAAAAGTAAGAAGCTGAACTTAACAACACTCAACAGGAGCTTAGCAGCCTTACAAGTTAACACTCACCACCTTACCAGCATTATTGCCTCATCATAAGAGGTGAAAAAAGCAGCAGCACCTGAGGCTCACCTGCTGCCAACGGCGTGACTCATCGAGGACTGACATCAGAAATCCCCCACATCCGTACAAACTATACACCACGTTTAATGCTTAAAACTACTAAAATGTTAGTAAAAGAAAGTATATTAAAAACTAGTTTTCAAACGTGTCGGGAAAACACGCCTCACCTTTCCATTCTTCAAACGGAGAAACTGTTCCCAGTGCATTTTCCCCACAGAGACTGTATACCGTAACTTTCATTGAAACTCGGATTAAAAGTTCATTTGTCCAAAGCTCCGCTGTACTGTCCTGCTGATGAAACTCACGCGGTTTGTTGTGAAAAGTTTACAGAGCACCTGAAACTGCTGTCGTAGCTCCGCCCCTCACCCATCGCTCCTCCCCCTCCTCTCAGAGCAGGATGACATCATCTCATCAGCTGCACAGCACGCAGCAGCTAGTCATCCTCATAGGGCACAAATAGATCAGGGCTAAAATGTATTTCTTGGTCTGACAAATATTGAGACAGAAAACTAAAAGATTGTTTTTTAAAAAGAAGAAAAACACTTTATAATGAATATTAAATCAATCTGATCCCATCCTAAATGAGTTCTAACAAAATTATTTAACAACCCAACAAATAAAGTACTGCACTCAAAAGTAATTAGTTAATTTAAAAAGCTTTAATGTTTATTTTAAGTTTTTTTTTCTGTTCTACCTTTTATTTTGTAAATAATCAGCATGTTTTTATCAGAAACACAAAAAAAATCCAGAAAAAAATAATTATACAACATGCAAAATGACTAAATACAGTATACACTATAATTGCACTGTGTAGACAGTCATATATCATCAGCACAGACTTGTGCTGCAAAACTGATATCGACTCAGGTTATTGTAAAACACGTGGAAAATACTGTGTTAAGTAAATGGAAAAAAGATGAACAAACAACAGTGATGAGTAACCAAAGAGTTTCCTTTCAAATGTAATCGCAGGACTGACTGAAAGTCTAGTCCCGTCTGCCTGCCATTTAGCCTGGCTGTAAGGAAAAGTACTTTGATGGCAAGAAAAACCAGTTGGATATCTTTTAATAGCACACACACCCCTCTGAGGTACATTCCTCCCAGTCCTGAATGAAACTGAGTGAATTATGCCTCTTAAGGTTTTTATGTTTAAAATAGTTATTTAATGCTTTAATATAAAGCAGTATTTAAATGGAAGATAAAGCCACCATGAGTCAATTTACCCCTCTAATGATGTTTACAGTAAGTCTAATCATTATTACAGTCTCTCAGCTGGCAGCCGGGACTATCAAATGAATCAGAGAACTAGAATATCCCATGAAGCAAAAACGGAGACGACTAAGAGGTGACTGTTCAGAGCTGCACCTGGTCCGTTCTTGTTATAAACAAATTGTATTAATAGCTTTATGAGAGCAAGCTTGAATTAAGCTCCACTTTAATCCTGGTGGCACTACATGGAGTAGATGTGAACCCTGTCAATTTGACTCTGATTTTAGAAATTTCAGTTATCAGCATAATCAAATACATGTCTTCTAGGTAAAGATAAAGAGGACAAAGAACAGGTTTGCTGGACTCTGTGAACTGGAGTACACTGGAAAACAGATAGCAGTTTTAGATATGATAAGTAGGCCTAGTTGCCCGCACAGGCTGGCACAGAAAAATACGCCCTTTCATTGATCCAAAATTTACTGTCAGCAGAGGTATTCAATTACCTAAGCCAAGGAATCACAAAAAACTGGTCAGTCCGGTGGTTTTAAAGAATTAACCCTATTACAGCTCCACAGACATGTCAGATATCCTACTCGACTAGTCACTGCACAGTATAACCTTTTATTAGCATGACAAAGCCATTTTGTAACTCATAGCTGAACAATGTCTACCCCCCCCCCCCACCCCCATAGATGCTCTTCATCTGACTTACACTCTGAAGCAGGCGTAGAATGTAAGTTTTCCAATAAGCTGGAATTGTCTGTGATCAGTGTCATCTGCATGTGGATGAGTTCTTCTGCAACTAATCAAGCGTGTAATTAAAGATTACGAGCTGAAGGATTAAACTAATTCCTTGGGGTTAACAAATCCAAACATGTTGATGAGTCACTGAAGCAGGAAAGCAACAAGCACTACCTCAGGAGTCTATTGTACCTAATGAGAGAAGCCGAGTATAACTAAGGGGGATGCTTGATTCCACTCTGATTAGACTTTTGTCAGTAAGAAGGAACAACAAAAGGTCTATGTTTAGCTCTCTCCTATCCAGAGTACTTATTTCTCATTCCACCTATGTGCCCTAAACTGATCTGCCTGCTGGTGCGTCCTGCTTGTGTAACAGCCTCTGATCCAAGTAAAGCTGGTTAGACCCACGAGGGGCAACTTGCTTACTTTGGATCCTCTCGAAGCCTGGGAAAAGCCCAGTTAAACCTAAACACTCAGACTTATAAAATATGCTTCACATAAACAGGCATTTAGAAAGCATTATCAAAGCCTTTAGATACACATCAGACATAATTAAATACAGACTGCTAGAACATCTTGTACAGCCTCATTTCATGCTCTCTCTCTCAATCACAAACATAGAAAATATGCCCTAAAATCAGCTTTTCTATGTAGATCACAAAGCAGAAAATGGGCTCATACTGTCATAAGACCCTTACTTGAATTTTTTGGATAAAATTAGACATGTTTCACTTCTCTTTTTTGTTTTACATCCATACCATCAGATCCCCATCTTCTTTCTACCATATATACCGGGTAATGTGTTTGCGGAGCCGACAAACAAGCCGAGTTCAGGTTCAGTTCTCATGTAGATGTCCTGATGAACAGAGTGAAGGGTAAAGGCTGGACTTATTACATCTACACTCTAACGAAGTCAGGACAAGAGGAATCTAAAACCAAACCCCACAACTGACTGCAGATTGTAGTTAAGATGTGTTTTTTAAACAATTCATGTTTCAGAATTAAACAAAATAATCTTAACATTTGTTATTATTTGGAGTAATAACTTTTACAACAGCCTTAAATAGAAGATTTGGCATAAACGTGTGTTTATGCTGTGATTGTTTTGGATAGAAACACTTGAAGTATCCTAACCCATCTCCAATCTCTGCAGTCAAGGTCAAGAATTTACCAGTGCGGCAAAGCTCCAGTACCTTACTGGATCATATGTCTTGTTTTCTTGTAGCATATGGATTTCAGTTTTAATTTCTAGTGAAGTCCTGGTCTCACATACCAAGACATTTGGGTAGTATTGTGTAGATAAGGAGATTTCTTTCTGAGAAATGTTTTCTGCTCCACACCCTCCCTATAAAAGCATCCTCTAAAGTATAGATATAGTATACAGCCACTTTGTCTGGCCATGTGTGCTGGTTTTAGAGGGTGCACACCTGATTAGCTGAGGCTAACATTAATGAAAGAAGGAAATTTAGATATGTGGTGGATTTAATAAACAAAGTTTTTGGGTTTATAGTGAGATGTACTATCCACAACCAAATCAGATAGTGTATATATCTGATTTCTTTGCATTGTAGCTGAATGAACCTCATATTCCAGATGAGTTGATTTAACCCTGTTGTATGGGTATCACGAGTAATTCAATCAACAAGTTGACAGCTGAGTTATTCTAAGGTCTTAAAAATTATTAAAATGATTTCCTTTAATATATAACACTATGCACTTCTGCACATATTTATTTGTCTTTCTTTGGTTGTTCAAAACATTTCCAACCCCTTCTAACCCTCAGGCTATTTTCTGCTACCCCTCATCATTTCTCATGGTTTCATTTCCCACCCTCTAGAGCTGAAAAAGACCCAGAATCCGCTTTCTGCTTCCTTCAAGGGGATCCAGCGAGGCAACAATGAACCCCATTCACCAGATATGGAAAATTACGTAACATGTGACATTAGGCAAAGGGGCGATTTACTCAACACATGAATTAGCACAAAACATGACTTTTCATGTTTATGCACAAAGTCCACATAACTTATTCCTGCTCGTGAATTACTCAGGAGTTAGAAAAAATCCTCTGATGTTCAAATGCAAAACTAAGAAACATATAGTTTTAATGCAATAAATGTTTGAGTGTGTGTATGTGTGTGTAAAGGGGAAGGGGGTGTTCCTGTGGCTCCACCTCTTCAATAAGATTTTAACCATTTCATGTCTTTTTTCAAAATCACTTTAATGGTTTTTACACAGTGTCACAATGAAATCATCAAAAGCATAAATGAAAAGAAAGGACAAATAAAAACATTGTATAGAGGTGGAGACTCACATTAGTGGGGGAAGGAAGTGGAGAGGTGTCGGATGTTACCAAGTTGAGGATGACCTCCATGGTGAGGAGACACATGCATGCAGTTCAGATAGGGAACCTATTTGATCTTTTTATCTGTTTGTGTGTCTCTTGGGAGATGATAACAGGGAGGATAAAGGAAAGGAGCACAACCCCGGCAGAGCCCTCATTACTCAGGACATTTCTTCCAAACAAAGTCCACTTGAGGCAAAGTCCACTGGGCAACAAGGAAGGAAGAGTAGTTTCTGATAGCTTGACCGAATGTCCAAGATCCACAGATTCCTCAGAGCAGCCAGCAATGGTGGATAACTACATCTAGCTGCAGAGTCCACAAATTCACAGAGCAGATACCTCTCAATGGCCATGAACATGCTTCAGAGGAAACACATGGTCAGCAGCGTCCTGTTTAGAATAATTGTATACCGGTATGCTTTGACAAGCAAAATTTCCACCAAAAGCATGGATTATTGAAAGAGCTCGGACTCCTTTGGAGCAAAGCACCCATCTGATGTGGGCTTGGGGTGAGAGCAGAGGCGGCTAATCATCTGGAGAACTGCAGGGTTGGATGTAGGCAGGAGCAAACAAAGAAAGAGTTTACTGTGAAGTTAAGTGTTCAAAAAGTCCATCAGGCATAAAATCCTCTGAGGGGGAAAAGAGAGGCAGAAACCCAAAGGATGTGAGAGGAGGGAGCAGTCAGGGAGAGAAAAAAGGACCCACCAGGAGCTGTCACTAAGAGAGAGACAGAAGGAGCAAATGAGAGAGGGGTTGTGAGAAAGCTTAATGAAGGGAGGGGGAGCTTTTCTTCTGTTGGAGTTTCTAGGCCAGTTCAACTCCCAAAACAGTTGTTAGCTCAGGCAGAAGGACAGGGGGAAAGATTCCACTCCTCCTTTCAATTACCGCACTGTTGGGCTGTCGCAACCAATCAGTTTTCTGACTGAGTGACCATGTTGTTATGAATCACCCTCTGCTGCATGCATACTCTGAAGACACAGTGAGACCAAATGCCTCGTCTGGCAACAATATGCCGAACAAGTCACAATATACTTGAGGTAGTTTTAGTTTTTCTTTTACATAAGTTGTATGAATAAGTGTAGTCCTTGGGGACCGGACATGGACGACCCTGATCGTTTAGGTGGGAAACAAACACAAGCACACAACAAAAACAAGTAAAGTAGCAGTCATAAAAGGTTTTAAGACAGGAGGAGAAATAAGGGGGCTGAAAGAGAGAGGGATTTAGAACAAGCCACTTATTTAAGAACAAATTCAAGTTGCTTAGATGGAACCGTGTTGCATAGAATTCACTCCATTCACATAGAATTGGTTTTAATCTATTCAGACCTGATGTGACTTTTACATCTTTTGAAGTTTTCAAGCTTGACACAATGTGTGAATACACTTTTTTCCAGTCACAAATATTTTCTTTAAATATTATATATGCATATTAATTAAAAGTCAAGGTTCACATTGAGACAGTCTACTACGATGTAGTATCCTACTGCGATGCACACAAAAATGACTTATATTGTTGTTCAGAAATAAACACCACAGTGAAAAAGCAGTGAAGGGCAACAACAAACAACAAAAGTCACAATAAATAAATAAATTACATGAAAATGATTAAATAATTTAAATGTTATTGTGCAGATATTGTGCATGTTTGTACCATGGATTTAAAAGTGTGTACAGAAGTGTGTGCTTCTCTATGTTTAGTCTGGACTCTGGTCTGGACTAGTTGATCTGAGACTTTGGATCTAGAAGCTCTGCTTGGTTTATATTCTCTGAACAATCACGGATGTATTCTGGTTTTTTAACCACCAGTGCAGTTTTTTTCTATCCTATGTGATGGTGCTGAGATCTCTAAGTTCTAGTTAAAGCTTCAGCAGCAGCATCTGGACCAGCTGCAGATGTTTAATGCTCTTTTTACAAAGTTCTGTTAAGAGACCATTACAGTAATCCAGTCTATTGGAGATGAAAGCAGAGAAGTTTCTCGTGGTCTTTCTGGGGTTCTGAGGTGGTAAAAAGCTTCTTAGTCACAACTTTGAAACCCACACTTGATTGTTTGACACTTTTTGCCAGGCTGAGGTTCGATTTACCTACAAAGGTTTGTGAGTTACTGAGTGTTTTCATACCTTTTAGGTTTTTCCACATGTCATGCCGTAGATCCATCCTAAAATATATACTGAACAATTGCAAAACAGGTATTTCAGAATTAAAATGAAATGTTGTTGGTGGTAAAATGTAGAAGAAACTAGAGAAAAAATTAAACTAGATAAAAGATTAAATAAATTATCATTAAAATAGAAGTAAAGCTGGTGAAATGTGTTGATACCATAAGAAATGAGAAGAACAATATCCTAATGCACTATAAGATACTCCGCTTATTCTCACTTAATACCTTGTTAAAATGACAAAATGGAAGCATCAAGTTTTTTTTCTCTTTTTAAGAAACTGTCCTTTAAACTTGACACACATTTCTTTTAGCGATTTCTCTAATTCTTTAAAGCAGAAAGATTCAAGGTAAACCAGGCAGGATGAGGGCTAAATCTGCAGATACCGATTACCTGTCTTTACAGGGCTCTTCATCTCTTATTTTTCTGTTTGGCTTCGGTAGAAGCTTGTCTGTCATTTCAAACTTACATTTTAAACACCTTTTAAGGTTTTTATGCACAAGCATCTATGCTTATTGCATTTTTCTTCACAATCCTGTTTTACAGGTCTACAGAGACCCTCATGACCAAGGTTTCAGATATGAAACCTTATATGGGCATGTATGTACCTCTAATTATATCCAATGATAGCTTATCCTTTATTTTGAAAAAATAATAAAAACATTCCAGAAACATTTATTTGCTTTGTTCTAGTCAATGTAAATCAATAAGGACATGAACACATTTTCTAGAAACATACAAATCAGGCCTTTCTAATGAGTCTGAAACATGTGGAAAATTTTAAGTTTGTTCACACAATGCATGTGGCCACCAAGCTACTCTTTCTCCAGCTTTCAATGTGACTCAGCTTTCTTAAATTCAATCTCTGGTGGCATTACTAAGGGCCTTTTTCTACCAGGCTGGTTCCCGTGCTAGTTCGGTTCTTGAGCTAGAGCCAGAGCTTTGCTGGTTCAACTTCAGTGCTTCCAAA
>JBAMHV010000014.1:7527878-7540759 GCA_037177535.1 Pseudomugil gertrudae
AGAAAGAAAGAAAGAAAGAAAGAAAGAAAGAAAGAAAGAAAGAAAGAAAGAAAGAAAGAAAGAAAGAAAGAAAGAAGTTACTCTGATTAGATTGAATTCTGTAAAGCACCCTGAGATGACTTTGTTGTAAATAAAGCTAAACTGAATGGAAATAAAATAACTTCTCGGGAAGTTGAAGGTAAAAGAGGACCTTGGATGTCTTGTACTTTCTGCCACTACAATTTTACATCAAGCAAACTGAACATGCATAGAGATTTGTACATAATCCTAAAGTTCATATATTTTAATTTCCAGTTATTAAAACTCAACTTAAAACAAGTCATTTAAACTACTATTAAATTTAGAATAGATATCTATTTTCCATATCATTAAATAAATGACAAAATAACTATTTAATAAACAAACATTTCAAGTCAAACACAGTGAGTGTACTTTGGGTTTATATCCTCATATTAAAACAACAACAAAAAAACCCTAAATTTAATAAATATTGTTTTGTGGAATCTTGCACAAGAACACAACATGTTGTCTCTGATATAAAAACTAAAATACAGGGATTGACAACAAAAGACAAGGGATAAACAAACAGACAGGTAGTCCTGTTGGGATGTGGCTGGAGGAAAAGAAGAGGTCACCTTCACAACCCCTTCTTTTCCAATAATTCCCATCAACCCACTTTTGAGAGGGACAACTTGCAGACAGCCCTGAAGGAAATGATGATTGCTAAAAACAAGCTGTGCTTCAGTCTCTGTCAGGCACAAAAATCTTATAGTATGAGAGGGCTGCCCTCAAGGTTTGGCTTGCATTTTATAGTAGTTCAGTAGTTCATATCTATCCAACATATTTCACAGAGCCTCACCATCACTGGTCTCAACATCCTGGCATTAAACATTTTGCTTCCTGTAATAATTCACTCTGTCTGCTTTATTTGTCCATCCATGTGAGTTAAAAAAAATACACAGGACTAGATCGGACCATTACTTTGAATCTAAAGGTAAGGTTAAATGCACCACATGTATCTATGCATGTGCACCACATACAAAAGCTTTTAGGCAGATAGATCTGCCGTCAACATCACATGGAACTAAAAATGAACAGGGAGGGTTCAGTCATCCAATCAATTAATCAGCAGCTAGTCGTAATTAATACCACAGGCTGAGCACCAGCTGCAGAACAGCAGGCATTAAACAGAACTAATACTGAGTTTTACTCACACAACCACCAGAGGGCCATTTCGAATGTAGTTAAGCACACAGTTATTAAAAGCATCTCATAAGTGCTTAGTAATCAGCAAAAATCACACATAATGTTTACAGTAATTACATCCCTTGGGTGAGGGCTTGAATCGATCCTGTAGGCAACCGCTCTTAGCACTCTGGCATGAGTTACTGTTTAACAAGAGCTGAGATAAATGAAGAAGCCAGATCAGTCAGTCCCTTTACTAAATAGACTAAAGTAAAGCTGATGTAAAAAAATTAAATGATGTACCCAATGCTATTACCTTAAAGTCTAGCTGTTTTTACATGACAACCAAATTTCACAATTTTTATTGTTCTTCTAACAAAAAGTATTCAGAACTCTGATTAAACAACTAACACACTATCATTTGGCATCAAGGTAAATAGCTAAAAGAAAATAAGAAAATAATTTACCTAAACATAAAAATAATATGAATGTAGGTTTGCAATAAATTGATCTACAAGAAGAAATGAAGAAACAAGTGGCTTATTGCACATGTGTGCATTGAGCGCTTACCTTGGAGTATTGTCTACGAAGACTGAAGCGTTGCACCATCCTCACTGACTGACTGACAGATCCACAGCTGGATCCCCTGTTCTACCCGTCTCTGCTGATAACTCCTCCAAGCCACATTCACTCACACATGCTGAGGGGATGCACACTACCCTCTTCTCCAAACACCCATGTGCACACACATAGTCTACACAGCTTTCCTCTACTGTGCAAACACAGGACAGGAAAAAAAAGATGAAAAACAGGAGAGAGAAAGGAAGAGATAAAGACTACTCAGCTGTGTGGCCTTCCACTCATTTTTACAGTAAAGTGAGCTGTCTCATACTCACAACCATACAGTTACTCACTCCCACATGTCTGTCAATGTATAAATGATTTTTAGTAAACATAGAGTATCTGGAACATGGAGGAAAATGAGGTCTTACGTTCACACACTTATACACCCCTCCACATCTTCCTGTAAAGACAAAACTGACAACACATTCACACACAGCTACAGCTCAGCTCTCAGTCATCTAGGACGAGGCAAGGTTGCCTAGTGCTTCCTGCCTGTGAGCAAAAGGGTGGGGTGAAGAGGAGGAGGTGCTGGTAGAGATTTAGAGAGAGGAGGGGGAGATGGGAAAGGAGGAGGGACAAGCTGACTGCCTGTATTAAGTCTCTCCAGGGATACAGGGAGGGGGACAGTTAGGGAAATTGGGAATAACAGACCAAAGTCAGGAGATTGCAAGAGGAAAGAAGGTAAGAAAGAAAATGTTGAGAACTGATTGCTCACCCTCCCTGTAACATAACTTCAAACATTGTGCTGGCTCCTCTACCTCTGTTAGCAGCAGGATGTCACACCTCCAAGGTCAATCACGTTACTACGGCAACGAAAGCAGGGCATACATCGATGCAGCTTGCTGCAAGTTTCAGGGTAACCACGGCGACCGTTTGGATTACCTTAACGATATTGCTGTCGCTGTACCAAGACTGGCCTGTGGTATTAGCAAGTGACGAGCAAACCTGGTTCTAGTCTCAATTGAGGGCCACGAGCAGACCTTAAATGGTTGATGCTTTTCTAACACAATATATAATGGCAGAACTAATGGAGAACAGATGCCTGGTTCTATGACACCCCAGCTGAAATTATGTACACATGACTGTGGGATAGTTGATTTTACAGATGAGGTAAGTGAAGCACTCGAGCAACTGCAGAACACAGACTCAAACTGTAACTTAATACAGGTATCTATATAGTGAGTCATTACTTTCTGAAATGCAGTCTTCCTTTTCTCTCTGACACACTGATAGTTTGTCATGACCACATGTTATTTCATCAGTCTAGTCTACAACAAAAATGGACCGAAAATACAAACACACCTCAACATGAACCAAACAAGCCCAGTGCAGCTTACAGCACTAGCTGATATGACAGCGACCTCTAGTGGCAAACAGAACTAATTGTCATTAGGGATACTAAAAGCAGTAAGAGTCTTGAAATGAAGATTGTTAAAAAGTTTACACCACACAGACTACTCTTTGTGGTTAAACAAACTTATGTTTTATACAGATTTCATTAGCACTGCCCATGTTTGTATCTGTAATGAATGTGTTCTCTGGAGAAGCAGGAATCTTCATTTATGTAGCAGTCCTAATATGAGATCTCTGCCAAACATCATTTCCTCTTTCAAAGTATATGATAACTGTACTTGAAGTCTTGAACTATCAGTGCTGACAAGACTCTAAACCTTAAGTAATGATGGACTTTATTCTCAATAACTATATTTGATGAGATTCATCTGTTGACTGAAAACCGAACAAGGTGACATTAAGATGGTACCATTAGACTACAGATATTACATCAAACAAAACAGTTGCTATGGTATATTTTGTTTGTTTGCTTTATATAAAATTTAAACATAATTTCTCTACTTTTGTTTTACAGTGGGCAAACTAGTAAAAATGAGAGAAAAATTAAATAATATTTATCCAAATAGTTTCTGTGACTTTAAGTATGGTTTAAAGCAAATCTAATCATAATCAGTAAAGGATACAATCACAGTTTAGATTTTGTTTTTTAGAAAGTTGGGTTTAATTTTTCTTTGGTTTAGAAAATTATCTTATAATGCTTGTCTTTTGGCAATAAAATGATGTTTTTTCTTATACAATAATCCACAATGGGAAAAATCAGGAAGCAATAAGGCAGACTTTTGGGTTTAATCTTGTTCATAGTTGAGGCAGCAGGGAATGTTACTGCACATCAAGCAGCAAGGTGAACCTTTAGGCTGACAGTTCAGTGACAAACCAGTACTGACACAATTAAAACAACAAATTGATCGAATCGTGCAGTAATAATGATAAATGAATGCTGTCACTTACCCTGTCTGTCTCCTCGGTAGACTGATACCCTGATGACAGTCCCACATCAACACTGGTGTATCCAGGAGAAGGGCTGCTGGGTGTAGGGTCAGTTGTTGAGGAGGAACGTGGGCGACTGGTATGCTGCTGTGGATCATGAGTGTGGCGGCGCTGTGGGGCTTGGGGGCTACTTCTAAGAAGGGGATCCCGGTCTCCACTTCCAGACCCAGATCCTTTACTGCGTCGGCTCTGCAGGCTGGTACCACGCCTCATCATGCCTGCAGGGACTGAGCCCTGGCCAGCTGCAGAGGGAACCACAGGAGCAGAGAGGCGGTCAGAGTCAGCATAGCTGGACCCCAAGGTGTCCTCGGGGGGAGAAGGAGAGGTGCCACCTGTTGACACCACAGAGGAAGATGAGGAGGAAGAGGATGAAGGGAAAGAGCGAGAGAGGGAGAGGCGTTTACGCTGTTGCTGGAATAGCTGTTTCAAGCCCTGGCCAAGAACGCTCATACTCTCCCTGGCGTTTTGGCTCTTCTTACTGAAAGAAGGGTGCTCTGACTGAGAAGAGGCCCTCATCAACCCTGGGCCCATTGAACCCTCTATCACTCCTCCAGTTCCAGGACTTGAACTGGGGCCCAGTCCCTCTGTCTCCCTTTCACTGTATATTTCACCCTGCTGCATATGGTCTTGTTGATGTTAAATAAATGGCAGGGATGATCTGTCAAATTGCACTTGCACTTCTATCTGTCAGGCATGCAGAGGGCCAGTCTAGGTCAGTGACAAAGGAAGAGAAGAATGGAGGAAAAGAGAATGCAGTAGAAATGGAGATGGAACTGTATGATGCTGGGTTGGATCAGCTCATTCGTAGTCAGAGGGATGGATCCAAATTGGGAGCATGCATCTTTGACTCAGGAACAAGCAGCCTTGCTGGTTTGAAACAAAGAGAGAGGAGATGGATTATAAGAGGATGGAATAATACCTATATCTAGTGATCATTACATATTTTCACCTCAACTTTTAACAAACTTTCATGGAAATAGTAATTTGAATTTTTGAAGCATGCTCTTGTTTCATTATTAAACATAAGCAAACAAGCTGGATCCAAGTGAGCTAATATGACACAAACATAACAAAAGGAATGATATGTTCATTTACAAGTATACAGGAATGTGCAGACTGGATAAACATGAAGTCAGAAAGGGTTATCTAAAATAAAAATAAAAAAATGTAGAAGAAGGAAAGAAGCAGAATGATGGCAGATGACAAATCATGAAAATCCACCTACCATCAGCCCAACCATCATCCTGTAACTGTGCTTCTGGTGCACCTGAAAGAAGAAAAAAAGATTCATCTTTTTTATGATCGAAAACTGCATCAAGTGACCCTATATCGCAAAAGTAATTGGAAAGTTATTTCAGATTCTTATAATGAAATAGAACCCCGCCTCTCGCCCGTTGTGAGCTGGGATTGGCTCCAGCCCCCCGCGACCCCGTTCAGGGAATAAGCGGTAGAAAATGAATGGATGGATGGATAATGAAATAGATTAGCAATAAAAATGCAGAGCATACTGAACAGAAATGTAATCATTTGTACATAGATTAACCACAACAACATACCAATCAAGTAATAAGACCAGATAATTTGTCACAGTACAATGTTCTGCTAGTAAACTTTGGGTGATTCATGTCACCAACCTACAGACTGTTATAGACTGAACTCACTGGGTAATTAGACTTATGCAGAGCTTGATGTCAAATTCTGCATAAGTCAGGGTCAGGTGTGCTACAACAGAGAAACTTTGAAAACCTACAGAACCTCGTGGAACAGGACTAAAAATCTCTGTTATAGACCAAACACCTGACTGTCACCAAAACTACACCATGACAACAGCACTCCCTGGTGACAAAGGCATCCCCCAGCAAGACAGCATTCCCCACCACCCTGCTAAACTTCCCATGAACAGCACAAGCAATCTGATAAAGGGCCCAAGGGGTTATCCAGGTTCAAAACTCTCATGAACCAAAGCTGACAGAACCCCCACAAGACTCACTGCAGCAGCTATGGGTTAAATGATAATGCTAGCATCTGGCCAATGTCCAGAGAAGCAGAGCTGTTCCAGTGGCATGAGGTGGACCTCCACAATATTAAAATGGACTTTATATTTTTTTGGCTGATCAGTGTGCTTTTGCAACTGTATCTATTCCTTCAGGAGCTAATTTACTATCCTCAAAGGCAGTTCTTCCTCTTCCTGCAGCATTATCAAGAGGCAAGGGTTTCTGCACTAGACACAGCCAGCAGTACCAATGCAGCATACAGAAATGGCAGCTGCAGCCTTGAACACAAAGCTGTACTTGACAAAGTAAAAAAAAAAACTAAAAAAAAAAAGCGGAGCAGGGAACTAACTAAATAGACATAATTTTTCTCAAGGTGTAACCTTATAGATTCAACAATGAATTGTGTGCTTCCTTTTTTTGTTGTTTGCATTAACTTGTTTTAGGACACGTTCATGTTTGTTTATATACATTTTGAGCTCCTGCAATGGTTTTCCAATGTGGTATTTCATACTACAAATGGCAAATAAATGGAACAGATTATCTTATAAATGGGATCTCCATGCAGCATCAGTAGCTGCTGTCTGTCTGACAATTTTGAGAAATTCCATGTAACAGATAATAATTAAATGCTTCTTTCCTGGCTCCATGTATTGTTGCACATAACTTTTATGAGTAATGGCATCAGACAGCTGGGAGAAGCTTCAGCATTCCAGTGACCCTGAAGTGGATAAAATAGGTATGTAATAGAATTGATTGAACGAGATGACTGGAGATATGGGTTTTTTTGTCTGTCTGTAGAATATGTACATTGACACTGTTATATTTGGAGAATGTAAGGCAGTTGTGTGTTTTTAACCGCAATGTTTTTGTCAATAAACACATTTAAGTGCAGGTCTCACTTTTCCTCTTGTTTTATATGCCTTGATAAGCTGAAAACAGTATTGTGTCACTAATTTTTTTCTGCATACAAGCATGTAAAGAAATCAGCAGCATGTAAAAATTCCTGATGTGCTCTCTTTGTTTTTCTGTGTTTGTGTTCTCTTTGTAAGTAAGCTTTAGTATTTAGTATTAGAGAAGGCAAACTGTCAGACATGAATACATAATCAAGTATGAATTTTTACTTGGTCACTATCTGTGTAAGCTACAGCAAAGTTTGATTCATGATTAAGCATTATGTTTTTGCTTTAGAGCTGTGAGTGGTGGAGTATGCAAGTTAATCCTGTCCTGAAGCTTAAGCTAAACCTGCAGTAGTGCCCCGACTCCCATACCCAACCCTCGTTCCATTTCAGTTAATCCCCTCCCTCATCCCAGAGGCTGATCCCAACACCCGATTGGATGTTTTCTTGATTGCCTGCAGTTTTATATTCAGTTCAAATCCTCTTTCAGGAGCCTTTAGAGGACAATGTTTCATTGTGCATGCTTGCATCTTTGTTTAATATAAGTAAATCTTGGTGATCCACCTTAAGGAAGTGATGATGCAACTGAACTAACAGATGGATCTTAAATCACAAGTGTCTTGTTCTGACATGGACTACTTTCACGACATTCTGATAGGCCACATTAAGCATTATTGTGTCTGAATCAGACTTTTACTTTAATGTTGAAAAGCTTAGAAAACATTTTTTATAGCAGGTACTGAAAATAACTCCAGAATAACTTCAAAGGCTGAAAGAAATCTGATTATGAACCAGATTCATAATCATAATTCCTAATAATAAGATTTAATCAAAGTAATTTGAAGAAATATTAATAACCTTTTTTTTTTTTTAGAAATGATCATGGTACTAGATAAACAGGAAATTACATATTAAGGTCTAGTCTCCGTTGTCCACCACAGACAGCTCAGTGATTATCAGTGTCAGAGACAGCCATGCTCTGCAGTGTCAGTGACTCAGCATGTTTGTCAGGAATTTCACAATGCTGTCAAAGGTAAATGACACATGGCTACATGGACAATGGCCTCTCTGGAGCTATGTCATCCTCCCCTAATCCTCCATACAAATGTGCACACACAGACACACATTGTTTCATTCAAAGCTTTAAGTTGCAGGTTATCCTGTTTTCACAATCTTTGACCTGCTAAAGCTACAAAACTCTAATTGATAGATGAGCAGATCAAAGTTTCAGGTAAATAAAACGAACATTTAATGTTGTATCTAAAACAGTATTTCTATCAGGCTCAACTGTTTTGACGATATATTGCAAAATCAGACCTTATTTTAATTGACTTGAGAGTCTGGAATAAAAACTACAATGACTTTATCCAGGTTAAAAATTGTATACGACCAAAAAGAGGACACCTGTACATTTTAAATTCACATTCAATATATAGAGCTTATTTGTGCAATAGCTATTCTATTTTAATTAAAACAAAAAGGAAAATAACGGCGTATAGCCAGCAAAAAAAAGATCAAATGGGTCTGCGTTCTGTTACCCTGAAGTAGCCATGTTGTTGGTCATTGCTGAACATACAGTTGGTTAACTCAAAATATGGATACAGCTTAAACAAGCCTATGCAGTGTTTCCAGAAGAGTCTGTGAGCTAGCGTGGAATAGACCACTCTTTGTTTCTTCTGAACCGCATACAGGCCCATCGCTGCTCTTTGTGCTCTGCCTCATTCACTGCCAGACACACATCAATAAGAGCGAAATTAGGCCAGAGAGTTCCATCAGTCGTTTGTGTTTCAGTGCATGCACAAATATGTGTGCGGTTGTGTCAGACACAAAAAAAGAGATAACACAAATTACATAGTGGCGATATGTGTACATATGTATGTGTCTTTGTGCGTGCTCCCTTTGACCAATGGAAACTGGACCATATCTCATTCAGCAGCTGTATAATGACAGCATAGCCAGGAAACAGGAACAATCGTTATTGTAGTTAAGTGTGTGTGTGTGTGTGTGTGTGTGTGTGTGTGGAGGGGGCTGAGGCAGATAACAGGGCAGTTGTGTCAGCTGTGACAGTGAAGGAGATGATTTCAGCATACTGCACAAAGTGTGATAAGAGACACAACTCAGTATCAGATGGTGATCGTGAAAAAGTGAAAGAAGGGAGAAAAGGGGGATGCAGAGGAAGGGAGGCCGCACTGGATCAAAGCCATGCTGTGATCCATGGTGATTTGACATGCTGTATCAGGTTCAAGCCTGACGCTTTGCAGAAAGTGCATCTGAATGAGTAAGTGTGCAGCAGGTAAGTTTACTGTAAATCATAGGCACAATGTCCTATTGTGCAAAGCCGTTAAGGAGACGGTTTCTACCTTTTTGTTAGTTTGTAAAACTGACATTGTATGCAACAGAAATAAACAAAATATGAACTACATATCAACTCAACCCAAAACCACAGGTGCCTTCCTGTGTGAGTCATCTAAAAAGAACCTAACAGAACACACCACAACCCAACATCAACTGGACCAGGGCACTGCCATGGTTTTATGGATGTATACTTTTTAAACACCTTGATGTCTCAAGTAAAGTTTCAGTGTTATTGGGCAGTGAATAAATCTAGACAACATGGCAGTGATGTGGACCACAACTGATGACTAACAATGAATCTTATTCAAACTGCATGTTGAGCATTATGAAGGAAAAGACTTTGTTTACTGCTGAAGTCTTGTTTATGAAACACCTTTGGATCTGTGCTCATCATCACAGCAAGTGGTCTCATGAATAATTTACAACATGCATGACACTGAAATCGGTTCATGCTAACTACAGCGACAACACTGAGTGAAGATCAAATGCGTCCTAATGAAAATATTGAATTATCTCATTCACTTACTCCTTACTGGCATGAGGTTTTCTAATAAGGGCTATTCAGTGGACAACGGGTAAATTTAATAGAGTATGTAACGTATTTTAAGCTCTAAAATAGAGCCTTTGAAATAATATTGTGGATTAAATAATGGTCAAATAGTTAATATTTTAGGAAATCTAGCAGGACTTCAACTGTCTACAGAGCTGAAACTGCCAACACACCAGGTGAAATCTCAGACTAAATACTGTGTTTATCCAACACAGATAGTAAGGAAATTAAAAGATTAGGGTTAATCCAAACAGCACAACAGAGCAACGAAACAGGTTATCAAGGCATCAAGTATTTGACCTTTTGTATTGCTTGAGGTGTGAACAGCTTTATTCTGTCGATTATAAATCATCTATTTAAAAACTCTTCAGGCAGATCCCTGGCCTACAGTAACCAAATGCTTCTCTAACCCACTACAGGAGTTAGTGGAGATCAGCACAACCAACCTTAGCTTTTGAAACTTAAACTCTGAGCATGACACTAAGCTCTGCACACACAGTAAGGTTAATATTATCAACTTAACACTGAGAGGAAATGACTGTTTCAAGATATTAGCTCGTTTACCTTTAAGCTTCAAAATACAATGTTGTAATGTTCAGAAGTTAATTGAAACAATTACATAATCATAATACTGGACAGAATAAAACATATTGTGCTCAAATTAATACAAGGCTTCAGCAGCCCATCAACTTTACACAACACGTATGTATTTCAAGCAGCTGGTACTCATGTAGGCCATGAAGTTTGCACAAGATCTTGGTTTAAGTTCACATCCACATCAATGATACTTTGGAGTTGGTCTCTTATTTACCCAGACTGGGCAGAAGAATTACAGTATGCAAAACAGTTTTAAAGCTTCATAGGGCACTTGACTAACGTTTTATGACTTAAAAATATCTGTCCATATTGTTTAACCCAAAATAATACCTCAGCCGTGCATTAAAGTGCAACCTCTTGTGGTGTTCTGCTTCTTCTGCCTCTTTTCTGTAGGAAGGGATCAGAGGGAAGCAAGCAGCTTGTTGCCACTAGAAACCACAGCCTTTAAAAAGGAATTTCACCTTCATTCTGGTAGTGTGGGAGTCGTAACTAATAGAGAAAATAAAGCCACTTTGTCCACGGCTACAGGATAAACTAAAAAGAAAGGTACAAAGTTTTTTTAAATATGGTTTTTAAACTACTGTAAATGGCAAATGTTAAATAAACTCTTAATATGGGCCTCCACACCTATTCCACCTTGTGAGCTTTCATAAACAACTCTCTGCTGTTGGAGGATGGAGATAATAGAGGAGTGTGTTAATGAGGAAAACTGAAAGCTGAAAACATGTTTTCTTTTGTCGTAGAGGACTAATGGCTGAGAGAGTGGATCCAAAAAGCTGTTTAAGTTTCTTCTAACTTATCTTAAATTATTTTAAATATAATTTTAAACACCTCACTAATTCTTTTTTTCTGAATGTGTTTAAAGAAAAAATAAAGAAAATGTAAAAAGTTGCATCGTGTCAGTTCTCAAGTCTCATTTCAGTAAAAAAAGTTAGTTAAAAATTAGAAATAGCTATCACAGTTACACCACTGAATGGTGCCTTCATAGATGCCCAAATGCAACAAAAACCAATTAACATTCAGATGTTAATCTGTAAATGGAAAGTATTAGTTTATTAAGCTCTCCATTTTACAAAAACTTATTTGTATAATTAATAATAATGAGTATTTTCTCATAAGCCTGTAATTTGCAGTAGTTTCCAGGTTTTAACATAATCAAAAATCTGATCTTTTTGGAACAAAAACAAAGAGAAAATGACCAGTTTACAGAAAAAGAAGCTTTTATAATGTATAACATAAAAAGTATTCATGTATAAATTATTCATAACAATATTTATGAAAGAAAGTAGGTACACATTATAATGATGATGAATGGAAAACAACAACAGAAGCAATCAATTCGGTTATGTTATGAGGCTTCTGCACTTACAGATTATGTATGAGTTACAAAAAAGTACGGAGCTTGTAAAGGGTTTCAAAGACATGATGAGAGACAATGTCTGCCATGGATGCCTCTAGAAGGATACGCAAGTAAAGATGCAGTCTGGAATGTGGCTGTTTTTCATATACAGCCCATAACAATCTACACCAGCACATGTACAAATATTACGCCAAAATACTGACTCTTTCTTTAAGATTCATCCCAAGGTTTATCCCATGGTGTTCCAGTTATCCCTATTCAATATAACTGGCTGTAGTTATTTATCGCACCCAAAATATGAAAAGACTATTAGCAAAATTGATAATTGGAAACAAAATCAAAGTAAAAATATTTTTCCAAATATTCAAGTAAAATTGGTTTTATAGTTGACAAGATTCAGATGCTTTTTTGCTCCAGATTTCAACATGTCAGTACTGAGTTGTTTCAAGAATCTGTAGGTGTGTACAGTGTGGGAATTTGGGAGAGGTGCACATTATCATTGTAGTGTATCGGAAAGCTGTACTCGCAGTAATATGTGTGCAAAATGTGTGTGCATTTGGACCCAAAGTACTGCACTGTGCCATCATTGCACATGTAGTAGCCTGACATTATTTTGCTGGAATAAAGAAAGCCTCCCCTGACAAGTGATCATTTGGATGATGATAAATGTTGTTTGAAAACCTGTACATGTCCCAGACAGATCACTGACTGATGCCTTGACGAAACTATTCAAACCCACATCCCTGCAACATAGAGACTGTAACCTTTGTGTTATTTGCAATTAAATACATGGATAAAATAATAAGGATATGATTGGCTTTTGTTTTAAGCTTATTTAAGCTATATTTCAGATAGACAGACAGACAGACAGACAGGCAGACAGATAGACAGGCAGACAGGCAGACAGGCAGACAGGCAGACAGACAGACAGACAGACAGACAGACAGACAGACAGACAGACAGACAGACAGACAGACAGA
>JBAMHV010000014.1:7556426-7567590 GCA_037177535.1 Pseudomugil gertrudae
AAAATAAAATAAAATAAAATAAAATAAAATAAAATAAAATAAAATAAAATAAAATAAAATAAAATAAAATAAAATAATGAATCTATTCAAGCAAAATACATTAAAGAACATAGACACATTATAAGTCAAATTAAAATGCACCAGTTGGAGGAAAAACTATGTTTTTATAATGATTTAAGCTGCTCAGCGCCAAAAACAAGCAATAAAATCTTAACCTGGATCCTGAACAGTACAGAAAGCCAGTGAAGTAAAGTCTGCATCCAAGAGATATGCTCATTTTTTCTCCTAGTGAGAAGGCAAACTGCTGAGTAAATGACAGAGCAATGACTGATCAATTCCTAAATAGAGAGAGTTACAATAAGCCACACACCAGGTGATGCAAGCATGAATAGCACTCTCTAGATATTTCAAACAGTGATATGATTTTACTGATTCAAGAGGCGTAAGTGAAAGAAACTAGATCCGACAGCAGAGATGATTTGTTTGAACCAGAATTTCTTTTAAAAATCACACAAAGATTTCTCACAAAGTGCATGACAGTACTGAGATAACAGATCAAGTAAACTGACATGCCCATCCAATAAGTCTGACTGACCAAAAAAAGATTGTTTCTGTCATTTTACACCCCCTCCAACTATGAATGACCTTCCACAAGTCCATTCAACAGGGTGAACATAGATCAACTGCACTTTGTCTGGATGGACAGATAGATCTGTAGGTTGTCAGCAGAACAATGATGACATGCTGCTAAAAGTGGAACCAGTGGAATCATGTATAAGGAAAAAAGAAAGGAGCCATGCGGGACCCGTATCTAAATGGTGATGCTGGTGAGGAAAACTGACCCAAACAGAGAAACATTACATTACATTACAGATCTTTTCATGCCTTACACCTCCACCAGATTCCTCAGATCAGCTGACCTGAGACTGGAAGAATATCCCCCTTTCTGTAAGATCTGCTCTTTTTGTTTACTCTTTCGATGCTAGGTTTAAAACACACCTCATTTCACTAGCCCTCGAATCCTTCTAATTAGACCTCCTTTTTAAATTTTCCTTGTTTAATGTTGCTGTTTTTGCTTTTATCTGTAACTGGGTGACAGTTGGTGAGTGTGAGCTGTTTTTAAAAGTGCTTTACAAATAAAAACTTGATTGATTGAAACTCCTGTCTGCCAGATGGAACCTGTTCCCCTGCAATGCCAATGCATGTCTCAAGATGAGATAATAAAATCTGATAATCAACTGCATCAAAGGCTGTTGTAAGATCTAAAAGAAGCTGAATAGCAGAGCGATCACAGTCAGCAGGTATGAGCATGTCATCAAAAACTCAGCAGCGTTGTTTCTGTAATATGAAACCATATGTGCAATGTTAAAAACCAGACTGGAATAATTTCCAAAATACAATTAAGATCAGGGTATAAGTGCAACTGGTTTTAAACAATCTTCTCTAAAACCTTTGACAAAAAGTTTAGCGATTGTGTAGATGAAGAGAATAAACTTATCAAGATTTCTCTCTTTAATGAGAGGCTGCACAGCAGCATGTTGAAGGCAGCTGGAACGCAATCACATTTCATCTTTAAAAGCTGTGAAGGAACTCTGTCCAAAAGGACATTTAGAGGTCCTCGAGTGTAATAATCTAAGTTAAAGATGAGAGAGACACCTGTTCAAAATGTTCACAGTTAAGAGAACAAATTGAGGCGGTGTAGGATTTGAGAGATAACATCAAGTAGGAGACCTGAATGAAGCAATTTTATTTGTAAAATATGCAAGAAATCCATCGCAAAGCATCTGAGAGAGTACAATGATGCTCAAGTTACTTTGATTTTAAGAGTTAAAAAACTTAACAAGGAACTGGGTTTATTAGAATGGACAGATTATACAGAAAACACGATTTGGAAGCTTTAAAGGCCCTTTAGGTATGCACTGAATATTTCAGCTCTGTAATATTTATTGTGTCTAATGTAGTTTCAGAGGTTAAGGTTATCCTTAGAGAGCCCCTCTGGGGCTAGAGAGTCATCCTGACTGTCAGCCACTTTGTTTCTTTGCTCCATCAGTGGCAGCAGGCAAGCGTCTGTTGGCAGGATGGCAGGGCTGCAGGATGGTGACGGGGTGTCTGACAGAGAGCAGAGACAGGAGGCCATGGAGACTGAAGGTTAGTCTCTGTTAGACCAACACAAAAACCTGTGTGCAAACATCCCATACATCTGGAATGATATATTTCAGGGTAAGAAGCCATCTTTAAAGCAAAGTAGCCAAACTGGTTTCAGAAGAAAGCAGAAAAAGCTTGATTTTCACTTTGAGTGAAAAATCAATAACAGTGATTCCAGGGGCTTTTTGAAAACTATCATCTCATCTCTGCACTCCATGCTCTTAAAAAAGGTTTTGACAGCAGACAAAAAGTCAATTATAGTGAGTGTGCGGCCATCTTGAAAGACTGGAAGTTTCTGTCTCTGAGCACAGGACCGGATCATAAAGTTATTTTTTTAAGTCAGCTAAATTCCAGATAAACAATATTACTACTAAATACACTCAAATGTCTTAGTAAAGATCGCAAAAGTACAGAAAAAAAGATAAAGGAAGCTCTGCACGTTTACTCCTGAAAGAACAAGGATTTATTTTTAACATGGCATTTAACCATTTATTTGCTTTTGAGAATAACTGAATCACACAGGGGAATAGGTCAGCTATAAGTAAACAAAAACCCACAAACATATTTCATTTTGAACCGGCAGATTGATTATCGTGGTATAAGGTAGGAAAAATTCATGACTCAATTGTTTTCACAAAAACCGTGTGTGTTTGTGTGTCACTGCGCTAACGGTATAAATAACAAGAAAGCCACCTACACCACAATCACCAGTCCATTGTGTCATGTATGCCTTTTATTTTTAGTGAAATCAAGTTATTCCCTGAGCAACTCAATAGAAACTCAGGAGAGACAAAAGACCTAAGTGAAGTGATTTTGTAATTCACATTATGTGATGAGATGCCATCTGTCCCACCTTTGTCAGTCCCACCTTCTTTGTCCTAAACCACAAAAACAACAACAAATTGATCTTATTCAACTATACAAAGACACTCAGTTAAGCTGTATTCATTGTAACTAGTCACCGAATGTTAAACGTCCCATCCAAAAACCTGAATACACTGGTGATTAACTTTATACTCATCGGATTTTCATTAACATTCAAAAACCAGAAACAGCAAACAATATATCCTTAAAAGACACAGCTGGCCAAATGTAGTCATTTCTAGCTGTGAATGTGGCCTATCTTGTGAAGAGTGCGGGGGCACGGTGCAGTTCTGCAATGGCCTGTGATGTAAAAGACACTGCGTTGATGTCCTCAACGCAATTACAGTTTATAAGAGTGAAGTTAAAAGTGAGTCACAGCTTTCCTTTTTTAAACCCTGTCCTGTCCAACATACAGAATGCTCATCTTTGTGCCATATTTTGCTGATTTGCTCAGATTTACTCTACCAAGGCATCATCAGCCACTGCTTTCCAACTGGTGGACTTGAGAAAATGAGTGTTAATCCTGACTCTGTTGCTGAAAAGGCGACAGAGAACAATAAATTCATTTCAGCATAACAGACCAGAGGAGACACAGATAACTTTTCCCACAAGCAGCTATCCACCCATGTAATCAACACACTGTCTTATATGCCTTCACTGTGCTTATAAAAACAGCTACTACAGGGTATGTGCTTGGCTGGTTCTCATTATGTTACAGTAAACTTTTGCAGAAATCTACCAAACTGCTGGATCCATTTGGTGGTAGCAGTGGGGTTTGTCCTGCAACCACTGTTACTTGTCACAAGCCGTAATTGTGAGGAAAAGTAAAGGCATACAGAAACATATCTACATAAAGCCACTACTATTTATTAGTTATTATCTCAGGACAAATATCTGTGATAGAGTTAGCTTAAATTCTTGCTGATGTGTGAGAGGCTCTGGCTACATCTGGTGGTAGTAAACCATATAATGATGGTTTATCCCTCTGCCAGATCAATGTGGGGCCTATGAACTACAGAAGTGACCTATGCCATGGTAAGCATTCAGTGGAAGAAAGGCTGTGTTAAAAATGTCACAAAAATGTGTTGCGTGAAACACAATTTGTGTACATTTGAGCACAAGATCCTTAAAAAGTTTATCACATTTTATATTCAGGACACATTTGTGTCATTGTAAGACTGTAACATCGACATGACATTTTTAACATGATGAAATGGAAAATATGTTCTGTATAACCAACTAAAAAGGATAATTAGTTAGTTAGTTAGTTTATTGTCCCTTATGGGAAATTTGTTTTCACAGAAAAACTGTACAGTTGTATTACGCTTCCAACAATTTACAAACGTGTCAACATACAACAAACAACAACAACAATGACAAAAGCAGCAGGTCCTGATACTGTGTGTTCATGTGTGGTTCAGTGCAGTTATGGCTGAGGGGATGAAACTGTTTTTGAAGCTCTATTGAATCTCAGAGTTCTGTATCTGCGTCCAGATAATGTGAAATACTGATGAAGTGGGTGAGTGTGATCCTGATAATTACATTTCTAATATGTGTTAGTTTTTTCTTATATTACCTTCATCATACACTTTATCACAGATGTAGTTATTTAATCTGGGACAACAATATAGAATTTTTACCAATGTTACCCCGACACTGATGTAAATTGTCTAATCATTCACAGTTATGTGTCCTGTACATTCCTGTGAATTATGACAGGAAGCCATAATTTGTGTCTGGTTTTTGCCCAGCTGCTCTCACACACATTGGGGCTGAAAAATAGATAAAACACCTCTAATGACATCTGCTGAAAAAACTATATATAACGTAACATCTTTGTTTCTATTGTCAGGTGGGACTTGTCACACTGTCCCTGTGCTGTTGACACATCTGCTCTGCAGCCAGTAAGTAGTCAGACTGGTTTGAATTGCATTACCTCAGGAAATACATTTCAGATCCACTAATCCCTTCACTAACATGTATTTTTTGGTTTCCTGTTGCGTCATCAGTGACCACTAACTCCATCTATTTTACATCTGTGGTATGAAAAGTTCCTCCTGGCTTAATCAACACTCTTCCACATCTCCAGCGGTACTCTGGATCCCATTCATCCAGCCAGTCTATATATGTTTGTAACTTGCCACAAGTTAAATGTTCATCTAACCAAAATGTGAACAGTTTGTGTTGATGGGGGTGAAAAATCAGGTGGAGAGAGTATAAATGTCTTATGTTATCCTGATGGCTGCTCAGATACACATCATAACTTCACATTTCAAAAAGTCTCCATGATGTTCATGTTCATCATATCTACTAGTCATGTATCCATTAATGTAGCAGAAAATTCTAATTTCAGGTGTAATAACAATGGTCTTGTTATTGTGAGTTCTTTGACCAATACATATATGAACCCATAATGGTACATTATTTCACAGGTTCTCTGCCTTGTATATATGTTTTGCCCTTGATACAAACACAACTGTTAAATCTTTAACAGTTTCACAGCTCTGTGATGAGAAGACATGTTGATAGTGTTTGTATTCAAGTAATTTCTCATTTCTGAGCTAGACAAGCTTTTATTGTGACACTCAAAAATGGTCTTAATGGTTAAAAATTGTTAAAAAGTGGTTAAAAATATACTGAAACATAATTTATAAATACATGTTTTACTAATTTAACTTTTTTTTCCATTTGGAAGCATTTTTATATAATATTGTATTTATTAAAGATCTAAACTGTGATAGTAATACATTTATAATAAATGTGCAGTTTATTGTCTCATTTCTGGATATGTACATTTTTTCCATTTTTCTTTAGGTAAAAAAGATCAGTAAATTGTTCTACATACTGTGTTAAAATTAACAGATTTTATTGTTACCCTGATTAATAAAATAGATGCGTTAAAAGATTGAACAAGATGAAACCAAGATGTCAGCAAATGATTTCAACTTAAAGTTATTTTTGTGTAATCTGGGCTTTAACTAGCGCTAAAGCAGTTTACTGGGCCATTGGATGTCACATAAAAAACATTGGAGAACTCTTATTTAAGTCCATAGATTAACAATAAGTTCTAATTACGGTCTGCTGTGTTCTGACTTTACTGTGTAAATGTGCATCAATAATTTTCCAAAAGCTGTTTTCCAGTTCATCCCGCCTCTCGCCCGTTGAGCTGGGATTGACTCCAGCCCCCCCACGACCCCACTCTGGGATCAAGCGGTAGATAATGGATGGATGTTTCCAGTTCAACTTCTCTAAAGTCGTCATCACATGTAACTAAATAAAGCTGAGATTTTCCATATGTGTAAAGGTCAATTTCACTTCATTTTTAGGAGTCCAGAGCACATTAGACCAGCATTTGCTCAAATACTACATCCTCAAATCTGCGCTGAATTATTCTAAACATGTTGATTCATTAAAACTGTGTCTGAAACCTTTATTATATTTGTGAAAATGCAAATGAAGAGGTTTTTATTTTATTTTATTTATTTATTTATTGGCATTTAGACCATTTTTGAATAAGAATTCTAATATTGAGACTTTTCAAACCTGAACTGAAATATTATGGACAGCATCTGGATTTATAAATACATGATTAAACCTTTATTTTATTTATGAAAATGCAAATTATGTAAATCTAAGATGATGTTGCAGAAGCTTTTCCTAAATTAAGCATTTTGTTTATCTAGATGCCTTTGATGCAGAATAGACCTCCTACCCATCAGACATGACATGAAAAAAATGATCACAGTGTTTCTCAACCTTGGTCCTTAACTACCCCTGCCCTGCATGTCTTAGAGGCAACCCTACTTTAACACGCCCGATTCAAATGAATGCATTTTCTCATGGAGTTCTTTGCAGCCTGTTAACGAGCATTTATTCCATTGTGTTTCATTGTGTTTTTGGTGATTGGATTACTATCAGCTATCAGCTTTATAAGCTTTAGTTTGGAAAAACTCTCTGCTATAGCTGCTGTCACCGGAAGGGTCAAACCAATTGTGCAGTCCACAGATTATGGTAGATTTCTGTTAGCTTTTTCTCCTGGATGAAGGTCAGTAGTTCAGTCAGTTAGTTACCCAATTAAAATAAACCATAATAATGCACAAACTATTAATATTTAAGATCCTATTAACTAACCAATTACACACTACAAATTATTCAAAAAGCTGTATCACATGAAGGCATTTGCAAGCTGACTACTCCTTCTCCTGCCTTTTCTCCTGACACACAACCTGTAGATATGACTCTCAGCAGCAGTAAGTTGACATGATATAAAAGCCCCAGTGCCTACTTTATTAACTTGACATGGAAATGAGCAGTATTAGCTTAGAAAATCAATAAAAAAAGATTGTGCCCTGGGCGGTTTCTCACCCTGCCCATAGCAAAAACCATCCCTGAACACATGCTCTTTTTTTTATGTAAAAGCACTTTAAATTGTCTTGTACATGAAAGGTGCTCTACAAACAAATTTGCCATTTGATTGTGTGCCAAACAGCTAGTTTGTGTAATGACTGACTTTCACAATAGTTCACATCTAGTTAGGGACTTTCCATAATGCACTGTGCACATTTTTACTTTCTCTGTTTCTTATCTTGTATTAATAAATGACATCATCAACCTATTTCTTTATTTAAATTTGAGCTAGTTTAACGGGGTGCAACCTGGCAGAACGTGCATGAAGATGCTTTTACACAAGCTCAATCACCCTTCCCTTCCATACGCCAACGACAGCATACTTCGTAACGTGCTGATCAGTCCCTTTATGCCACGCCCCAATCACCTCCACCTGTGCCCAATTACCTAATGGCAGGGCATGCAGGCTCACAGCCCCACATATCCGTGATATCTAGCATCACTTTGTAACTTTCTCTCCTTAGAAATATGTTTCAGTCATTTTGATGGGGCAGAGAGCTGTCTCCATTCCTGGCGCTGTTCTTGCCAAGCAGCCTCACAAAGCTGAGTAATGGTAGATACTTCCCCATAATCATTTCTCCACAAGTAATTGAGACTTTTAGATCATTCTAGCTCACTTTAAATGGAAAACCAAGAGTCACTGTATTTTAGTTTAGACAGCTCAGATGTTCTGTTTTGTATCTTTCCTATAGTATATATATATGTGTGTCTGACTTCCAGGGCTACAAGTGTGACAGGAGTTCAATCACAACAAACATTACCTGCTCTTTAAATGAACTTTTTGCAGTCTGACCTTTACAAACTCTCCAAATTATACAGGTAGACAGTGTATCTTCATCTGTACCTCTTGGTGGAGCAGACAGGCCTGTCAGTCCTGCTCTTTGCTGTAGACAATGGCTGGGTTGCTGTCTTGATTGACCAATGACTCTGGGACTGACACAATAAAGCCCAAATTCAAATAGAATGACAACTGCATTGTGGAAAGGCAGCAAACCTCAGCTGAACGTAACATCTTTAGCAAAGATAAAGCTGGAGAACAATAGAGGCGACCTCATGGCTTGTGCATTCACTGGATACTAATGCAATGAGAAGAACGCTATTGGCACTGATGCAGGTGCGTCCTTCTCAGCAATGACAGCAAATAAAGATGTGAAGCATTGTTTTTTCAGGCTGCAACTTCACTAAAACTGACAGAGCAAACAGGACCTTTTCTTCCCGTCTCCTGGGAATAGGTCAGTATAGAGAATCACCACCTGCTGCTGCAGTCACCTTCCTCAGTGGGGGCTTCCGTAGTGATTGACTGACAAACAAAATGGTATGTGCAAACAGAAGGATTATATTCTGAGTGCAGTAATGCATGAAACTCTGACTTTAATTAATCAAACAAGTAAGAATTTCAAACATCTGCGACACAGTAGGACTTTTTACTCTCTGTGAGGTTAATTTTCGCTTCTCGGATTGGTTTCACATAAAAGTCTCTTCATGGCAGCCCTAGGGGTCTGGCTCGCTGATTGTTTCTGTCATCCTTCAGCTCACACAGGCTGAGCCATCTTGGTCTTCTCTGTGCAATGTGAATTTTTTTAACCCATAGTGAAAAGGATTAGAAGACTGCTGTTGCTCTAACATTAGATCTACGATCTATATGTTGCTCATCGAGCACATCAGCGGTACAGCCTCTCACTCTCAGACATAAATAACTTGATTAGCTTGTTTCCCTGAAGTCCAACTTCTAAGACCTTAAAAAAGCTACAAAAACAGGTGGAGTGAGTGTGCATGTGCCAAAGACAGGTGATGAGGAGACAAGATCAACTTCCTGTTGTTGCTTTGATGTTCAGCACATCAGCACAACTGCTTTTGCAACAGCACAAAACAGACTTCTAAAAAAAATTATACTTTAGATGTTTCTTCTTATTCTATTCTCGTTTACTTCATCCATTCCCGGTCAAAATTTAAGTGAACAAAACTGACTCTAAAATAATGCTCTGCATGTTAAACATGAAATTTTTATTTGTTCCCATTCTGGTGGAGTGCAATGGTACCTTGGGAATTTGGCACCTTCCTGTGCTTTCAAAGGAAGCTAGAGGTTGCTGCACTTGTGAATCAAATCAAAAAGACCATTACTAGCAGCATACATACATCCTGATATAGCTTTAAAATGTATATAATGTCTGGGTTTAGTAAAATTTCCATAAATAATCAGAATATGATTATGTAACATTTGGCCTTAAACTCTTAAGTGTAACCACATTGTAAGATTAGACTGGTTTTTGTGTATATTTCATATACAAGACAATTCAAAGTGCTTCACATAAAAACATTAAACACATTACAGGTGTTACAAAGAAAAGAGTGACAAACAGCAAAAAACTACAATAAAATCTAGCCATCCATTTTTCATACCACTTCATCCAATCAGGGTCACGAGTAGCTGAAGCCCATCCCAGCCATTAACGGGCGAGGGGTGGGGTCATAGGTACAGGGTACACCCTGAACAGTTTGGCAGTCGGTGTTACTGTAGATTTCATGCGTAGGTGCATGAGAAAGATTATTTTTTTAACCTTTATTTAAAAGTGTATTCATTTGGTGAGTTTAATCTCCACCGGCAGTTTGTTCCACATGTTTTCAGCATAACAGCTAAATGCTGCTTCTCCATGTGTAGTCTGGACTCTGATCTGGACTGGTGACCTGAGTCTTTGGATCTGAAAGATCTGCTTAGTTTATGTTCTCTGAACAATCACAGATGTATTCTGAACCATTATATGGAAACTTTCTTATAAACCTGGGATTTGCAGCCCTGCCATTGCAAATTGCTGCATTTTAATCATCCTGTTAGAGGATGATTATCATATGAAGCCATTACCACCCTTTAGCCTTAACATCTTTAACTCTAAGATGCACAGTTACTTAAACTTATCCCAATCAGGAAGGCCCTGAACGAGCACCAAATCTGTGACAAGTCTTCGGGCTAAGGGTCAGTGGTGTGATTTAAACATGGCGGCCCTCCTCCTTTTATCACTTATTGAAGACAGACTTCCGTTCACAAGCTTCCCTTTACATAAACAGTTTTATTGCCAAATTTTTAAAAAGATGAATAAAAAAATGAAAATCACTAAGGAAGAGTTTGGCTGTTTTTAAGGACCAGCTCAGGCTTGTTCTGCTGAGTAACGTTATTACTTTTCATAATGTCAGATTTGACTGGTGTAATCTCAAATAGTCCCTGCAACGTCTCCAGCATGCCCAGAACTGTTCTGAACCTTTCGACACTTATCTCCTCCAATATATCACATATCACACGAAGCTCTCTGCTCCAAACCGATGAACTCTCCTCTGGAAAACTTCAGTTCTGTCTTAGAAAATGTCAAACTACAATCAGTGTGAAAAAGTGTTTTTATTCAATTTTATGTCAAGAAATGACCGATTCATGGGAAGCCGTCCTTTTTTCCACAATGCTTGATTTGATTTCGACACTTTCCTGTAATGTTATTTTAATGCAGATACAATAAATAAATGGTCACGTCAGAAACACAGGAGAGACTTTCTCAACTATGCCACCCATCCCTTATTATATTAATGTGGCTTTAGGCCACATGTGTAAAGCTCCAGTCCTCGAGGGCCGGTATCCAGCAGGTTTTGCTGTTTCCCTGCACTAACACACCTGATGCAAATCAAATAAATCAGAATCAGGTTTATTGCCAAGTAATTGTCATTACCAGGAATTTGACTTGATTTGCCAGTGCCTACATAAATA
>JBAMHV010000014.1:7583637-7593924 GCA_037177535.1 Pseudomugil gertrudae
CCAGATGCCCGAGCCACCTCATCTGGCTCCTCTCGATGTGGAGGAGCAGCGGCTCTACTCTGAGCCCCTCCCGGATGACATTATTATTTATATGAATTTTAATTCATTTAAATAGGCATGTTGTACAATGCTAAATAAAACTGATTTGTGTCAAATCCATAAATTTTTCTGTCTGCAATACAACTGAAGAATTTTTTACCAGGAGGACTGAGGGCAATGTTTCCATATTCTTCGCTACAGACTGATTCTCCGACTCTGAAAACTGCTTACAGGTGGAAACTGATGCAAATATAAGTTATGTGGACTAGATGATTGCTACATGCATGACAACACTGAGCACCTGCGGGTAAATATCATATCAATCTTAATCATATAGGGACAGGTATTTCCTTTACAGATGTATTGCATTAAGGATGTAATACAACCTTTATTCATTTGCAATCAAAATCAAGGTGAACCATTGACCTTGCAGAAAACAGACGAAAAAGGGTTTCAGTCTTCTGGTTTGTTAAACTTCCCATTTTTACCACAAACACAGAAGACTAATTAGAAAAATATTTTTATCTTTTAATTCACTTAATAAATTATTTAACCAAAGTTATATTTTACAGGAAACCTAATTCAGTTACATGCAGAAAAAACTGAAATAATAGTTTTTATTGCAAAGGGAAAACATTTTAAAGTTAGCACTCTGCTTTAAACAACTAAATAAAACCAACATATAAGATAAAATTCTAGGTGTATTCATTGACTTAGGCCTGAAATTAAAAAAGTTGTGAAGGCATCACTTACAGAACAAATGAAACTGACATGTTCAGTAGACTAGATTATTGTGATGCAGGTCCAGCTGCAGTTTGACCAGAACACTTCTCTTCGAGTCCTCACTGAGACCAGGAAAGTGGGTTATGTCATTCCAGTACTCAGATCTTTAAACCGGCCTCTTGTTTGATGTTAAAATCCCCCTGTTGCACTGGATGGTTTAGGAGCAAAATACATTTAGGATCTTCTAATGCACCAGCTAGATTCTTCAGGTTATCAGGAGCAATTCTACTTTCTGTTCCCAGAGTCAGAACTTAACATGGAGAGGCAGCATTCAGTTTTCATGCACATGTGGAAGAAACTTCCAGAAACCTGCAGATCTGCTGAAAATCTCAGCAGTTTTATATCAGGACAAAACAAGCTTTTTTTTCATCACATTTTATCAAAGCATTTATTCATTTCCCACATTGTAACTTTCAAATGTTTTATTATTATCATTTTTATCTGAAAACATTTAATCTTAATTATTTTTAGATTTTTGTGTTCCTTTGATTTCTTTTCTTAAAAAGTACTTTTCAACTGCTTCTTTTCCCATGGACTTTGCAATGTCCCATTAATAAAATATAACAAATATTTATCTTGTTTCTCATTTAAGTCAAATAATAAAAATTCGTAACTTAAACTTGCTCCTTTTAGTTTAAGTTTAATTTGCGTTCGTGTTTTGTTTTCTGCCATTTGTCCCTCCTCTCTTTCCGTAGACACTAAAGCCTAATCACATGACCAGGGAGGGCCACTACTGCTGCAGCTGGTGTTGTCGAGCTGTGTAGGAAAACACCAAACTGTCAGCAGCACAGTTATCTTCGGTTTCATTCGTGTCTGTAAACGCTTTATCACACAGATTGGTAGGTAGCTGCAAGTTTATATCAAGATTATAATCATTTAATGTCGCTATTTGAACTGCGACACGGAGAATACAGCGGCTAACCTGCTAATAGCATTCTACAGCTAACGTTACTTTCTCTATTTGTTATAACCGTGATTAAAATTGTAAACAGTACTAACTAAAATCAAGAAAACTTACATATTTCGGCAAACTAATGAGTATTTAGATCAGGCATATTTGAGGACAACTTCTCCCTAATTACGCGGGTTGGCAGTAAAAACGAATGGTTTGCTGTAAAACACTAAAGCAGTTGTCAACTTTAGCTGTCTTCACATCAGGAGTCAACTTGAGTTGTTTGTTTTCAGCAATAACAGGTGGTCTACATGTTAAGTCAGACTTTCTGTATTAATCAGCTATTATTAAGACGCTGTTTATTGCAGTAGCATCTCCTGCAACCCATGTGGTGATAATATAGATGCCAGTATCATTGCATTCAGCCACGTAGCTTCTAACTATTACAGGTTGCTGAGATTCACATGTCAGCCAGGATCATTGACACATTGATGTTAGTCATTTTAACCTTACCCTGCTATATCCTGCTTTACAGTATACCAAGAGTCTCCTCAGATATTATGGATCTAAGGTATGGACTAATCAGGGGTATGTTGCATACCCCATGACATGGGGATCAAAGTAGGATAATGCCACCGTCCATCCCCCTCATAAAGAACACAGTCTCCTGCGTGCATCATGGCTTCCAGCTACCCACCCCCCTTTGAGGGCACAGGTGAAGTAAAGGAGGGTTTTCTTTGTCCACTGTGCCTAAAGGACCTTCAGTCATTTTATCAACTCCAAGGCCATTATGAAGAGGAGCACTCGGGGGATGATCGACATGTTCGAGGGCAGCTCAAAAGTAGGTATAACATTGGTGCATCATTGATCATTCAATCCATGTAGTTTGAGCACTACGACACCCTTCATAGTTATTGCATGTTCTTGTGGAAAGTGCTTGGTCAGCAGGTTTTTTGTGTTTATGGCATTCTTTTATGATTTTTCCCACATTAAATACTTTCTTGCATTTTGTGTTCAGGTTTGGTGCAAAAGGCAAAGAAAGCCAAAGATAAGCTCCTGAAGAGGGATGGAGATGACAGACCTGACACTGGCAGTTATGAGTCTTTTTACTATGGTGGAGTGGACCCTTACATGTGGGAGCCCCAGGAACTCGGTAAGATGGGACTAAAAATATATTTCCATCATTCAGTTTGAAGAAATGAGAAGGGCCAAGTCACTGAATAGATCCAATGTGTCTGGGTCAATTCTTTGATAGGAGCAACTAGAAGTCACCTGGACGTCTTTAAGAAACACAGAGCAGCCCGGATAGATCATTATGTCATTGAAGTCAACAAGCTCATCATCAGACTTGAAAAGGTATTTAAAAAACAATAGCAATTCATCCAAAGAAAAGTTTTCCTTCCTGCAGCTTCTCATGTTAAGATTTAATCAAGTTTAATAATGAAAACTGTTAATCTGTTAAAAATGTATGTTTCAGTTGACAGCGTTTGACAGAACCAACTCAGATTCTGCTAAAATCAGAGGTTTGTTTTTTTTCTTTTTGTTTATTTTCCCTATGATCCCTCTCAGGTAATGTAAATAGGATTTATAGAATACAGCACATTATGAGTTATAATCTGTTTTGCAGCCATTGAGAAGTCTGTAGTGCCGTGGGTTAATGACTCAGACGTCCCCTTCTGTCCTGATTGTGGAAACAAGTTCAACATTCGTAACAGGCGGCATCACTGTCGCCTCTGTGGGTCCATCATGTGTAGGAGGTGCATGGAGTTTGTCCCTCTACCTTTGGCCCGTATGTACAACAAACACATTGAAGCTACAGGGGGACAAGTCTCCATTTGTGTCTCAGTAGTTATAAGTCCTTTGTTTACCATTTTGAACAGAAAAACTCATAAATGGGACTCGTGAGGCTTTGTGTGTGCCTGGAAGTCCTGGTCAGTCGCAGTCTCCCCCAGCAGGAGGTGGCAGGGGTGGCGGGATGGGCTCAAGGAGAGGCAGCATCAGCAGTTTGAGCAGTGTGACCTCCATGTTGGAGGAAAAGGATGACGAGAAGATTCGCTGCTGTCACCACTGTATGGACATACTGCTGAAGAGACAGCAGAAGTTGGAGGAGAAGGACCGCATGCCAGACATAGTGAAGCTTTACGAGGTTGGTTTAACAGTCTCCCAGTAGAAGCTCTGGATGCACTTGTGCTGCAGCTGATTCTGTTTTAGTTTCAAGCTATGGATGCTGTACTGATGTATTTGTCCTTTGTTGTTTTTTTTCCTTGTAAAACCTGTCAGAGGCTGAGGATGTGCATGGAGAAGGTGGATGAAAAAGCTCCAGAGTATATACGAATGGCCGAGTCTCTCAAGTAAGCTGCATTAAAAAATACTTGTGCGTCAAATTTAACAAATGTTTTCTTTTTAGCCTGAGAAATATGCATTTTTCTTATTTTGGTAGCGCCGGAGAAACCACTTACAACCTTGACACTGCTGGAGGACTGAGACTGGAAGTTCAGAAATACTATGAACTAATCGATGCTCTAAGGTACATGTTAGCCAAAACTGAGCTCCGTTTTTTACAACTAAACACTAGGGTTTATATTTAGGGACTGAAAAGATGGATCTGTTTTCCTTTCAGTAAGAGGATTTTAACACTGGGACTAAAGGATGAACCGCAACCACATCCAAAGACTCTCCAACTACAGAGGATGATTCGCTACACAGCTACACTGTTTGTCCAGGTGAGACAAAAAGATGAGGAATTTCTTAAAGGTAACAATTACAAGTGTAGTTTATACCATACAAAACATGTTTATCAGTAGTTCTGGTAATAGATGTTTTATCTGTGTCATGAATCTGTTTTACATAATAATGTCCAGCCTGTATGACTGAATGTAGTTATGATGCTTAGATGTATAAAATGGTGCATCTTTTTGTATCATCTTGTTTTGATGGTTAATCTGAACCAGAGACTGAGCGTAAACGATGTGCAATTTCTACTAGTTATAAAGCTAAATCTTCTCCTTTTTGCTGTGGCGTGTTTTAGGAAAAGCTGTTGGGGCTTATGTCTTTACCCACTCGGGAGAAATATGAAGAGCTAAAAGAAAAAAGGAAACTGGAACAAGAAAAGAGACTTCAACACGAGAGACTGGCGAGTATATTCAACTATATCATGTATTTGTAACTGGAAAAACAAACTGCTTAATGTCAATTCTACATATGTTGTTGCTCAACAGGCAGCACAGGAGTCTCTAAGGAGGCGACAGGAATCTGAGAAAACCCGACCAGCTGCCAATGGAGAGCTGCTGCAGGCCCCTAAAGCGCCACGAATGACCAAAGCTGGTGGTTGGTTGCCCTCTGCAGACTCCGTCCATGCACGCAGTGAGCTTGAAGACCCCCTCCTGCAGCAGATTGAAAACATTCAGTCATTCCTTCGTCAGGCGCGAGAAGCCAAGAGAACAGATGAAGTCGCGATGTTGGAGGAGAACCTGCGCCAGCTGCAGGAGGAATATGACCAGCAGCAAACCACTCTGGCCATTGCACTCTCTCAACAGCTGGCTCAAGAAGAAAGCCTGCAGCAGGGGGAGCTTCAGCGCCTGAAAGCCCGAGAACAGGAAGAGAGAGAGCAACGGGGCTCCGGTGTCTGGTCCATCCAGCCGTCCTTCACATGGAAGCCGTCTCTGGATATCAGTCCAACTGGAGGCTTTCAGGAAGAAGAGGACACAGAAGCAGAGGTGCCGACTCCAAAAGCAGAGAGGAGTCCATCAGCTTTAAGAGCATTTCCTACCCTCACAGCTCAAGAGGAGTCACCTCCAAGGTTGAGGAGCTTAGGAGGGCATATAACCCCACCTGGTGGTGAAAGCGAAGATCAGAGTAGTAGCTCTTTTAACCCTTTTGAAGAGGAGGGCTCCACTCCCAATGAGGAAGATCCATCCAATCCATTCTTTGAGGACATCAAAAAGGAGCACAAAGAAGTAACCAATGGGAAGAGAGAGTACAACCCCTTTGATGAAGATGCAGAGGAAGAACAGAATGAGACTGTACCGGGCAACCCTTTTGAAGATGATGACACTGATGCAGGCAATCCTTTCCTGAAGGACTCTGACAACTCCCCAGAAGTCTCAACCAACCCTTTCGATGGGGACGATGATGACGTTTTGCCTGATGTGGACATGATAGAAGAGGAACTGCTGCTGCAGCAGATCGACAACATTAGGGCCTACATTTTTGACGCAAAGCTCAGCGGTCGCCTTGACGAGGTCGAGCTCCTGTCAGAGAATCTACGAGAGCTACAGCACACTCTACAGGAACAGAAAAAGAAGAAGCACTGAATAATTTAGCCCCCTTTATCGCCTGCTACTTACCAAGTCTTGAAAGGCTAGTTCACCTGACTTGACTAATGATCCCACTGAGGTTAGTTTGGGTGAGGTCTGCAGAGCCACAACTTAATCCCTGAGATGAATATGTGTTGCAGCTTGGTAGTCCTAATTAAATTTCCTTCACATAAAACCATTGTTCTTAACCACTGATCCTGTATCAGGTTGCATAAGTTCATCTCGGCTTCCACAAATTTTAAGCACTGGTAGTTAATTGTGATTTGTTCAAGCATGTTAATCAGCACAGATGTAATGCGATAGTGCAAACATAAACGGGACAGTAGAATTTAATGAGGGCTGAATGAGATGGTTCTGACTGTAAACAGGCAGAATTCTGGGTGTCCAGCAGAATCTGCAAGGACAAGTTGTCCTCTAAAGAAGACGCAATACTTCCAGAACAATGTTGGACACGGTATGGTATCATCTAAATTATTTCCAACTAAATCCCTCGCTGTAGAAGTCGACTCTTTGTACCACTGACAGACGCTGTTTAAAACCTGCAGCATGGTTTGTGTTTCTTTGGAAGTGCTTTTATAACTTTATATTTGCGAAGGACTCAACCATGCATTATTGTTCAAACAGGGCAAAAGAACAAAAACTCAATCTAAATGAATATCTGATTGATCCAAAAGTCACAAGTGTTTTATGACACATTTACTGATTGCCGTTGCAGAACTCGCAACCCAATAGATGTTGTTAGACTGTATCAGACAGTCATCTGGTTATTTATCATTTTGTGTCACTCTTGTACCAATGCTTTCAAGCTTTTAATCAGTCACAGCTAATTCCCACACTTTGTGGTACAATAGCCGCAACAGAAGTATTTGCTTTTAAATCAGCTGCTACTAATATTTTCTGTAAAATCCAACGTCTCCCTGAGTGACATTTTTAAACCTGAAGATCTGAAAGATTTCATCCCACAGTTATTAAGTAAACAAATGTTTTCTATGCCCTACGATCAGCTTGAGATGTTATTGTTTACAGTGGCACTTGTACTGCATGTGTCTTTGTGATGTTGACTAAGTGACTGTCCTTGTCTTCCTGCTCTTCATTTTATTTGATGAGTTTAGACATACTTGTATCATCAAGTCACTCTGGTCCTGTGGTGTCAGTCGAGATATGAATGTGATGATGTTAAATTGTTGGTTTTGGTCTCGTATAGAGTTCATTCAGCAGTGTGTAGTTACTCAACACTATGACACTATAACCAAGAGTAAGACATGGAAGTTGCTGAAAACCTAGCACGGACATAAACTCATATCTGAAATGGTTAAATAGCCCCTCAGATCAAAGCTACATTTTAGACTTTTTGTCACACATACTTTATACTAACACTAAATGAGTGCCAGCGAGTATTATTCCCAGTGCTGCTAAGTAAGACCGAACCCGAGTTTGTTATTGTGCTTTATGTCAGATTGTCCAGAGGCAGACATCATGGTTTCCTTATCAGGAGACTTGAATTAAAAAATGGCACTTTTGTGACATGAGAGAGCTTCTTAAATGTATTAGCAAATAATTTTTTAGTAAACAGGTCATTTAAGTAACATGTGGCATCTATGGAACTTTAAAATAACATTTGATTTAGTTTATTAACTTGAAATAAATCAATTTCTGCACCAAATATATGAGTCTCAGATAATTACATGTGGTGACTGTTGTTGATTCTGTGATCCTGAGTATGTCACATACTTCCATGTTTTTCCTGTCATGAAACTAAAAAGACATAATAATATAAGCTGATCATCGCAATATATACCATCCTTTGCTTAATATTGCATCGGCCCAGCTTGCAGTTCCACAATACCACTGCCCCAGGGATGTGGAACCAATGGGAGTTGCGGTTGAAGCTTGTGGAGATCATGCACATTTCAGACCAGACTGCACCTCCTTAATCTGGGGAGTTATGAGGCTGAGATGAATGCCAGGATATGCACCGTCCTGCTCCTCAAACTTAAACACCACATCTTGGATTTTAATGGATGAAATATTTCAATGTAAAATCTTTATTCCTTAGTGTAATTTGTTGAGAAAAAAATGACACGATTAATGGAAACCAAAGTAACCTGTCTGATGACCTGAGGGATCTGGTTGGTTCATAACAAGCCAGAAGATTCTGAATGTATTTTGGTCCTAAACCTTTCAGAGCTTTTTAAACCAACAGCAGGACTTTGAAGTAAATCCTTTGACAAACAGGAAGCCAGTGTAAAGATTTGACTGAAATGATATGATCCACTTACTTTGTCTCAGTGTACAATCGAACAGCAGCGTTCAGGGAGACCACATCACAGTAATCTACTAAAGATAAATGCATGGATGAGCTTTTTCTACATGCTTCTGAGACATTTGTCCTTTAATCCTGATCTGTTCTTTAAGTGATAAAAACAGACGATTCTGACCCAATCAGTCCTGCACAGTGTTTATCAAAGTCACATTTTTATTTTCATATTAATGTTACAGTATCCAGCTTTAGGTCGGCACTATTTAATGTCAAATATATGTGTATGTATGGAGTTGAAAGAAAATTGGCTTGTGTGCTGATAGATTGTTGCTGCTGTTGAAAGCAGAGAGTCTGTCTTTCATTTATTCATAGGTGGGAAAAAAGGAGAAAACCAGAATATTTTCCAGTGAGGTGTAAAAAGTTTGCTGTCCTTCTCAGCCTGTCACTCTTGTGCCTGTGCCATCCGTGCACGATATTTGCCCGTCATCTCCTTAGGTAGTGGTGTGGTGCCTGGGCATGGTACCTGGCCCTCTACCTCACAGATACACTCCCTCAGACAGTACTTCTTTGGCCCAAAGTTAGCAGGGTTAGACGCCTGCATCTTGGCTTGAGCTTCAGCTTGTAAAACTTCTCTGATAAGAAAAAAAAGCATAAATAAACAAATGATCTCCTTGACCTTTCCATGATGCTTTTATACGTGTCTAGTAGAATAAGATTTCTCTAATGTTATTGGTGACAAATGTCCATTACACTTTGACTGTTTTCCCTCATTTTCTTTAGGATTTTATTAAAGTATCCCCTGTTGCTGATACATTTAAGATGTATTGCATCTGAAATAGATTTGCCTGAGCTTATCCATTTCAAATTAAATGTATAGTATAGAGGCAAAAATGTAATAAAAAACAAAGTGAGAGCATCTGTAGAATTACAGGAGATATTTGCATCACTTACTCCGATTTGCCCAAAATCTTCTTAACATGTTGTGAAATTTGTTTGTGGTCCTTCCCCTCAACATCCACCAGTACTTGCTCCCCATCATCTGGACAGAAAACAAAACAAAGAAAAAAGCCAGAGATAATGAGCATTAATTTGACCCATGTCTGCACAGCAAGACTCATAATCTCTCCATAAACATGTGAGCATTCACACCTAGATAGAACTTCAGGAAGGGCGACGGCGTCATATTTTTGAACATCATTATTTGGACCCAGGGATTTTTGTACTGAATCTGGGGAATATTGAAGAACACAAACTTTCTGCAAAACACAAAGACAAAATGTCTTTATATTTATACTCAAATTACTCAGATATAAACACCACAAATATGTGAAAAAACATTTTAGTGAAAGTGGGTAATGATGGAAGTACGCATATGAAAGATATTTCCTTGCGTTATTAAACATTGAAATTCTGTACATGAATTCAGAGTAATTAGTTTTTAGCATTATATTAATTTCTTTAACTGTGTGATGAGAGTAAGATGCTAAATGTTAGCTCTGACCTTGCTCCATCGCTGAGTTCTCCGTGTGTGTTGTAATTCACCGTCATGATTTTTACTCTGTTTTTAAAAATAACATCACCCTTCTGGAGATACTCAAGAGTCCTCCTGATGGGAAATCGTCCTTTCATAGGCATTTTTATTTACTTATTTAACTGTATTTACATATAGCATTGGATACCTGCTCGTGTAACCCAAAGTCGCACAAGCACGCGACAAACGCATATTGATGACGTTCAACTAAAACTCGCCGTGCGACCGACGGTAGTTGTAGTTTAATAAAAGTATTGTCGTTGAAGATTTTAATAAAAAAAACTACTATTTTAAAAAGTTTTGTTTTGGTATTTTGTTTTGCAATCCGTTCTAATCTAGTTTTGTTATTTTTTTAACTACATTGTTGCAAATTCAAATCAATTTATTTATAAAGCACTTTTTATTTTACAAAGCAACACAAAGTGCTTACCATAACATAAAAACATAACAATAAAACAAGGCATCC
>JBAMHV010000014.1:7597565-7612107 GCA_037177535.1 Pseudomugil gertrudae
ATCAACATCTTCAGGCTTCAAAAAGTTTGAAAGTAGACTGTAGACCAGCAGAGCTGTGACTGCTCCTGACATACCTGCAGCCATCTTGCTCTATTGTTTACTATTGTTCACTATAGTGTTCCACTGCAGGCTGATTGTACAAAACAAACAAGTATATACCTTATTTTCCTCCTTACACTGGGATGATACTTATGGATTTACTTAAAATGAATTAAACTGTTGTATAAGAAACTACCTATGCCACCTGTAGTCATCTTTAAAAATATGAGGCTCCAGATCAGCATCAACAGGAAAATGAGCAGAGGATGCTCCATAATGTACGTAAAAATTGTGAGGGATTTGTCTACCCGTCTAAACTGTAGAAGCAATCACAGAACATTTGGTGCCACAGGACAATCTTCAGTCCGTTGCTCTTTTTATACAGTCAATGGTTTGACCTTTGTGAACCAGACCATATGAGAAACTGCTACAATGCATCATAATCGCTTTGGGTCAAGTCAGAAAACGGACCTTTTGATGTGAACACAACATTAGAGTATAATTTGGTATGAAACATGCTATCTAAGATGTTCCGTGCTTCCACGCTTATTTAAATCAATGTCTGCAACATCAAATCATCTCTTCACATTGCTGCCTCACAGAAATCTTTGTGAACCACAACTTAATGCACACACCTGTGCAACCCCACAATTCGCTATTCCTCAGAAATTATCTATTTTTGTGGAAGTAAGCGGTAACACAATAAAAAGGAAAAGCCACTATGGTCAAACTTTCTCATGTTTATCTAATTATAATTTTTATAAATTGCATATCTCATCTATGAAATGTTTCTAACATTAGGGGAGGCAAACTCAACTGCTTTTCCTGCTTTTATACACCCGATTCACATGAAATGGGTCCACAAGGTTCATAAATTCAGCTCAGTGACATTCAACCTGGCCAACCTTATTAGGCTTTACTATGGCACTGTATAGTACCAAAAATAAATAAGTTGTTTACATGTACTTCCTGTTTGCTGGAGTAAATGACAATGACGTATATTTTAACAGAAACATTCTTAATCTGTTCTTGCCATGAACATGTATTACTACTATACCTGTATGTGTCATCAGGGTATGTTTTCTGCACATAGTCCTGCAGTTCCATCAGGGCTTTCTCCTGGAATTGATCAATCTGTCCGTTGCTGTCCACACCTGGATGATCTGATAAGTCGAGAATATAACTGTTGAACTCAGAAATAAATGCTACTCATCGATGCTTTTTCTTTGACATTTAAAAGTTTGAATGGAGCTGGTTAATAAAATGAGCTTCTCACCAGGGCTAAACAACACAATAGCCTTCAGGTAGGCATATTCGTAGCTGTCAGTGTCCAGTCGTGTCATGCTATTACAGAATTCCTGGAACTTCCAGATGTGCTCCATCACTTGCTTCACCCTCTCTCCCGACAACTTGTCTAAGAAAGAATATGTTCAAATCTGAGAATCAACATTGATGGTGTACTTTATTTTGTAGCCGTCTAAACTAATAAAGACAACAGCAAAGAAGGTGCAGTTCCCAGTCAGTGTTAGTCAGTAGCAAACAATTTGATTTTTTCACAATCTATCTGAGCAATCAATAACTATACCAAGACAAAGTCTCAAACTACTGTAATGACAAGTCTACTGTTGATTGGCTTATAAAAAACACACTTCTTCACTTCTATTTATATGCGTGTGTGCCCTACTGTGAACTGATGGCGAGGTCTTTGGCCCATACCATCCTGGATGCTGCTTTGCAGATGGTTGACGATGGCAGTGAGGATGGTTGATAAGTTCATCACATGAGCACACTGTGCAAGACCCAGAGTGAACAGCTCATTCCAGCAGGCTCGCACCAAGCTTGTGTTTGCTTCCTGACTGAAAAATACATAGACATATAAAAATAATGTAAACTGCCAGGATGTCTCATAACAAAAAGATGTTCTTGTCTGCAATGCTTTCTCACCCGAGAGCTGAGAAGGCAGGGATGGATCGTGCCCAATGCATAGAGAGGAACAGAAGTCTGGATGCTGACTCACATATGTAGTGTACATTCAGATACTCAGGGATTGGGCTGGGCATGGTCAGCTAAAGCAAAGAAGCAGAGGCAAAGGCTGAAAGGAGGAGGGGGGGCTATAATTTCTTAGTATGTTGCATACAGTTGAGTTAAACTTAATTTATTTTCTGGGCAGGTTATAAGATTGTTGCTTAGATTGTGTTTTTTTATTTGTTTTCATGCAGTCATATAAACTAGAACAGAGAGTGACCAATAGTATATACAACATGTGGAGGACACATATAGCAATGACCCTACTGAAGCAGGAATTCCCTTTTAAAAGACACACAAACTGACACAGACACACATCCTTTTTCATCTCAGAAGCTTGAGATGTGAACTCAACATACCTTGAAGCCAACATGGCTGTCTGTCAGCAGTGGTCCCTCCACCTCGATGATAGGCGTCTCCTGATCTCGGCCAATGAGCTGGATAGTTGTCCCACTGACACACCTCTGTGCCAGATTGTGTTCAACTGCTGCTTCAGGTGGGTTGAAGACTTTGGCCAAAGTGTCAAAGGCACTAAAGGGAATACACAAACCCACGTACCTTTAACTCTACAAATTTCATGCAGAACTCTCTTTAATAAAAAAAATAATATATTTCCAACACCTGCTTTGTGTGCTAGTGCCACAAAATCATTGATTAAACTACATGAGTCTAAATGATATGTAGACTCCTTAAAAACAGGTCCTTCAGTTTAATGAGTGAAATCATGTTAAAAAAGTTCACAACACATATGACACAACACTTGGAGACATTGTTGCCACAAACATTGTCCATTTAGAAAAGCTGTTAACTCAATATAAACGCTAAATTCAGACCATCCATCATTCATCATCCATTCTCTGCCGCTCATCCAAGGTCGGGTCATGGGGGCAGCAGCCTAATGAGAGAAGTTCAGACTTCCCTGACACATTTGTCAGCTCATTGGGGGGATCCCAAGGCAGGATTTTGTCTTTGGAAAATCAGACCAAGGATGGCCTGAAATTAAATCTTTGTATCCAGTTTAAACAGTGTTGACTGACCGTGTTATCTCACTGGCAGACTGCTCCTCGTGTTGACTGTCTGAGGTGTCCCCATTGTTCAGGTTTTCTTTAAGTGAGTCACTCAGATTGGCTAGCGATGTCACTACATTGGCTAGCGTTCCCAAGTCTCCCTGCCCAGAATCTATCTGTAAACACATTATTTAGTGCAGATTTTTCATTGTCCTTCACAGAAGTCAGCCTGAGCAAAAATGTTTATACACTACTTTGATTTTATAATAAATACTGTCAAAAGAAGAGGAGCAAGACAGAGGGCATCAGCACAAGAAGACATAACGTTCATGGTCACAAACACTTTACAATGGTCAGACTTACTTTTGAGTCAGCTGCCAGCAGCAAAGCTCCATCAGTCTGGATGACTGGCTGCTGGATATTAACCAGCATTCCCTGATCCAGCAAGCTGGATCTATTCATGAAATGAGACATTTCCAAAAAAAACTCACATAATGACCAATTACACCTTCACAATGACATAAATCTTATGCCTTATGTTTGTCTGTAGGTCTGACCTGGAGCCATCTGTATCTGTATCAGAGATAAAGGTTGGCGTGGCGATAAGTGGGCTGTTAAGATCCTTGCGTATGTAGATCTTCTGGGTGGAAGCAGCGCAGTTAGCATGCCGCTCTCTAGGAATTATGTCGATGGGCTTCCTCTCACTCTGGACAGCTAAACATTAAATAAGAAACATTTATAAATCTAAGATTATTTAGCATTTTTGCAGTGCTGAACAACATGACTGGATAATTTTACTAATCAACTGATCATAAACTGAATTTAATCAAATTGTGGTCCCAATAATTTATTCAGTAAATTCATGTTACTACATTTCCATAAAAGATAGGGTGCTGCATTAGAGGGAAATATAAACAGTGTAAATAAAGAATTCTAACTTTATACTTAAATTGACAGTAGTAAAAACAAATATTGAAACTGAACATTTATTTATTTATCATGCATTTACTCACACAAGACTTAACAAGCAATCATCTCTTCTCTGTAAAGCTGTAAAACATACTCCACGAGAAACAAGAAGTTTGTTCTTGCTCTCGAAGTTGCAAGAACAAGAAAAAGTTTTTGTGGCCTGGTCCATTCATACTCCACTAGAAGCTGCGTCTGCAACAAGCGGGGACTACTGTGGGTGGTCTGCCTGTACTTTTATGTGCAATAAACAATTGACCCCCCTAATTTCATAAACAGCAAGATAATTCATCCATAGCAGCGCAGGTTGTGGGTGTGACTGTGTCTGTCTTCTTAAATACCACGTTTCTCACCACCTCGATCAGCTGTTTTGTAAAAAATATCAATCTGCATCAGTAAAAATGCACCTGTCCGCTTCATGTTTTTCCACGGTAACCACACCCACCTCAACTGTCCGACCAATCACACAAAATGATGGAAATTTTTTCGGGGCTTCAAGAACAAGAAAAAAGTTCTTGTTTGTCGTTGAGTATATAACAAGCGTAAGCCTTTGAAGGGTCAGAACCTGCAGTCCTGTATTTTTCTCATTCTTGCTTGATACTACAGCAGCACAGGACTTTCAGAGCTTTTTATAATAATTCCTACTTCATAAAAAAACCAAAGGTTCTTAGAGTAACTCATATATAGGACTAGTAATACCTGACTTGTTTGTGAGTGGACCTGTACTTGTGTATTCATCTTTAAATTGGATGCTAACTCACACTCAGTCTTCATTCCCATCTTAAGACATTTCCTCAACCGGCAGAACTGGCAGCGGTTACGATGGTGTTTGTTGATGACACAGTCCTGCTTACTCCGGCAGCTGTAGGTCAGATTCTTCCTCACACTCCGCTTAAAGAAACCTTTACACCCTTCACAGCTGACAGCCCCATAGTGACGCCCTGCACACAAACAAGATCAGAGTGTCCAAATTGCTGTGCATGTGTGTGAGAGAGCTGACGCAGTGAAACTGAACAACTGGATGTGTTTGTATATGCAAAATGTCTCATCTGTAGTACCTGACGCTTTGTCCCCACACACCACACAGTACTCCACTGGCTGAGGTCGACTTAAATCCCCCGAATGCCCTAACAATCGTTCCATTGACACTGGGTCGGTGACAATCTGAAAAGCAAAGTCAAACACATCTTAAAAATATGTCCCATCTAATACATTACCAGTGTGGCATTATACATCGTGGGTGATGTTTTAGGGGAATTGTACCTGTATTCTTCCTGGCATCAGGCTGTCTGCCGCAGTAAAGATGAGCTGCTTTGTGTTGTGACTCTCTGGTGAGGCCAGTATGACCTTGCTTGCCCCTGAGCCGTCGGCTGTGGCCAGAATGAACTGCTGCTTGGGAGCACTGGACGGGTTCATTGCTGTCACTATCTGGATCTTCTGACCAGTCTGCTGGTCAGTTACAATCTGAAGGTGTAAAAGATGGGAAAGGCAGGCAGCAAGAGAAATGTGGTCAGGGACATAAACCAAACTAGTCTAAAGCAACAAACACAATGCCATCAATGGCTAATGGCTGAGTATCCTGTGGTGACAACAGCTTATGTGCTATTGCAACAAAAAAAGAAATGACATGTTAATTGTAATATCCAGTTGTTTGAATGTCCACTGGTTACCTCTATTCGCTGTGGCGTTGCTGCAGGGTCAGTGGAGATGACCTGAAAGCGTTGTGGAGATTCACTCATTACTGTCTCTGATGGAGAGGACGACCCCTAACTCAGAGAAAAATACAAACAATTGCAGTCCAAAAGTGTTCAAAACAAATATCTTTAAAGTACTGCGACTTTATATACCATTTTATGTACCTTCAAGTTAATGCAAATGGGAACTCTGTACAAATATTTCACATGTAAACACATCACCAGAAAGAGATGCATCATGGTATTTTTCATTTGAAATAAACTTCATAAGGGCTCCATGGAGCTTATGTAATCTAAAAGCTAATCTCTTCCTCTGCACTCACCTCTGCTTCGTGTTCAGAATCTGCCTTCTGCTGAGAGAGCAGATTCAGGTTGGTCGTCATGATGGTTTGAGGTCATCAGTGAAGTCTGTTTAGAAAGACAACAAAGACATTAATCAGCCACAAAGGTGTCACAGAAAAGCAAACCAATACTGGGGGCATATTTTCAGGACAATCATTACATTGCTGGTGAGTCATATAAGATGCATTTCAACAATTCATGACATTGTTTTGTGACGTTTTCAGATTTCTCCATGTTTTACTGGATTATTAAGGATTTGGAAACATTTCTATTGGAAGTGGTATAAATACATACAGTAAATGATAAATGGGTATAGTAAAAAAAAACTGTCAGGATCAACATGTATAATGAATATAGTGTTTTTGGTGGATTAGGTTCACCAGTGACAAAGCACCTACATGTCCAAAATCCGCTTCTCTCGTGGAGAAAATGGCAAATTCAGAGTTTTATTATGACCTGTGTATTTACTTTGTTGTTTATGCATTAATCATATATATTGTTTTTTAAATCAAGGTGCTAATTTCACAGATTTATCTTTGCATTACTGATTTAATTTTGATAGCTCTGATAAAGATCCCAAATTTATTTGAGAAGTGTAAGCTACTAGTATGTTGTTTTACAATTGTCTGCCAACCCCCAGTAATCATCTCCTGACCAGCATGAGTGTCAATACCCCCAGTTTAAAGAATCACTGGTCTAACATAAATCCCACTGAAAAAAATAAAATCCAGCACTGCTATAAACTAAATCTAAATTGTCCTTATTCTACACTATGTGCTTTACTTCTTTGGTTTTATTTTCACATTCTACCTACTGACAACTTCAGATCAGGGACTTATTTTTGGATATATAAAAAAAACTCTAATACTTAATTATGATTTAATAGGAACATTTGTTTACCCAAGTTTGCTGCTGCATTTTAAAGGTTTAAAACAAAAATTCATATGAAATATAACATTTTTCTTTTTTTAAGAGACCATTTAAAAAACACGGGTGCCTAACTTTGGTCCTAAAGAATATCCTGCAAATCCTTCATGCAACCCTTCTCCAACTCACCTGAATCAAATTTTTATTATTACCTTATTACCAGGCCTCTGCAGAGATTGATAACATATTTCACATATGTCTTTCCTGTCCTCTCCACACCATCAGTCGAGGCGGATGGCTGACCTCCCTGAGCGGGGTTATGCCTGGGGATTTGTCTTTCTCTTACAAAGTTTTCCTTCCCACTGTCACCTAATGCAGCTCAGGCTGGGGATTGCATCAAAGTCAAGATTTGATGCAATCTTATGGTGTCCCTTATCTAGACTATTTGATGAATTGGCTCAAATAAGATGTGAAGCGCCCTGAGATGACACTCTCATAAAGTGGCGCTATTTAAATAAAGTTGAATTGAATTGAATATGGATTAGGGAATTCAGCAATTTCATTCAGGTGTATTCGAGAAGGAATGCATCTGTTCGTCTAGACTTGGGCACTCCTGATATACAATTTCAAACCTAAATGTGTTGAACTGAAATAGAGTATGCTTTAGGTCAATTACATCTGCAGTTTCCTACACAACACAAGTATTACATTTGTTTATTACTTTTGCAAGTTTTCAAAATGTGGTGTTTGTTTGTAACCTGATCACCTCATATTCACCACTGCCTGCATAATTGCTGAATGCGCATGTAGGAAATAAATGCAGTGATCACAGGTGGATTAGACAGTTATAAACCAACACAATACAGGGATCTCTCTATATATTTCATTTATATTTAAAACCTGAACATAAACAAATATATAGGGTCCATAATTTGATGCAGAAATATGTGTTAGTTGTCCTCCCACCCATCACGTATTTGCACTTGATTGCTTATTTAGGTCTTTGTGGGCTTGCTGTTACTGTCACAAAGACTCATATTTGATAGCTTTGGCGAATATTGATTAATAGGCATGCAAATCTCCAGACCCCCTAGACAATAAGGAGGCGTATGAGCTTCCTATTGTGATTGGACTAACAATATGTCCATCACTAACTAAGCTCCAAACATATCACAAAGCAGAACAAAATGGAGATTCTGGCTGTCGGCCAATAGCACAGTATACGTTATGATAAATGCTATATTAAAGTATGTTTCTTGACAGTCATGAAAGTGTGTGAAAGCTAGTATTATGATAACAAACGCAAAAAATCAGCTGTTGCTAATAAAACACTGTCACAATTATTCTTATTCACTCTTGTCCTTAAGATGGCAAAGGTAAAAGGGTCGAGTTCATCTGCAGAAGCTTTAGCTGTAAAATATTAGCTATTATGGCTAATTCAAGTGGGCTACAGTGAGACGATTGTGCTTGTCTTTTTCTGTGGAATTGACTCTTTAAGATGCAGGAATTGGTCAAAATCTACATGTAATATTAAGTATTTTAAAAAAACATAAATAGCGTACTTCGAAAGTATGAGTATACACTACGCTAGCTTTTTACAATTAACATCCAGATGCCTAGCAGCCGGAGACGGACAGGAAGGGAGCTCCGCATCGGCTAGCTAGCAAGCTAGCTGGAGGATTAGCCGTGCTCGTCAATGATCCAGTATCAAAGAGAGCTTTCACCGTTTTCCACACAAGAACTACACTTACCTCTGGGAAACGGTGGATGTGGTTTTAGGACGCTCTGCTATTTAAAAAAAATAATACTTGTGGTTTTCTTCTGTTAAAGGTCATAGTTCGTGACCCCGCACCGCCAGCATTCTGATGATGGTTCAAGTTTTTTTTTTTTTTTTTAACTTCTTCTTCCTCCCTTTCGCGTCCCCGCGTGCCTTTAACACCCCCCCAGCCCCGGCGCGAGCCAGACAGGACTGACGTCATCATGTCTGATTGTCTTGGGGCCTCATTATCAGATTAAGCGACAAATAATTAATGTGCTTTAAAAAGAAAAGTTTGATTTCAATTAAAATGACTTTAGTCCCTTTAAACATTTCCGTCTTTGGTCAAAAGAAATGTGGATAAAACACTGCTGTTGTGCAAAATTTCAATAGGCTGTTAAAGTCATGTATTATTTCATTTATTGTTACATTGAGTTTTTTTATTTTGTTTTTGTTTTGTCTTCTAAGAAATATTCTCATTTACAGTTTGTCCTTACTAGGAGTTAGTTCCTCATACCCAATGAAGAACCAACTACTGTTTCATTGTCAAGCATAAGTGCCTTTGTATGCATTGTATTAAGCTAGTTATTACTGAAAGAATGATTATTCACAAACTAAAACAAAAAATAAGGAACAGACTTGATAATAACCTGCTCGTAAGCAATGATTAACACAGACAACTTTATACATGGTTCATAATTAACTCAGAACCAGTTGAACAGTACAAAACATAGTACTTACTAATTAAAACCCATTAGCTACTGATATCAACTAGTTCCTCTCAAAGTTAACTGGATTTTTCCATTTGGCCATATCTGTTTGAACCATTCATTATAAATCACCATCTATCCATTATCTAACCTATTCCAATAAAGGCTCATGTTGGAGCCTATCCCAGCAATCGTTGGGCAGCATACACCCAGGACAGGTCACCAGTCTATCACAGAGAGACAAACAACCAGATAATCAACCAGTCACACACACATTCACATCTATTTTTAATGATCAATAACCTGACACACGTTTGTGGATGGTGGGAGTGAGCCGGAGTACCAGGAGAGAACCCACACAGGAGAGAACGTGCAAACTCTGCACAGAAATGCAACTGTCCAAGCCGAGGCTTGAGCCAACTCCTGAGGCTGTACCAGCACACCACCATGTGGTCTCATTTGAAGCATGTTTGACAAAATGAGCTAATTATCTATAATAATAATAATAAACCCATACACATATCCTCCTTATGCTGGTCTGCAGGTCACCAGTTTGGGCCCATTCCACTGTGGGATGGCAATACGTGGTTCAAACATCATGATGTGCAAAATATCTTAAAAATGTGGGCACTGTGGCACAAACAGCTAAACCCATGTGTGTCATGGGGTTGAAATCAGGACTGCAGGCTGGCTATTCCATCGTCCCTGCAGCCAAATTCTGAAGGTTGTGACTGAAAATCTCTCTACATTGAGATTGGCTCCAATGATGATTGTTTTCCAGGGGGAGGAGATACTTGTTCTCCACATCATTGCTTTGAATTCGACATTATAATATATGACTATATACATTTTTTATAGTCTACATGCATGTTTTCGTATTATAATTGTCCTACCGAATCAACGAATTGTGCATATTTATCTCTCACGGTTAACATTACCCATTCATCACCAGCAGGTGTCGCTCTCGGCCAGCAGGTAAGGTTGGCTCATGAGGCCTCAAAGCTTCACACAATGAATCAAAGCATTTAAAGAACAAAGCATGGGCGCAGATGGCACAAGGGACGGGTGGGACATGTCTCCGATCCGTCCCCACCACTTTCAGGCAGCAAACATCCCGATAAAAAAAGAGGACTGATGTCATTATAGCGCACATTGAAGCATTTATGTGCGTCGCTTTGGAGAAAAGCGTCTACTTAATGACTGAATTGAATAAAACATTGAGGGGATATTTATATGTTCGGACTAATAATAGTCTACTTTTTTTTACCCTAAATCCTAGCGCACAATAAACACCGCACCGCGTGCTTGCATGTGTTATGCGAGTAAAAGAATACGTGTAAGTTAAAACACACATGACGAGGATGCATTTCTTCACTCTGAGGCAATAAGACCGTATTTGCAAGCAGAGAGCCGATCAGTCTACCTGAGCGCGCTCTTAACTCTGCAGATCAGCTGAACAGGAGTGAGCAGGCCGCAGCCACACACACACACACACACACACACACTGTCTTCTCCTAAAAAACCTGTCCAAGCTGTTTTTAATAAGCACAGCTCATTTGCAAGTAAACGAACCTCACAGTGCAAATACCTGTTTGTTTGTACATGTATCCAAAAACATGGCAGGACTTTTTGGCACATGGATTATAGTCCTACATCTGTGAATTAACTATGCTTTAATCAAACTCCTAAGGCAGGAGCTCATTTAGAATAAAGAAAGAAAATGCGCTAGAATAAATAAATAAATAAATACAAATTAAAAGAAATATTTTTCACAGACCACATATTTCTTTTTTCTTTCTAACACTGTACATGTGATCTATAACTTGTACCTAGAAATTTATTTTAAAGTTGTCTTTATGTTTGGATCAAATGCAGTGAAACCCAAAATGTCTCATTTAGGTTAAGTTTCTGCAGCATTATCTAATATTTCCATAATACATTTTCACAAATAGGGTGATTTTACAAATCAGAAACTATTTTAATGCATCCAGATGCTGTTCAGGATGTTTTAGTTCAAGTTAAGTCAAAATATTCTAGATCTTGTTCAGAACAGGAAATGTGGTCTATAGCCAAAAACACTAACCTATTTAGATTTTCACAAATAGAATAAAGCTTTCACCATTAAGAAACCATTTTAATGAATCTACAAGTTTACAATATTTCAGCACAAGTGTGAAATTAAACTTTTTAATACGTGCTGGTTTATTGTGGTCTATTGACTCCTAAATGAAGTGACACAAGTGAAATGGACCTTTATATCAAATATCAGCATTTTTTATTTACATGTGTTGACAGCACTTTAGAGAAGTGAAACTGGAAAACAGCTTTATAAATATTGCATGAGGGTGAAAAACTGTTAAAACTGCTGCACATGAAAGAAGCCAGTTTGTACACATAAACAGTAAAGTCACAACACAGGCTGTAAATACACCCCATAATAATCCATGAGCTCTGTTTTTCCAGCAGACTATTACAAAAATATCTGCCAGAGCATTAAAGCCCAAATTACACTAAAATAACTTATTGAGTTGACTTATTGATGACTGACCCATTTGCTGACACCCCCCTCCCCCCTTTAACATTCCCATCTGCGCCCCTGGAACAAAGCGCAACGTTGCATTTTATTTAGCCTGCCTATGCATAATGGATTATTCATAAAATATCCATCTTCAAGCAAGAGACAACATATCGATCAATTTATCATGAATGCAGCATTTAAATAAGCCTTCAGACGTCCCACCAATTTGTCCGCATGGAGGGGGAAACCATCATTCCGGAGCACCTAACTGCACATAATGATGATCTGTGCGTCACATCACCCTCACTGTTGTTTTAGTCCAGTAAGAGAAGGGGGGCAATGCTGGTTTCTGTCATCGATTGCTTCATTTGCGCAGCTGCGTATCGCACTATCTCTTGGCACCGATGCTGAAACAACCAAAGGCGTCAATGCTGCGCCGATTGCTGAGCAAAGCAGCAGAGAAGGGTTGTGGATTTTAGCAAAAGCCCAAAACACCGAAGCTGAGATACCCATGAAGATAAGGAGGGAGAGACGGAGGTGAAACGCGGACAACAGCAGATTTCAGAGGACGCATTAGGAGGAGAGGTTGGTCATGCTCGGAAGGGGATTGTGCAAACCCAGATTTGGAAAGCGCGGGAGCAGGCTTGCTTATCTACCTTTTCTGTGCGCAGTTATAGCTTGCGCAGCGCTGCTTGCTCTGCTCTTCGTGGACTTCATAGAATTATGGGTCACCTCTATGGGCCTGAGCGCGGTGGTGGAACCGCACGCTGGTATCCTTCCTCCACAAAGCGTGCCTCCCACCCGACCAGAGGAATTCTTGCTTATGCCAAGTCCGCTCGTGTGCCAGCGCGCCAAGCCTTACCTCATCACCTTGGTTACATCAGCACCTGCCAATCAGCGGGCACGCCAAGCCATCAGGGACACCTGGGGAGGGGAGGTGGAGGTGAGACGCCTGCGGGTCATGACCCTGTTCATGGTGGGTGTGGCAACTGACCCTGGACTGGGTAAGTTGATGATAGAGGAAGCCCGGGAGAAAGGGGACCTGATTCAGGGGCGTTTTTTGGACACCTACACCAACCTCACCCTCAAGACCCTGTCTATGTTGGGCTGGGTCCGCCGGTTCTGCCCTCAGGCTCACTTCATGGCTAAAGTGGATGATGATGTCTTGTTTAATCCCAATGCACTCTTACATTTCCTGAACAAAAGCCGCAACCCTTATGAACAAGGAGACTTGTATCTTGGCAGAGTGCATCTTCATGTTGCTCCAGATCGCGATCCAGACAGCAAGCACTACCTCCCTGCAGGGGCTTACCCTGCTTCAGTCTTTCCAGACTATTGCAGTGGTACAGCCTATGTTCTGTCCCGCTCTGCATTGCTCAAAATCTCCCTGGCAGCCTCCACATCACCTTTATCCACGCCTCTTCCTCCTGAGGATGTGTTTGTAGGTCTGTGTGCCCGGACAGCTGGAGTGCTGCCCTCACACTGCCCTCTCTTCTCAGGTGGACCAGGTGTGCCATATGGACGCTGCTGTTATCAGGCTATGGTATCCATCCACCACATCTCACCCAGGGAGATGCTGCATTACTGGGCTGATATCCATTCATCACCCCCCTGCTCCTGGCTGGGTCAAAGAGCCTCGCTGGGGATGTGCAAAGTCAGGACGCTGCTGGGATCAGTTCTGGGACTGGAGCAGGGATTTTGAGGAATATGAATTAACTGGACCTTGTGAAACTGTGCCTCGCTTTAGTACTGTGAACAGCACAAGCACTCTTGTGCTGGGAATCTATTATGTGCACCAAGAAAATGTAACTTTAGAGCTTTATTTTTTTAAACACTTTACAGTATTTATTAGCTCCTTTTGTTTTGTTTTTGTTTAGCAGAAATAGCAGGTAGTACAGAGAGTTGTTGCAGAGCAAAAAATAGCATGCTGAGAAAATACAGCTGCTCATGATAAATGCACACAGTAACAAAGCCCCCTCACATGCTATATCTGATATTTATAGGCTCCAGTCCTCATATATTTAAACACGTGTGCAGTTTACCACTAGGTACTAGTTTGTCTAAATGCATGTTTTCACAAAACTGCAATAAATATCAAATCACTTGATTCATAAATTCTACTTCACCGAAATCAAATGATCTTTTAAACAATTTAAGCAAACTGCATTAATTGTCTTGACATTCAAGGGGTAATGTGCAATTAGAGCGCATTAACTAGACTACTGAAATTAGATGCAGTGAGATATGTTTTTAAAACATGTAGAGGAAATCACTTTTATCTTACACTGGCTTATTCTGAGGACACAAAACTGATGTTAAGGACTGATGTGGTGCCACGAAATACAAATCTTATAGTGTGGTTGTGCTACGAATGTTTTGAGTCATTAGTGTGTGATAAGCAATACAAGAAAGTCTGTTATTACACTCAGGAAATACGTGTATGAAACCAGTTCAGGCTCTAATAAAACACATACAAACAAGCACTGGTCTGCATTGTTTCAGTTAGATATGTCCTGGCCATTTCTGATGCATGCTTCTCAGATTTAATTAGTTCATATGTGAGTTTCATCCTCTGACATATTCAGCATAATGTCACTGAGATTTGTATTTGAATCAGC
>JBAMHV010000014.1:7636788-7656287 GCA_037177535.1 Pseudomugil gertrudae
TATATATAGTACAAAGAAAAGGCACTAATTTAATGCTTTCTCTTTGTTTAGATAGTGTATGTGGCCCGCAATGCAAAGGACAGCGCAGTGTCTTATTTCCATTTCGGCCACATGAACTTTGTCCTGCCAGAGCCAGGAGACTGGCCCGGCTTCCTGCAGAACTTCATGGAGGGCAAGAGTGGGTAGTTTTAGTGAAAATAAACTTCAAAATCCCCTCATTCCCTATGTGTATGTTCTGTCATCCATTATTCTCTGATTCCAGTGGTGTTTGGGTCATGGTACGACCATGTTAGCGGCTGGTGGGAGAAGAAACAGACTCATTTTAAAATTCACTACATGTTCTATGAGGATTTGATTAAGGTGCAGTGAGTTGTGTTCAACGCTGCACATCATTAAAGATGATCTGATCTGACCAATCCATAAGCACTCCAGTGTTAAACCACTAGGAGGCATTAACAGATGACCTTTTCTGAGCTCTTCAATTGGAGAACTTGTTCATTTATCAGCATTGTGTCAAGCGTATAACATCTTCCCTTAGTTTTGTGATGATTCTTCCATCTGTGCAGAACACTGGGGGAGAAATTAATAGACTTTGCTCCTTTCTTGGTTTGTCTCCTTCTGCTAAGGAGAAGGAAACAGTCAGAGCCAGGGTGACATTTGAAACCATGAAAGAAAACAACATGACCAACTTCTCCACAGTCAAAATTATGAAGCAACAGATTTCTCCTTTCATGAGAAAAAGGTATGGGCAGAATATTAATTACTCAAAAACAAAATTATACTGAATGTCTAAACCAAATCTGCTTTCCAGGAAAAGTAGGAGACTGGAAAAACCATTTCACTGTGTCCCATAATGAACAGTTTGATGAAGACTACAACCAGAAAATGAGGAATCCTGCATTGTATTTTCGTACTGAAGTTTAAAGATCTGACTAGAAACACTGGAGCTCAGAACTGATATGTGCTTAAACAATGCATTCTGATGTTGGTATAAAAACAAGTTTAACAATGATTTAAGAAAAACCTGCTTTGACCTGTGATTTATTATTACTATGAAAAAACAGGTTTGTTTGTCAAACTGCTTTTGAAGCCCTCCAGTTCATGTAGAAACATGTGGATAAATTCTATAAAGGCTTCTACTGTTTACGTGAAACTTGCAAATCAGTGGAAAACTGGAAATAAATTCAACCCAGCTGTGTTTCTGGTTTATATACTTTCATTTATTCATCTATTTACTCTACAACTTTGTCGGGTTGGGGGGAGGCTGGAGCCTATCCCAGCTGTTGCATGTACATGGACTCTTTCCTCTTGCAACTTCTCTATTTGTCACGTATTAGACCCGCCTCACACATCCTGTGAAGTAAGATTTATTTGAGCAGTAGTACAAGTCCAGCTAAAAGTACAGTAAGCCAGATAAAGAGTTGACTTTGGACTGCTCACTAAGAGCCACACACTCCCACAGAAAATCAATTCGGGTAAGCTACTGCATCTGTATTCACTTACATACTTCTTCAAATATTCTTAAACTTCTCTGTGAAATGATTTTGCTAAGAGATGTGTAAAAATCTGTAGATGTGTCTTAACTTGTGTCTGACTGTTCACATGTCAGCAGTTTGGTTCTCAGTTTGTTTCATGTGCAGAATAAAATGTCTACAACTGCACAGTTTTAAGCAACATGCATATTTTCTACTATTAGTTTGCTTTCTAAACATTTTGTGGAACTGTTTTTATGAATGTGCAAATGAGGGTTTGTATTTCACATAGATGTATTACCCTGTGGTATGCTTGAAACAGCCTTTTCCATACTTGCTCCGGTCTTTCTTCCCATATATTTATTTTCTTTGTAACTCTGTAGGTATTCATGGTAACTGGACACTCCCAGGACTAATTGTTTGTGAAACAGGGAAGAGGGGAAGAGACAGCTGCTTTCACTTCAGTAACACAGCCAACCAATAGGTCTACAAGTTCTTAAATACTTTGAAAACCTTGTGGACATGTTCTGTATAAAACAGTGAATATTCAGAGAACTCATTTGTAGTTCAAGATGTGCATGTACAAGATGGATTTGTGAAATTGCAAAGATCCAGTGTACAACTTATACATTGTGTGTCTATGCATTGTTAATTCAGCACACATACACAGATAATGGAGTTTAAATCATTATTACAAGACAAATTTTTGTGATTTGGACTATTTTAGCATAGCTTAAGTTCTTGCAGTAAAGCTTGATTATTATGATTTGTGATATTTACCCTAAAACAGTTATTATAATATAAATATATAATAATATAAATAATTTCTTTCACTGTTGTTGACACATTGGCTGCTTTATAATTAATTGCAGTACTGGAGAAAGAGGCATTTATATTGTGTCGTTGAAGAACACTGATGGATTTGCCTGCTCGACCTACACTATTTGACTTCCATGGAGTCTCCATGACCAGTTACTTCACTGATAACTGGGACAACATACAGAACTTCAAAGCCAGACAAGATGATATTGTCATTGCATCTTATCCAAAAGCAGGTGGGGTTTTTGTTGATCATTTCCTTCTTTTTTTTTTTTTTTGATTAGTTTGCTGTCTTTGTACATCTGTGTCAACAGCAGGTCCCGAAGGGAATGTGAACTTTGTTTTGTTTCCCAGGAAACACATGGGTGTCTTATATCCTGGACCTTTTGTATTTCAGCCAGATGTCATCTGAGCGGCAAGACTCAGTCCCACTTTTTGAGAGAGTGCCTTTTCTGGAAATCCAATTTCCTGGGTTTCCTTCAGGCAAGATCGTACATTGTGTTGTCAACAGTGTTGTTGTGGCATTCTGGTAACGTGTCATTCGCCTCTACAGGAGTTGAAGAGCTGACACAATTGACCACTTTTCCACGCATAATAAAGACACACCTGCCAGTCCATTTTATGCCCAAAAACATCTGGGAACAGAACTCCAAGGTAATAAAAGCTTTTAATTGTGAAGTATGTGGCAGTATTTTGCTACAAAGTGTGTTTTTATTTCTTATGATTTTTGTCCGTGCAGATAATCTATGTGGCTCGTAATGCCAAGGACACAGCAGTGTCTTATTTCCACTTTGATCGCATGAACATGGCCCAGCCAGAGCCGGGTGACTGGAACAGTTACCTCCAGAGATTCATGGAGGGGAAAAGTGAGGGAAGGACTCAAAACACTGCAAAAATGAAGGGTGTTTTAGAAAAAATATGATTTAAGATTAAATTTTTTATGTTTTTTAGTGGTGTTTGGTTCCTGGTACGAACATGTGATGGGCTGGTGGGAGAAGAAGCAGACCTGTTCTAATATCCTGTATTTATTCTATGAGGATCTGATTGAGGTGGGGGTTGAACTTTCTGAGGAGATTGTACATAAAAGGACACACTTTTGAAGGTTTACTCTTTCAGGACACAGAAAAAGAGCTCGGCCGACTCTGCTCTTTCCTGGGATTGTTTCCAAACACCAAGCTGAAGAACGAAGTAACGGAAAAAGTTCTGTTTGACAACATGAAAAACAACAAGATGGCAAATGGCTCGACGGATGAAGCCTTTGATTTCAAGATTTCTCCTTTCATGCGCAAAGGTTTGATCTGTTGTTCTCTAGATGTGGAAAAGATGGAAGCAAAGGGGAGAAAACCTGAATTTTATTGTTGTTTGTCTTTCAGGAAAGGTTGGCGATTGGAAAAATCATTTCACTGTTCAACAGGACGAACAGTTTAATGAGGACTATGCAAGGAAGATGAAAAACAAAGACCTTCATTTTCGCACAGTTCTGTAGCTGATCATATCCATCCATTTTCTACATCTTCTCCCCTAATGGGGTCGCGGGGGGGCTGGAGCCAATCCCAGCTCACAACGGGCGAGAGGCGGGGTACACCCTGGACAGGTCGCCAGTCCATCACAGTACTCATCATCAATAATAGTGAAACATGACAGTAAAAGGTTTTATGTTTTGTAGTTTTTATTTGAATCCAGATGTGTGAATTGCAGCAAGAGATATGGGTAAAGGTTCAATGGTCAAAGTAAACTAACACTGTACTTCTGCAAAGTGACAAGATGTGATACACTGATCATGATTCCTATGGCACGTTCTGCTTTGAGGGACAACACGAGGGGTGCTGAAGGAACAGTGGCCATACAGTAAAACAGGTTTTTGTGAGTACTAATAGAAGGAAATTACCGAGATTCATTGGAATGTAGATAAAAGCTGTTGTACCATAAATACTAAACAAGACAAACATCTTACATCACTAAGACGTATCGCAAATCACCCAGAGGTAACAAGAAAAGTAGTTATGGACAGACTCCAACATGAACAGATATGTTTGTAAAAAAACGTTTGTAACGTGTGAATGAGGAGGAAACGCTATGCTGTTTCTAGTAAATCAGAAAAAAAGCAACAAAGCATATTGACACTTTTTCCCAAATCATTTGATGAATAAAAACATAAACCAGAAGTCAAAATCCATTAAATAGTCACCATTACCTCTACACTGTAAAAACGACATCATCCTCACAATCCTGAGCACAGCCCAGAAAGAAAGACATAAGTTTTACGGTCAAGTATCAACTGTCACAGCTCTTTATGTCCTAAACAGGCCGTAACGACCAAATAGCAAAGCTGTCTGCACAGCTCAGACAAATAAGCAATACCACTTTGGATTGTCTTTCACAGTAACACAACTATGACTATGTTTCAAATACCACTTTATTCATAAACATAAAAAATGTGAGTATTTACATTGTTTCTTACACATCGTATATTTGATAGATAGCGTTCTCTTTCACTGAGTAGTAAAATATTTCAGTCTAAAGGACAATTAAGTGTGCTCTTATAAGAGATTCGAGGTTCATGCAGAGCCAGTCTGTGTGTGCTGCAGCCATGTAAAGTTGTGTAATACATGAATATATATATCAAGCACTTTAAACGGATTAAATGTAACCAATAAGTTTAAAATTCTGAATCAAAATCTGCAAAAAAATGCAGTCAGAGGCATCAACAATGCAATGTTATTAATCTCAAAAACGTTTGTCCTGCAGCAAGTTCACATGGTAAAATGCATTAAACTCACATGTGAAGTTCATGTTGTCGTCGTCTGGTAATTCTATCAAATTATAATATCATCAGCAGCAGTTTCAGATATATGCATGCATCTGCATGTGAGCTGTATCTAGTTGCATTTACTGCCTGCCATCTATATGAAACTACTTTTACCGTACAAGGCAAACTGGACAAGGACAATGGCAGCAGCAAGGTAGGTGTTAGGATGACTGTTATCTGCAGCAGAGTCACTATACAGACACTAAGATGCAACAGACAACAGCAAAGGAACTGACTATGATTATGAATGGCACATCTTAGCATCACAAAAGCAAACGTAATAAATTTCATGTATGCAATTTAATTGGCAAACTACGATATGGAGACAATTATGTCCACAAAAACAGTAAAAATGGGACCTTACAAAGGCTTGGAGACACAGTTGTCTATTACCCTGTGGGGATATGAAGAGCTAAATCTGTCCTATGTATTTCATACATAATGGGAAAGTGAAACTCATCACTAACACAAATTTGAAGCATAACAAGCACATAAATGGATAACTCTACTAAAATACAAATTTGTCTGGTCCCAGGTATAAAGTAAGGTTTAACAGTGTAATACAGGGAAAAAAAGTGTGTGTGACAGAAAAAGATGTGTGCTGTGATATCTACCAATAAAATATTAAAATAACTGTTCTACAGCCCAAGTTGTTAAATCCTTGAACAAGGTAAAAGGCAACTAGATGATATTTTTGGGGGGTTCCTCTTTAAAGTCACTTTATATTATTTTTAGTTGTTATATTGTTCATATGACCAAATATTTTTCTATTTTTTTAATTAAACTATCCTTGTGTTTATGTAAGTTTTGATCTGGAACCGTATTTTTAAATGGGTGGGTTCGATGTGCAGTTATTGGTCCTGATGTGCCAGGTTTGGTTCAAAGGTCAATAATTTCACTGCTGACACTGGCAGAATCGTCACGTCGACTGACTTCCAGGTAACTGCGTGACCCTGCTGGTTTCCTAGCCCTCCCTCTAACTCTGTCAGAATCAGGGGTGATAAACGGACGCGTGTCATCCACTTCCTCATCCCCCAAATGTCCCGTTGATGTTCTGGAGGGGTGAAGTGACACAGGGCAGGAAACTGACGAGGGTACATTTAATATCCCATTCCCAGCCCACTTGTGACCCTGATGGGATGGTGTTGGAGGAGCAGTAACCTGCCTGCTGGGCACACTGCTGAGAATACTGCCCCCTAGTGGCATGGAGGACTCTGTTGCAGCCTCACTACTCTCTGATAGCAGCTGAGGGTCACTGTTCCTGCGGAGCCAGGGCCCCTGGCAGACCCCAGAGCCTGGAGATGGGGACTGTGAAATCTGATTGAATGGATGAAACAAACTCCCTCCTTCAAGCAGGTGTTCTCTGTGCAGGGCCTCATCAATGCTGCGAGTCAGGTCTATTGGTGATGGTGGCCGCAGATCAAACTCATAGAAAGACAGGGAAGTATCTCTGTCCTGATCAAGGCTGCCACTCACGGAGCGCTGTGGTGGCTGGCCCAGTGCTTGAAGTCTTAGCAGTGAGCCTGTGGAACCATGAGAAATGCCTCGTTCTGCAGAGTGGCCTCTGTGGTTGCGTCCATGATTACTGTCTTTGACCGAGCGTGGCTGGGCAGCGTTCTGCTCAGGATTCTGGTTCCTAATAAGACTCTTGCTGATATCAGCTCCAGGACGCTCCTGGCCAGCCCAGTTGTTTGGTACCTCTCCTGTACCTCCTCCTCCTCCCAAACCATTACTGTCAGACTTTCTGCAGGGCTTCCCCCTCAGGCTTTGCACTATCTTGGACCAGCACGTATGTCTTTGAGTTGAGCCAACCGACTGACCAGGAGAAGGAAGGTCTCCAGCTGCTCTGTTATCTTGTCCTCCTTCCTCTCTTCTATTGCACCCTGCAGGCCTCCAGAACACCCAGGAACCCAGAAGTAAAAGTGAAAACCCCCAGCTGAGTTCCAGGAGGCGGGCCCAAAAGTGCACTAGCCACCATCCCCAGTTAAAGTGTGTCCAGTCTCCTAAGAGTCCATAGAGCCACAAGGTAGCATGGGCATGCAACCCACAACACAATGCCCCTAAAACTGCACACATTGCCAGCACTCTTCCCAGAATCACTCCAAATCTCTGGCTCCCCGTCCAAGTCATCCTCCTAGGCTCTTCTGGAACCCCATGGTGAGGAACTGGAGGGCAGCGTATACGTGGAAATACATAGCAGAGGTATCCCAAACAGATAGCCAAACCCCAGCATAGAGACAGGATCTGTAATGTGACAGGCACCACGGGAGACAGGGCTGGAGACAGCAGATCAGCAGCCAACAACAGTGTACATTGTAGCACAGTGAGCACGGCCACCAAAGGAGGACGCTCCAAAGCTGAAGGTAACACACTTACTCTTGTCACCCTCAATGCCAGCAGTGCCACAGTTGCCTGAGTCCACACCAACAGGTGTAGAGGCAGGTTGTAGAGAGCGGTGACTGCAGGGCGAGGAAGGAATTTTCTTGTGCCGTAAGGGTCGATGAAAAACAGGGCTGCCCTAAGACCTCCAACTAGAAATAACAGCACATTGGCAAGTGCAAGAGCCCCTCGGTGGGGACAGTTTGTGCTAGGGGAGAGCGTGAGGCCTAGGGCTGCTCCTGCAAATAGGAGGAGGAAAAGACTTGCTGAGCCATAGACGTGCAGTTCCCAAGCAAAAGCCAGCGTCCGGCTTAAATCCCCCCAGTAAAGAAGAGTGTCGTTAGAGGGATTAACACTAGGTGAAGGGGCTGGATTAAAAGTAGCATGGGGTGCTTGTTGAGGATGTACCAAAAGACGAGAGCGGTTCTGTTGAACACCAGCCTGATATGTGGGGCTGAATCTTGATCGTATGACAGGAACAATGGTGCTTGCCAGGATGGAGGGTGCCCCTGAAAAACAGAGACATACTTTTGGTTTTTAAGTGTTTAAATACATCAAACAAATATGCCAAATTAATTCCTTTTATAATCTAAAAGATCATGGAGTACAATTGAGAGCCACTAGAGGGGTGTAGATCACCACCAAAGTCCAGAACAAGGACTACATGACCCTCACAGCTGTTTGCAGTAACCTAATCAGTCCTGCAGAGACACATTGTTCGAGGTCTTTATTGGCTTTCTAATAACAAAGACAAATAAAGCAGCTTATATACCCCTAACAGGGTTTCTTCCTAATTTATCCTAAATTTGGATAAATCACCTTTTCTCTCTGGCAATCTGGTAATATAATAATAAGATTGTGTTCATTTGTGCATGAAGTCATTTACAAATCATATATACTTACTTATTAAAGTCTCATACTAGTGGAAAATTATTTGAAGTTGATCATCTTCACTGTATTAAAAAGCTTATCTAACAATAAAAAATTTAATAACCAAGTATAAACTGTGTGCGTTAATTGGATTTGACTGCAAAACTAACAAGAACACCTTTATTACGTAGCCAGGCACAGTGCTGCAATACACGTATGAATCTGGACAGGTGGACAAGTTTGTCCAGTTATGCTAAATAAAACCCCTCATGGGACAAAACACATTCTGGCATCTCACTGTTTGTTTATTTTTCATGAGAACACAAATGTCTACTTGTTCAAGGTGCTACACCATATCCTCCTGCCACAACCTGGAAACACCCGAAAGAACACCCGAATGAACACATTAATCTCTACGTACTAAATGAGATGCTAAGCCATGAAAAAAGTACAGTGCAGAAACACATCTTGCCTTTCATGAGGGAATTCTAGAAAAGTATGTCATAAATATAAAATCTTGAAGGATGATGGAATGACAGTGGTATCAGCTGTAAAACACTCAAATCTTTAGCCCACTTGGAAGACTTTAAGCCCATCTTCACCCAGTAGAGTCCATAAAGCTGACACACTGATTAATGGCTCCCTCCTTCATATGTGCCCCCCGCCCCCAGCTCTCTCCCTTGTATCACACACACTTCCAGGCATCACAAAGTAGGAGCGCAGTGCATAGAGATCACAGACACACTCCTTTATTTATATAAAAGGTATTTTTTACTTCCTTTCCTCAGACTTTTTTTCTTTTTCTGACAGGAACAAAGTCCAGACACATTCCAGATGTGCCGTTCGTGTTACACAGCTGGCCACACTTAGGCCTGCCCTTGTACCTTTACTCTAAAACACACATTGCTTTACTGTATATGTATTCATGTGTTGCAGTGAAGTTAAAAGAATAAATATGAGGTTTTATCCTACTTGTAATGAACCGATTTGAAAAGTGGATGTACATGTATACACTATACGACTATGTTTGCTTTAACACGGATAGTATACACATGAAATACACACATATACTCATATGCAAAAACATTTTTTTAAGAGATTCCTAATGCAAAATCTGTCTGGCTGGCTTCTTATAATTAGGATTGCATAGGTTTAGATACAGTTGGACATACATGGTCTCTTTCAACTCAACAAGAAAAGAACTAAAAAGGTTGAAATCTGGGAAACTTGAGGAGGTTTAACAACAGCTACGAACATTTATGGCTCCATGAAAAGGTTTCTACATAAGAGTTGTAGCAGCTGTTCTACCAGAAATGTCATAATGTTGCTTGGGTTAACATAGCTGGAGCCATGCTTTTTTTTAAAGTTAAGGTTTTTGAGCGTACCCTCTTCATCTATATAGCTGCTGCTATGAAGGAAAAATCCCACACTACTTGTCAGACGACATCAGTAACTCAGTAGATATATGACTGAGTGGCACAAACTGAGAGAATCGAGTGTACGGCTTTTACATCAGTCACAAGTGTTGGTGTATAAAACACACTTGAGAGTCTTAGCTCTTATATCACAGTAATGGGGAGAAAATTGAATTTGACTCAACCAAACAAAATCCCATTTTGTGCTGGAATAAAGTTGCCTGTAAAACTCCATTCCAACAAAAATCTGTGTGATTATGCCAACAGTCCTTTTTGTACAAGGTCTCTAAGAGGCCCTGAATGTTTAAGTCATAACGATGATATTATATAGGTATGTCAGAATAGCATATATGCCCCATGTGTCATGGTTTTCCCTCTGTTTGCTTTTCTTCATTTCCCCTCCCTTCATCCTTTTTCCCTGCATCTGGTTTTCATTACCATTCCCCCTCCTTGTACTTCTGTGCTTTTAGTGTCTGTACCGCTCTTCCACGCTTTCACCCACCCTGTCTACTCCCTCATCTGTACTCCCAGCAGTCTTTTCTTCAAACCCCCCTTTTCCCCTCTTGTCCTTTCTATCTCCTTGCATGGCTACAACCCTGCCTGCCTCCTTTTTAACCCTCTCTCTCACCTCATGCTCATACTTTTGTCACAAGCTGTGTCAACCTTACACAACCACCCGATGTTCTATTTTTCCGTGGAAAATGGTCTCTGCTTTTTCCTTCTTTTGAAGCAATCCCTGCTCCTTTTTTCCCAAATTCTTTCAGTGAAAAAGTTCCAGCTGTACAAACAATTCTATTCTAAATGATTAGTTGACAAAGGAAACTCTAAGCTGCAGAGCATAAGATCTCCTGTTTCTCACCTGTCCTTGAAGACTGCACAGTGGTGCTTGCTGCATGATTTCCCATTGTTGTTTTGGAAGCTGTCCCAACAGTCTCCTTAGTAATATTTGGAACACCTGTTGTAGAGGTGTGGGTCACTTGCAGAGTCAAAGTGTTTGGATTTGAAGTCGGCTGGCTTTTGGGCATAACAGGCTGTCCTGCAGCCTCTGATGGTTTATCGGTGTTAGCTGTGGGTTGGGGGGATGTCAAGGCAGCAGAATCTTGCTTTGGATTGTTTGCTCCCACTTTACCTAGACATTTTAGGATAAAACATTTTTGTTACATAGATATTAAGCATTCAACCGTAAGTGTTTATTGTCGTGAGATATTTGTTTTCTTACTTGGTACTTTCTCACTTTGCTGTGTTACAGGAGATGGTGTGGGTTTATTCTTAGGATGCAGAGTTGTAGGGACTGTACTAGTTGTACTGGTTGTAGTCAATGCAAACAGGTGAGGCTTAACAGTCTGATCATCCAGTTGTAGGGACTTTGCATCTGTAACTTTGGATATCATTGTCTGTGCCTGTGGCCGATACTGGGCCATTTCATCAGCAACTGTTGGCAGAGGAACAGGGAACTCTTTCTTCACAAACGCCACAGCAGGAGTTCTACCCGATCCTTGCGTATCTCCATCCTCTGTCTCGTTGTCTGATGCATCATCTAGAATCTCAGCTGTCACTGACTCATCATCTGCAGCAGAGGGGAAAGTGGGCAGAGGTGGAGTTGGGCGTTTTGTTGCAGCATCTCTTCTGAAAGCCCTGCTGAATGCTAAACTAGCTGTATCAGTCCTGGGCCTGGGGGCAGGGGGTTGGGTTGGCCCTCTGCTAAAATTCTGCATAGAATGGCTCAATATAAAAGAAGGACCGAGCTGCGTCGTCGGGCGCGTCATTCTTTGCTCCTGTTCCACTCTGTTCAATGTCACTAATTGATCATGGATTGTTACTCTGATGGGAACATCACTGCGTCCTCTGGGGGGCAAAGACGGCCAGAAGCGAAAAGTCTGCTTGGTTGGTGCAGGGGAAGAATCGCTTGGCAGGTTCGGCGAAGAATAATAAGAGGAGGAGTCAATGATGGTCTGTGCACCTGAAAAATGGATGAAGGAGAGGAGGAAAGGCAGGAACAGGAGAGACACCAGAGCCATGGTCTGCCTTGGTGTATGCGATTCCTCTGGAAGACTGTTTCTCACAACATCATTTCACTGTCAAGAAAAACAAGCATAAACATATAAAGAATTAGATAAATAAATATATATATAATATATATGATATAGCATGGTTGTCTAAGGCTTCCTCCAGCTACTTTAAGTCACTAAGTATCTTATTTGAAAGGAGCGTGTCATGACCTGTTTCTGTTGATTCACATACAGAGTCGGGTGACGGAAACTCCCACAAAGATTTCACAGCATGACACAAGAGGACTCATTGGGTGTGGTGGGGTGTATAGTTTCAGAAGACATGCCACATATAACTACCCCACATGAAAACCCTCAAAGGCAAAAACCTGAGCTTGCAAATTATTAAATGGATCGCACCATCAAAATAATCCAGCCAAACAACAAAAAGGAGTCGCAGATGGTTTCAGTCAGTAGCAGATGGGCTCGCTCATTTTTCTTCTCACCAATGGTGTCATGAAGTGTTCTCTGGAAAAATGTCAGCTTTTTTTCTCTACTAAATGTCTTTTTTTTCCTGAGTAGAATGATTTCCTAGCTAGCTTTGTTTGAGTCCCAGATGCCAGGGGATGACAGCTGTAGCACTGAAAGTAGAGCAGCTCAGAGAGCCAGGTGACATGCAGACCCTCTGGCCAATGAGGACTGTGCAATCCTACTAGTCATCTAACCGAACAGCTGCCAGTAACATCCCTAAACACATCTTAGTTTTCTTTGCTGTGCATAAATCTTGTTCACACTTATGACTCATAGAAGGAAATATCCTCAGGGGCAACGTTGGGGTCATTCTAATACTTTAGTTCAGACAGCACAGAGGAAGCAGGTAAAATAAATCACTTTTTATTAGAGAGAGAGAGAGAGATGAGTCACTCTGAGTTCATTCAGTCACAATGAGTGGGTCTCAAAGAAAACCTGAGAATTTAGATGAATGCTCAGAAAAACAGTATCTTGTTTAGAAAGTGTTGGCAGTGCAAAACAAGTGAGACCAGAGAGAAAAAAGTCAACATGCAAAGTAGTATAAGTGCCAGTATATCTCACTCTCCACCCACTCACAGTAGCCTGTTTATTATGAACTGTTTATTCATTTCTTTCCTGTCTCAGCTACCTCCTCTGCACACACTGAGCAATCCCCTCCTCCTCATTTCTATCTTTTCTTTTAGTCCCCCATTTTACTTTAGTTCATTTCACACAACATCACGGCCATGTCGGGGCTAAAAGAAAGAGACTTGGTGATAATAAAAAAAATCAGGAGAGCGTAAAATGCAGAGAAGGGGAATTGGAGAAGGTGAGGGAAGCATGATGTGATGAAGATGACAGTGGAGGGCACGGCTGGATGAGGGGAGAGACTTTAGGCAATCAGATACCATATTAAGACTGAGAGTAGGATAAAAGTAGAGCATAGAAGTAGCTAGTGAATGCATACTGAATAGAATATTTGAGAAAAAGAAGGAGAGCAACGAGGAAACTATGTTGCAGGATTAATGGGTTTGCTATAATCCCAGTGCAGATATGACCATCTATCCGGGAAGGCATGAAAAGAAAAGTGAGCCTTTCCTCTGAGGTTAACCAGCAGGTGTGCAGTCTCTGGCAACTGAACATAAACAACTTGACTGTTGAAGCACAGGTTTTCAGTAAACATATCACTATCTTAGTCCACAGTAATTCACTGCAAGTCGTATGTAGGCGTATTCAGGAAGCTATGAAGATCGATGACTTTTAAAAGGCGTTTGACCAAATAAGATTTAATGTGAGCAGATAAACACTCAGCGTTAATCTCTTTTCCAGACTTCATCCAGAACCCCAAACACAGCAGCAGTTCCTTCCAAAATGTTCTTTGTTACATGAGGTGGGAAATTTGACTTCAGCGAGCCAATGCAAATGGAGTAAACTTGTGCAGAATGGCCGCTCCTCCACACTGTCAGAACAAGCCAGGAAAAGCCTGTCCAGTCTCAGATCAGTGTCATCAGCCATTTTGTCAAGTAAAATTCATCATTTCTTCATCCCTCAATGGTGCATCCTCTCATACAAAAAGCAAAAATCTTTAAATAGTGACTAAAATGTGCATGCACACACTCAGAAATAGAAAGTACATCCTTCTCTGACTACCCACAGGGAGAAGGCAGATGGGTGAATGGTCAGAGTATTTTTATCATGTCGAGCCCCCGGGGGCCATGGGACACTTCACTCTGTATTTCATTTACTCTGTAGTGATTCTGTGCTGTATAGAAGTCGTCACTCTCTCTTATACAATATGGGCTTTGTCCAGAGCAGGAAATGCTAATGGATAATATCTAATAGTACAGGGGCAAGCAGCAATCTGAAGATTACTATAAACTCCTTCTCCGCTGTGTAAACCTGCTGGTTATACAACCACATGACTCAGTACTACAGCAGCTGTTACTAATCAGGTAATCGTTGTAGTAGTGATGTCATGTCTGCACATACATTAATACGAACGCTCACATTCAAACTTTCCATAAAGAACCAGGCAGGGTTGTGTGTGGAGGTGTGTGGAGTGGACATGGAGTTCAGTTTGTGCATAGTCTCCATGGTTCTGACAAAAACTCACTCTCTGGCAGATTCCAGACAGTCTGGCAGTGCAAAGTTTCCATTGATTTAAGTGCTTATGTCTCTCTGTGCACCCAAAAAATGTGTCTTTTGAACAAAGACTCTAAATGAGTCTTCTTTAAAGCTTTCTCAGTTTAAAACTTGAATACTTAAAATGACAGAAATATTTGCTTAGGATATAGCACAAATATTAACCAAACGTCTGGTCAAAATAGTAATTTTATCAACACAGTAACAGATCAGATAGCTGCTGATTAAAATCCCAAATTTGCCAAGTTTAGACTGTAATTATGCAAATGCCTTGCAGAGCTGTTTGTGCTTAAAAAACATTTAATAACTTTGAATTTGTAAATTCAAGACATGCATGCCGACCCGTTTATGTCCCCCCATAGTCAGGTTCTAGGATGAGCAACATTTTAGCTAACGGTATGTTGATATTGGGTATATCACAATTAACAGCCATAAACAGTCATGCGTGGCACTGAGAAAGTACAGTAGTGCATTAAATTGAGTTGAGTAGACTAAGAATAAAACTATTGCCTAGACAGAAATGTCTTTTTCAGTGACATTTTGTATAAAGAAATACTTGCAAGTATAAATAAACACAAACTAAAGATGAATCATCGTTGACTCTGATTGACTTTGTATTTAGCTGATTTGTTTGAGGTTGTTTAGGACCTCTAATATTACCCATTACTAATAGGTAATATTAAACTAAATCTATGGGGTTTATTAGAACAGATGTTCACTAAAATGTGGAGGGTTGAGTAGTTAAAGTTAGGCACCATAACATAACAACTAATTGAAAAAAACAATGTGAATTAGGGGCCATTAAACATTAGAGAAAAATGGGACACAAAGATATTTTGTCATTAAAACATTAATCAAACAACAATAGTAATGTGGGAAAATGGGTCTAGTGGTGGAAACGTGAATTTTAGTTCATTTTATCCAGCTGTTTTTGTAGAGGTGAAGAGGTCGATTATGCAAATGACAGCAGCTGGGTCAAATATCTGCAATGAGACAATTACGCAGTAACCCGGGCAGGTCATGTTGGGGGAAATTAATATCACAGACGTCTCTCTGTCTGTAGAAACAGCTCTCTACTGACGATGAATGTTGACTAAATATCATGGAAATCCATTGGACCAAAGGCATCACTTTCAATATGCCTAAAATCAGGCCTCAGTATATGAGACTATATGTGAATGCTAAATGTGTATCATCACTGGAAAGTTGATCAGTCACAGACTGAGTAAACACATGTTTGTGCAATGAGCAAGAATCAACAATCAAAGGTACTTTATGAGTGAAGTGGGATAGGCCAGAATAATCATAAACTCTGAGAATCAGTTTGAGATAAGAACAGTAAAAAGTCTTCTGCAATAACAGTGCAGCCAGAGCAGGATGGTGGTACAGTTGGAAAAAACCCAAACTGTGCATTTAACGGGAAAATATGTAGCACTGTGGTCCTCTGTGCTGCAACACATACTGCCCACCCGCTGGCCAGCCAAACAGATGGATAACTTGTTTGTACTGCATTGGGATGGAATGAGGTAAAAGCATGTGGAAGTGAACGTGTGTGAATATGTGAGACAGAAAGAGAGGGGAAATGGAAGAGGGAGTATTTGTGGTTATGTTGGTATGTGAGTAGGTCGGGGATTTGACCGTTAAAAAATTCCACACCTTGAAATAATACGTGTACTGCAAACAACTCACACATCATCATCAAAACAGACACTAAAACATATTTTTTAACTCTTAAGACATGAAAGTTTTCCAAGTGAGGTCACCCAGTTTTGAACTAAAGCCTTATGAGCTAAATGGACATTTAGCTGCTTAGAAATACCTCTCACATCATGGGACTGTGTGGCATGGGTGTATGAAGGATGGATTGAGAGGGGTTCAGAACTACAGCAGAACACACAGCGAGGTCATGCTATTTGAGGAGAGGAGGCTCCAGGACCAGTCAATGAATCTTTTGATCCCCCCCCCCCTGAAACGGATGCATGGCTTATAAGTGCTAAGCCCCGAAACATTTTTGATAGACAGTCTGCCCACAATGTGAGTCACAAATCAAAGGCTGAAGGTCAGCCTGTAACAGTACGGCACTCCAACTGCACCAAGAATGTGAAGACATAGACACAATGCAAGAAGCGGACAGCCCATCAGAGGAAACCTTGACACGGAATTTTAACATACGATAAAGCATGGCATACATTTTGCATTGTACCTACCAATTCAGACCCCGGAAGTTCAATGTAGCACTCACACATTATAAAAGACATGACTCCAGTGACTGATTGAGACACAGCTAAACTACTTCAAGCCACAAAAAACTTTCGGGGATATAAATTATTGGCTTCCAAATTCATAAACTATGTCTGCTACAGTGATTTAACCACAACTTAAAGGAATCCAAGACTGTCACACTGTTATGGCTGGAGGCAATTAATCTATTAAGGTGTACCCCACCACTCGCCTGATGTAAGCTGGGATTGGCTCCAGCCCCCCCGCGACCCCGTTCAGGGAGAAGAGGTAGAAAATGGATGGATGGATGGACGTCCTAGATGGATATTTATAACTTTTTAAAGATTGCTTCATGTTTGTTTTGAAACTATGTGTAGGGGTTTGATGCATTGGTGCCCAGAATTATGTTTTATTTTCCACTAACTGTTCAGGATGTTCTTTTCTGTCGGGTATGTCATGTTGGCTGCCAGCTGGAATGCCTTTCCTGGCCCAAAAATAAGGGTGATGACTTTTTAAAATAACATAAACCATTTAAATAGACCATTTATGGGATGCTGGATGCTAAGCCATGCAGTCACAAATGATTTACTCTCCTGTTATACATGTTTATATTGTCTTAACTAACACCACTGGGAATTCTTATAAGTTCAGTAAAAGTAAAAGAGACATTGTTTTATTTTATTTTATTTGAACTAAAATAATTTAAAGTATTTTTTAAGAAATCCAAAAAAAAAAACATTTTCTTACTAGAGTTGTCTTTAAAAAAAAGCTTTTCAGTGGATCACGTGGGAGCAGCTACCTGTGCAGGGAGCTCTGCCCAGAGTGCACACATGGTTTCCCTCTGTTTCATATAAATACCGATGAAAAACAGTGAACTCTTATCATTGAAACAATAAAGCTTTAGACAGCAGCAGTGGTTGGACTGTGGGGAGATATAATGTAAACACACGCACGCGCGCACCTGTATCCTGAAAATGGACTGGTCCACTTGTTGCTCATTTACTAAAGCGCACCTTCAAAATAACTCGCCGCTTCCCAATTATCTGTACAATTTAACCATTTTTTACACTCAAATCTGTTTCGGAAGCTGAATGTTAGTGACGAAGGCCTGAGTCGCCACACAATGATTCATTTATAAGCCATTATCGAGTCATAACTTGCGCTTGTGCTCATTTGGAAGGCTAGCATGTGGAAAATTAGCAAGAATGTGTAACCATACAAACTGCTGCTTCCACGGCTGCTATTTTTATTAGGTAGAATGTAGATTTAGTACCTAAAATGTTTTTAATGGCTACTTCTTTCGTGTCCTACATGCAGTAACAGACTAATGTTAACCGAAGACGACGTTTCGTTAAATAAAATTCGTCCGAACACCCTTGTTTCGCTCCCTTTACGGTGTATTTTTATAACTTGGCACACAAAAGGTAAGCACTACACAGGTTAGGGTAAAACGTAAAGTGAAGACAAACACCGTAGTATGTGAAATGGCCCTTTGCGTGTAAACCTATTCAACCGGCCGGTCGAGGCAGCACAGGTAGAAGCGACGTCACGCGCGTATCACTGCGCAAAGTATCGCCGCATAGCAGCTATACCCCGCAACTGTCTCTTTTCCACCCATGCAAACATACCTGCGGGTCTGTGCCGCTCCTCTCCGATGGCTTCCCATGCAGCAGGATATGAGGACTAGGACATAGCGAAAGAAAAAAAAAACACAGTCAGGTTCAGCGCTTATTCTCATCAAGATCCAGCCACCGGATGTGGAGGTAAAAGCGCTTCTTCTCTACGGACAGGTCGCGTTCAGCAGCCTTGTAGCGCTGCCAGCGTCTCCAGCCACGTTAGTACGCCCCCTTCAACCGCTCCATCTCTCCCCACATCTCTCCCTCCCTCGACTTTTTTTTTTCTCTCACGAGAGGATAAACACGATCGCCTATACCTACCGACTTACCGCCTGTTACGCAATAGCGGGATACGCAGTTTCACTCTGAGCTCCGTAACATCTTCTACATTTTCCAAGGAAGCATATTCAACACTACCCCGTGTAAATATGACGACACTGGAATTTGCATCATCATACGACGTGCAGTAGGCCTACCACTAAACCATAGTGTTCCCTAGAATATGACTCATGAGAAATGTCAATGACCGGAAAGTATGGAAATATAATTATAAGGAGAAATAAGAATGCGCCTTAAATATCTGGCAGTATGGTGCCACTATAAATCCTATAAATCCTTTTCCAAACCACGTTTAAAGATGAGTGCAAGCCACCTTGAGCCTGTTTCCTCATCCTGTAACTTCATCTCCTCTCCCTCATGTCGCATTGTCTTACTCTTATACAAAGTTTTCTTGTTTGAACATGTTGAAACTGCAGCTCTGCACCATTTTAGTCCAAATAAAGCATCCACTGACAACTAAACACTCGTTTTGTTTGCAAACAGCTCTAATTCCCCATCAGCCCTTATCTTTGTATTAGTCACTTCCATTAAATCGACTGAGTCCTAAAATAACTCGTGCAGCTCAGAGGATTGTTCTAAGGCCATTACATTACTACTGAGCCAGCAGCAGACACTGAAGGTTTTGGACAGGTGGAGCAGAACACTGGGGGATGATAATCACATGGATTATGACTAATATTCTGTAAGCAAGTAAACACGGTCATTTATAAAAGCACCTAATGCATTTAACAGTACATCAGTGTTATGCAAGACATGTTGTGTCATTGATAATTACCTGAATAGACATTTTGTGCCATTTTTTTAAGGAAATGAATGTTAGTGTTGGGTAAAACAAGACTAAGGTAATCTGGTATAACAGCAGGTCTGATAAGAATAAAAATAAGGATATTCATATTGATACAGCAGCTTTGTGTCCATTT
>JBAMHV010000014.1:7660313-7672940 GCA_037177535.1 Pseudomugil gertrudae
TATACCGGATAATGAAATCTTTTCTGAACTAGAAGAACTATTTTATTAGGACAAAGGCTTATATCAAATGGTGTGATTACCAACCTAATTCCCCTTCCCTTGTCTGAATGAGCCTGCAGCATGCTGACCTTATTCTATTTCTGTTACCATGCGTGTTTTTTTTTTTCAAATAAAGAAACAAATGAAACTGACTCATGAGTTTTTGAAAGGCTCTCAGGTGAATTTTTAACAGTCCTGTCAGGGTCTGGAGGGCGTAAAAGCTTAATGAGAGATTTGTGGGGTATTTGGAACATTATGGGGTCTGCTTTCCATCAGAGAATAAAACATATTTTGAAGTTTATGCTCCACTGTTTTGATAAATTACTGTAGCCTCAAGATGTGAAGATGCTGATTATAGTATAGAATAAACATTGATGGATTATAAAGCAACAGACGTGGAGAAGCTCCTCCACTCATTCAACCAACATTGCATTACTGGGAGCCTTTTGTCAGTTACTGTGTAATTATGGACTTTTTCTATATCATTTTGATTAATTTGTAAATATTTTATTGTTGTCTGATGTTTATTTTTTCCCTTGTTTTTGTTACTTAGGAAAACCTTTGGTTGTTCATGAATAATTTACCATTTCTTGGTTTCCATTCCAAAAAGCTTTTTGTACCTTTATAATATATTTATGACACAATTTGATTGTTTTGCATATATAATTTTGCGTGATCTATAATTATTGTAATCGTATCTCATGTTTTTACTGTATATTTGTTATACATTTTACTAGAAACCGGTCATTACATGGAGCTGAACACTCTGGAAGTTTGAGTGTTAAACAAAATCATGGTTGTGTGGTATTTTCTACATAAAGACATTTTTACAAAATGGGACATTATTAAACACAAACCACACACTGATTCCACCCCTAAAAAAGAGCGCAATATGTTTGCATCTTTTTACAAGTTTAATGTTCCCTCCAGCCTTAAACTTAACCATTGTATCACATGTTGTAATATTTTCTAACTTCTGTAGAACAACTACATCCATCAGTGCAGCTAGTAGAATAAGAATAGAAGTCTTCCTTCTCTGGGTGAATGTCGCTGTTGTTGGTTTATTACAAACAGTTCACAGCTCCGCTGTGACACTTCATTAGTGAAACTTTTTCAGATGATACCCAAAGACAGACATAACAATCTGGTTCTTGTGCAACTGTATTCATTTAAGCATTGTTAAGGATTTTATAACAGCTAAGACAATAAAGCTGTGAAACTTGTCAGATTGAGGTATCTAATGCAATCAGATGCAACACTTTAGCTATTAAAGTTTCTTTTCCGAGTATGGAGAGGCTTGCGAAGTAAATTTAGGTTAATCTGGATGCAGTTTAAGCATCACATGATCTCAGCAAATATACACCTGCTCTAAAAAACCCTGGAGTTTGCAGCACTAAACAAGACATGGGCTTCTACAGTTAGAAGAGAAGTGAAAGTGAGTATTGAGAATTGGGTATAAAATAATCTCTGAAACTTTGCAAATCATAAACAGCAGCATAAAACTCATAAGGTAGGAAGAAAATGGCAGAATATCAAACCTTCTTTGAGAGGAAGATTCCCCATAACTCACAGACTGGGTAAAGAAGTAAAATTCAACCTTACATCATGACACATAGTTTCTGAGACATTTTGCATCACTTTATGGCAAAAGCTTTGCTCAGAATCTTGTACATAATCCAGTGTTTGTCACATGACCCCTCTCATTACTCTACTCACAGTATAGCATGGCGGTGGCAGCATCATGCTGGGTGAAGACTTGGAAACTGTTAGTGACGAAACGATGGATGATGCAGGATAATGCAAATCTGTTTCAGTCTTTCAGGCACTTGAGAACAATGAACCTTCCAGAAAGTTCATTGTTCAAATGATGAGCAAAACTTCCGATAGCTACATGTTTTAAGCTCATAGAGCCAAACCCTATGACTTGTAGTCATAACTGCTATAAAAAAATCTGTCTTTTGTTAATGTTTGTATTTAAATTTATTTTTAAATCTGTCATTTTTTTTCATGAATCTCCAAAAAACATTAAAACTAGTGATTGTAACCAAATAAAAGTAAGAAAATACTCGATGTAACAATCAGTACATTTTCAGTGTACCACTTTGGTGTTTCACAGATCTACTTATTTGCGTTAGCTATTATGGTCTGGGACACTGATTTCAATGACTTCATAATAATAAAATATATGTGTGCAAAATGTTCTGTAAACACATTGCAGCAACAAACTTTGCCGTATTTTTATTAATACTGACCATATTTTTGACAATAGAAGACATTTAATGTTATTTTTGTCATAACTAATATAAAACGTGGTTTGAAATGTGTTTTAACTCAGTGCATTATTAGCTGTTCAATATTTAATGAAAATAGTTTAATTTGTAAATTGTGATAAGCATTTTAAAGCATATGGTCTATCTATTTAAAAGGTGTCTAAATTCTCAGCACATGCTTGATAAAAGTCTTTCAAAGATCCCTTGGTAACTATAAAATCACTTTGGCTGTTGTGGAAAAAGAGGGAAGCATGTGCGGCACCAACAGTGGCCCCTCATGGTGCTTAGGAGCACACAATGTTGTTTTGTTAGAGAAAGTGGGCAAGTTATGGTTTCAACCAAGTAACCCTCAAACACATAACATGAGCACATCTATGTTTTACAAAAGCCACTGCTCTGTTGCTTTGGTTTTTGTATGTTCATTAAAATTCTCATCTCTGCCCCCAGCACACTTTCACCTATGCACTCTCTTCCTTTTTTTAATTATTATTTTTCTATTTTTATTCTGCTTCTCCTCATCACAGTTACTCTGCCCTTAGGCCGGGCTGCAGCCTCTGTCCAGCTTAACTGGAACGAGGATGAGAGCTGACTCACATATTCATTAATTCACATGGCTGCACTTCCACAAATAAAACACTTATGTGGATGTAAGACGTGCACACACAGACACAGGCACAGACACAGCAACCATACACGTAATGCATCTACTTGCTTCAGCACACATGTCGAGAAACGTATGTCAAATCAGAGGTTGATGGTCTTGCATTCTGCTGCCATGCTTCAGAGTATATTCAAATAAAATATCGCTTTGTCATTGCTTTAAAGGGATAGTAATGCCTCAAACACCCAAAGAGACATGGACATATTGTCACTGGAGTCACACTGACCTCAAGCAGTGACAGCAGATAACAGCAATCCCTGCTATAAAAAGATCAGCTGACACAGTCAACCCATGCCTATAGATAAACATACAGACACTTCAGTACTTCACATCTACCAAGTCCAAATGCATTCTATGAACCATGACACTACTCTGATACAAGGAATGCTCCAAAGAAACAATTGTCCTATTGGTATCCAATGACTTTATGCACACAAACATGATGAAGTGTTGAGAGATGGTCGAGCTGGGAGGCTTGATTAGGATTACTCACAGACGTAAAAACTAATATTTGTTCTCATAATTGAAATAAGATAGCCAAAGCAGTGGACCACAGTTGTGTCACAGACCCTTTTCCAGTGTGTGCTGCCACCTACAGGCCACTGTTGGAAACACGAGGACATCTAAGAGGCAACACAACAGTACTTAAGGTGGGTTTTTGGACCGTTTTAAGATTTTCAATTAAAATACATATGCAAATTAGAAAAAATATATTTTATTATTAAAAAAGACCAATCTCTGCATTTAAAGTAAAGAGCTCATAAGATATCACAATGAAGAAATTGCAACAGTAAACCGATATAACATGAAAACCCTGAGATATTGCACAATAAATTGTTTTATGTCATGTTTGCAAAACAAAAAAAAAAAAGAGAAAATCTTTAATTTGACTTTTATTTAAACAATTTTAACTCAATGAGCCGCAAGGCCTAAATTTCAGAGCTTTCACTGGGTCTTTTAATCAGGCTAATCAACACGTCTGGTAAAAGCAGCTTGTTTATGTCATGTTCGCATCTCTTTCTTCTCAGACAGCTTTGCCTTTTTCTGACATCCTGACTTGATCTTCATGTTTATCCCATTTCCATCAAGTTCTCTCTTTATTTTTGTTTTCTTGAGCTTTTCCTTGTCCTCTTCTTCTTCCTTTGGTGGCTTCAGATGTGCTGTTTCTTTGAGGCTCTGGAACTTCTTGAGGTCGGCACAGAACAACACCTAAAACAGGAACATGTTTTTGCAACAGTGTACCAACTAGAGACACAACCTTGATGGACTACAGCACTCACCGAATGTGCCCAACCTGCATATGGTCCCCACAGCTCTCTAAAGAAATCACCTGCATAGAAACATTTAATTAGATGTTAAAACAATTGCTGGATGAGGTTGACTGAGAAGGTGTGAATACTTACTGATCTCTTTGTGGAGCTTGTCTGTGAGTGTTTTTTGTCCATTTTTAGCAGCATATTTATAGTCCCGCTTAGCAATCTGCCACACATGCGTGTCTATGGGTACAGCCTCTGATTTATCCAGAGACATAAGGCATACACAGTCTGCCACCTACAAGATGACACAAAACTTCATACTGTTTGTACCTGTTAATATTCATAAACTATAAGTGATTAGTTGCTTATTTTCTGGCTTTACCTTGGTGCCAACCCCAGGCAGAGTCCGAAGAGCATCCCGGGCCTCCAGATAATGAACTCTGCGTAAACCTTCCAGCCACTGGAGCCCGTGCGTATCCAATATCTGCCTTGCACTTTGCTGAAGGAATCTAGCCCTGTATCCAAAGCCAAGGTCCCTGAGACATCCCTCCACACTACTGCCTGCAAATTACAACAGAGAACACAACATAAATACAATAAGAGGGGATAAAGAAAATGCACTATGTAAAAAGGTGTCATTCAAAGCAAAAAGTCAAGGCATAACAAATACTTAAAAATACTTAAGAGACCCTTTGATCTCTGCATAGACAATAGGCTTATCAGTTGGAGAGCAGAATCTATGACAACAGCTTAAAGCACCTGCAAGCGCTGATATAGTAGGAAAATCGTAGTAAGACACATGATCGAGCTGGGAGAGTGGGGTACCCAAAGCCTGACACAGTCTCTCCACCATGCCCTGAATACGGGAGATGTGGTTGTTGGAGGTGCAGATGAAAGAGAAGAGGCATTCAGTTGGGTCCTGTCGAAGCATACGCACACCTGGAGAAACACCAAACAGAATATTACACACAAATGATCATTTTATTTAGGTTTTTTTATGTGGGGTGATAAGCCACATTGTTAAACAAGTAAATGCTCACCAGTGAAGATATCGGCAATCTTCTTGAAGTGGCAATCAGCCGATCCCCATTCCTTATATAGATCCTGCAGCTTTACATGCAGCTGGAAGTAGTCTCTCAACATTTCTGCTTCCACATCATCATTACTGTGTTCAGCATCGATAGGTTGTGGCTCCCCTTCCTCCTTAATCAGAACATTTTTACATTTCTTCTCAGTCCTATTTTCTTCCTGGAGAGAAACATCAACTTTATAGTTGTCACTTTTTTCCTTGTGCTTCTTCTTGTTTGTATAGACGTAGTACCAAAGAGTGTCATCTGTTTGAGTTAGAGTCCACACTCGTCCTCCCATTACTCCGGTCCAGTGTCCTTCTGCAGTTTCTCTCCAGCTGTTGGTGAGATATATCTTAATGCACATATGATACAAAACAGTTGGTGCATTGAATGCTTAGAGGTGGTATCTGAGCCTAGTTGCCAAACTCACCGAAAAGACTGTCCGCATGCAAGAGTGAGATCCAAACGTAGTTCTGACTTTACACAAGGCATAGATCTCCATATTTTTGCCCCCGATGACAACACTGCGTGTTTGGCCATGCTTGTTTTCTTTCTTTCTTTTGCCTCTTTAAACGTTACAGTCACTCACTGTACTGTAAAAATCATATAAGACTATATACAACTAAATCCAACAAATTTGGCAGTTAGAAAATTTGACTCGTGTACAGTGAATTTCCTGGTAGCTTCACTGTAATTCTTCATATTTTAAAAAGAGGGGAAAAAACTTTCACGGAGTTGAAGTAGGGTCAATGGACAACAAAAAACTTACACAGTGTTAAAAAAAATTGCAGGAATTTCAGTGATAACGTGATAAATCCCTGCATTTTAGTTAGTAGTAAATAAACGTATTATGCAGCGTAAAAAATAAGTATTTTTCAAAAAACTTTATTACCAAGAATATCTAACATGTCAATCTGATGCAACATTGCTCAGACTTCCGTAACCCCTCCCTCGCTGATGTCAACAAACGTAGGATTGGTTTTCTGGCTCATAGTAGGCGGAAGTCTTGGTAAAGTCATTGCACAATTGGTCAATCTCATGCACTTCAAAGAACTCTATTGGTTAATATATTTTACAACCCTTTTTTTTTGTATTGTACCGGAAGTTGATTCTTGTTCTTTCCCCGAGAAGGCGAGTGGTGTGGGGCGACAGCGTGTCGGCGTGGTTCCGAAAGCGGAGAAATGGCGGATGTTTTGACACTTTTCACTTCGATTGGGCTCAGTGAGCAGAAAGCAAAAGAAACACTGAAAAATGAGACGCTGAGTTCTGCCCTGAAGGACGCAGTTGTTCAGGTAGTGCTTATTAATTGTGACTGTCATACTGTAAATGGCTGTTTTAATTTCTTCTTGATTGAAAGGTACTGTAGTTGTAAATTATTAAAGCTCACTTGTTTAACTTTAATAACTTTTATAAAGTCTGTGGCATTATTGCCTGGTTATCACATTACCTTTGCTTATGCTGGCTGTCATTGCTTTTTTGTTCTGTCTTGTAACAGTTTTTGAAGGAGAAGATTTCTCTTTTGGTTTCCATAGGCCCAGCTTGTCCATGGACCATCAGGAGTGGACAAAGCCATGGGTACATTGCTGTACAGTATGGCATCTCGCCTTAAAGACACCAGTCGCCTGGCATTTCTTGCTGACAATATTGCTCAGCGAAAAATCTGCACAGAGCTGCAGCTGGCAGGTATTTACCAACATGTTTTTATATGTATCATCTTAATTTTTTTAAATGCCAAAGCTGTGATCTTAATCAAACTCGAGGAGCTCACTAACTACACATAAACATGACAGTTATATCACTGGAATAAACCAAGTAAGCATCAGGCTGGTGTTTAGGTTTTTTTTAAATTTGTTTTTACACAGCTGCTTTGGACTTTGTGAAGAATCATCCTCAAGACCCTATAAACCAGAACGAGTTTAATGATGCATGTGGTGTAGGGGTTGTTATAACGCCAGAGCAGATCGAAGATTCAGTAAGTCTATGCTCACCATCTGACCAAAATCAGTCTCTTTGCAACCTTCAGCTGTTGTGGTGTGTATAGTAACAGTGGAATGTTATTTAGGTCGAGTCTGTGATCAAGAAGCACAGGGAGCAGCTGTTAAAGGAGAGGTATCGCTTCAACATGGGAATCCTAATGGGTATGGGTATTTTAATTGATTGTTATTGCAGCTTTTAAAGCTGCACAGAGAAGCAGAGTTACTGACTTTTTTTGTCTGATGCAGGTGAGGCACGTTCTGCCCTTAAGTGGGCTGATGGAAAGGTGATTAAAAATGAAGTGGACATGCAGGTGTGTTTGACAAAAGAACATTTGATAGTCAATATATATTTGTTATGCTCAAATACTAACACGTACCATTTGGTCTTTTAGGTTTTGCACCTCTTAGGACCTAAAACAGAGGCTGACCTGGAGAAGAAACCAAAGGTAGGATAGGGTACACAGTTTAAAATGATGTTTTAACATTTCTGGATGCAAAGCTACTCTGTCACTCATAAAAATATGTAGGATCAATTACTAAGAGTCTGTTTACTTTTCCCTGAGTGAAAGTAAGTCATAAATTAGAATAGAAATTACTATTACAGCATATGTTTGTCATATCGTGTTTTTATTGTGATTTTACTGCAGATTTGTATTTGTCACGCAGTCATCATGGGTGTCAATCCTCTTGTTGATTGCTATATAAAGAAAACAGTGTGCATGTTTTTCAGATTATCAAACTGCTCTCTTGTAAACACTATGTCTTTATGTTTCTTTTTCAATCAATCTTGTAGCCGCAAAAAGTGAAAGTTGCTGAGAATGATGTGAAGATGAAGAAAGAGGAGGTTACAGTGAATGGTTAGTAGAAGAGAAAGCAGACCAGAGCTAATTCAACCTTTTTTAGTTAAAAAAAAGTAACAGCTTGTAAACAGTTTTTGTTGTTGTTTAGGTGATGTTGTATCTGGGGAGGGGAAGTCTTTAATGGAGCAGCTTAGAGGAGAATCACTGAAGTTTCATAAACCAGGTGAACCTAAACATTTGACATGTTCTCATCTTACTGCATTTAAAAGGTTTCATGTATTCACTGTGTGATTTTTCACATTGCCCTCTGTTACACAGGAGAGAATTACAAAACCGAGGGTTATGTGCTTACACCAAGCACAATGGATCTACTTCAAAAACACTTGGAGATTACTGGTGGACAGGTACCCGCTATGTAATTCTTATTTTGACAAAAGAGAGGAGATAAGTAGGTCGTTTTCACTGTGGTGTCTTAACTATTGTTTGTGTCTTAATTCCTTAAGATACGCACTCGCTTTCCTCCTGAGCCCAATGGTATCCTTCACATTGGACATGCCAAAGCCATCAACTTCAATTTTGGTTATGCAAAGGTATTTAGTTCTGTTTAATTATTATGAAAGCTGTTGAAACCTTTAATAAGTATTATGAGGTTTTGATTGACACTTCACCGGAGTCTATAGGAGCCTTCATGTTTGGTCCACAGGCATCTTTATTCAAAAGTATTTGGGTGGCCTGCATAAATATGTATTTTTCCATTTTCAACATCTGTGACCCAGCTTTAATAACATTAAGATGTATTTGGCTATTTAGAAAATAAAAGTAATTTTATCTTTTAAGTGACTGAAATCAAGGATTAAGTCTATGTGATTACTTACTTTGGATACGTCACATATAGTTAGATGAAATAGGAAGTGATCCCTTTATTGCAGTGCAGCTGTTTTCTCTAAACCTTGGCTTTTTCTGTAGGCAAACAGTGGAATTTGTTTCTTGAGATATGATGACACAAATCCTGAGAAGGAGGAGGAGAAGTACTTCACTGCCATCAAGGACATGGTGGAGTGGCTGGGTGAGTTTGATCAGTTTGATCAGGTGAAACTAACCATTTAAGGATCATTTTCTTATCAATGTTTTTTTAACAGGCTACAAACCTTTTGCTGTCACACATGCCTCAGATAACTTTGATAAGCTCTACGAACTTGCTGTGGAGCTCATCCGCAGGTGAGTGTAGAAATTTAAAATCTGTATGTGTGCACAGAAGTGTAGCTAGAAGATTGGTGACCCCCTCCTCTTTGTGTGCCTACAGGGGTCATGCGTATGTGTGCCATCAGAAGGGTGAGGAGCTGAAGGGCCATAACGTTCCTGCATCACCTTGGAGAGACCGGCCCGTCGAAGAGTCACTAGTTCTGTTTGATAGGATGAAGAAGGGGCTGTTTGCAGAAGGAGAAGCCACACTGAGGATGAAGATGATAATGGAGGATGGGAAGATGGACCCAGTGGCATATCGAATCAAATATACTGCTCATCATAGGACTGGGGATAAATGGTATGAACACCTGAGTTGTTGTACTTGTTTTAGCTTTGTAAGGTGTGAATTACTAACATTTTCTTCACGTATGTTCTGTCTTTTAGGTGCATTTATCCCACTTATGACTACACACATTGTTTGTGTGATTCCATAGAAAACATCACACACTCACTGTGTACTAAAGAGTTTCAAGCCAGGTATAAAAAACCAAACTTTAAATCTTTGTATAAATGTATTCACAGTGTTTGAGCAGCTGTAGGAAGTTCATGTTACTGATTTGCTCTGTGATTGCCACCCAGGCGTTCCTCATATTACTGGCTGTGTAATGCTCTGGATGTGTACTGCCCTGTTCAGTGGGAATACGGCCGCTTGAATCTCACCTACACTGTCGTGTCTAAGAGGAAGATTATCAAACTGGTTGACACAGGTGTAGTCAGGTAAACAACCTGTTCTTTTTGATTATTTTCCTTCATCTAAATGTTTTTCACATAAGGTATAGCTGTAAAGTATTTCTCCACAACTCATTATTAAACTGATTTGATAAAGTAGTTTGCTTTTAGTTGGACATAAACATTTTTAAACCACTTATCTTATATCACCTTAGATTAAAAATAAGCAGATTGTATGTTGCACGAGGGATGTTCAAAGTCTGATTGTTCTCACCAATGATCCTGTTTCCAGTTTCTTGTCACTGTTTCATTAAATTTCATCTTCATGAGTGCTTTGAAAATGATCCGCAGAGTTATCTATGCTTTTGGTAGGATAACGTGCATCTGTGAGACTTATTCATTGTAGTTTTACAAATTGGATGCTTTCCTGTTAATGTGAAGCTACAAGGGAAAATTAAAAGAATAAAAGATATATTTTTACAGCTGCTAAACCTTTAAAGTACAGAGGATGGCATAGTTCAGGGTTGGATCAAGATGCAGTAAAAGTTTGCATAAAAGAATGGAGCAATTTAGGATGACTGCAATATTTCAGGTTTATTCCTAAAGTGACATTTTGGCAATAGCTTTTCTAAAGCAGAGCTAAGAGAAAGTCCTGTCAGGGCTTTCAATAATAACAGGGATGTTATGGAAGGATGGCCCTGTTTCCAGTTTCAAGTGTGTTAAAATATTATCTATTTTAACACATCCAAAGTTTTGCTCAACACATATGGAAGCTAGTGGGTATGTAACTTTTTATAGTTTTTTGAGGTTTAGAATTAAAAATGTGAGGGCAAAAGAAAAGATTAGTGACTTTTAAGCTAAGTTAGCTGTGATGTAAGAAGTCCCCTTAACTAATAAAAAAAAAACCTAATCAGAACTAAATCAACCTCCCTTTATTAGCTGAAAAAACTACATGTTTATGCCATTCCTGATAAAAATCCCATTAAACTTAATGGATGCAGCTACTTCAAACTGCATTACTTTGAGGTTTAAAGCTATTTCCACACATACTGTCTGTGACTATCTTTTTTATCTATTTACCAACAGAGACTGGGATGATCCCAGACTCTTCACATTAACTGCGCTAAGGAGAAGAGGTTTCCCCCCAGAGGCTATCAATAACTTCTGTGCACGGGTAGGATGACTGATCTGCTGGACAGAACACAAACTCCATGTACATGTGGAAGCCCGATGCTGTGGTGTAACTGCTTTTTGTTTCTTACAGGTGGGAGTCACTGTTTCTCAGACGACAACAGAACCCCACTTGCTGGAGTCCTGTGTGAGGGACGTGTTGAATGAAACCGCCCCTCGAGTCATGGCCGTGCTGGAGCCACTCAGAGTCACCATAACTAACCTCTCTGAGAATGCAAAGGTTTGCACAGTAGATGATTCACTAAGTGTTACATAAAGATGTTTTTTTTTTTTTTTACATATTCTGTTTTCTGCTTTATATTTAACCTAATTAAATAAACAAACCCCCTTTTGTCTTTGGACCTTTCAGTCGGATGTAAGAGTACCAGACTTTCCCGCCAATGAGGCCAAAGGCAGCCACATGGTTCCATTTACACGGACGATCTTCATTGAACAGAGTGATTTCAGAGAGGTTTGAAAAGAAAAGTTTAATAGAGTTTCATTCATTTCTTTTGTCCACTGCTGGATTTTTGACTGACTATTATCATTAAATTATTGTCTGTTTCAGGTGATGGAAAAGGGCTACAAGCGTCTGACTCCGGAACAGCCTGTTGGCCTGAGACATGCTGGCTACGTCATTACAGTCCAGAAGGTCATTAAGGTAAGATGCAAAGAGTCACACATTAATTTTCCTGGTATTGAAAACATTTGATCATACGAAAACCTTTTTTAAATGTATTTTTGTTTATGGTTTCCATTGATCTTTTTCACATTGCATGGTCACAAACAGGACTGCTAACCTGAAATTGTGTTGATAGTCTGCATAGGGGCTGCTTTTCAAAGCACAAGTCTGAGTTAGATGTGTAAGACTTTCAGAGTTTACTGAGCCAGGTCTCGAGTTTTATATCTTGAAAATATGAGGTATTCCAGGTGGAGGTAAACAGGTAGTTGCCCAGAGAATTCATAGCAAGCAAGTTTACATATTGAAAGAGGTGCTGGTTGAGTTATATTTCTTCCCTTTGTGTCTTTATGTATGTGTTTCATTGTTGGGAACACATTTATATTTGTCATCTTCCCACCTTCAGTCTAACAAGCAGTTTTTACTAAAATGTTAAAAAGAGTGTGTGTGTGTGTGGCATGTGCAGAAAGCCTGTGGGGTGTGAATTTGTTTTAGCAGCTTACTCAAAGGATGTTTAGTACGGAAGCGTTTAACCGCCACAGCGATGTAAAAAATATTGTAACAGTTTCTCGTTATAACGAGAAACTTTCTCGTTATAACGAGAAACTTTTCTCGTTATAACGAGATACTTTCTCGTTATAACGAGATACTTTCTCGTTATAACGAGATACATAAAGTCGCCTTCTAGCGGGACGTTTCATTCCTGTCTGGAGGGAACTGAACGAGAAGATGGTGTTACAGTGTGATGTGTTCCACTGGACCATCTATGCACGTATGTGCAGTGTTAATAAG
>JBAMHV010000014.1:7673040-7697291 GCA_037177535.1 Pseudomugil gertrudae
AACGAGAAAAGTTTCTCGTTTTAACGAGAAAGTTATCTCGTTATAACGAGAAACTTTCTCGTTTTAACGAGAAAGTTTCTCGTTATAACGAGAAAGTTATCTCGTTATAACGAGAAACTGTTACAATATTTTTTACATCGCTGTGGCGGTTAAACGCTGCCGTAGTTTAGCAATATATTTACAAAAAAATTCTACTTAATTTGCTGCTAGCTCAGACACGAGGAGTGAAATAGGTTAGAGGGAAAGATTTTCAGATTAAGCGACTCAGAAACAGGTGGATCGAGATTTTCATGCTTTCACACAAATAAAATGTTCCATACTTATTATCTGTGATTTACAGCAAATGCAAAAATGCTGTTTAAAAAACAAGAAGAAAAAAAACTGAACACAAAGAAAATGTTTTCTACTCAGCCACAGATGATGCATAGGGCAGTGGCCAGTTGTTTTATTCCAGTGAGTGATTTCTCAAGGAGGCCACTGCTTCAGAGGAAGTAGAAAAGGGAGAAAAATCTCTGAACACCAGCAGGCAATACCTGGAACTGGAAACATGGTCTAATCAACCATTTTAATGTTTTATCTTAAAATGGTAAAGTCTTTAAAAAAACTGGTTCATGTTCACACACACACATTCTGAAGTTTGTCTTTTTTACTTCTCAGAACTCTCAGGGTAAAGTCGTGGAACTGGAAGTGACCTGTTGCAGTTCTGAGACTGCAGAGAAACCAAAGGCCTTCATCCACTGGGTCAGCCAGCCACTGGTGTGCGAAGTGCGCCTCTATGAAAGGCTGTAAGTTAGAAACAACCACTGTCGCAGCTAATCCACAACAGAAAGAAACAGTGTTTAACTAAATGGTCTTTACATTTTCACAGATTCCTGCATAAACATCCAGAAGATCCATCTGAAGTACCTAATGGCTTTTTGAGTGACATCAATCCTGTAAGTACCTTTTAAACTTTTGTAACAGAAAAGATGACTTATGATAACTGAGATGTGTCTGCATAGTGACTGTGTGGCCATTTGTTTTAGAATTCCCTGCAGGTGATCAGCAGTGCCTTAGTGGATACTTCAGTCAAGGGAGCAAAAGTTCTTGACAAATTCCAGTTTGAGAGGGTTGGTTACTTCTCATTGGACCCCGACAGCACTGCAGAGAAGGTACTTAAAGAGTAAATAACTTTAAAACTGCTAGATTGAAAGCAAGCAATCTTATTTTTAGTTGACTGGAGAAATGGTTTGTTGTATTTACTCTGTATTAAAGAATGAAGACAGTGAGCTGTACCTAAACCTGTAATCTTTTCTGTCACTGCAGATCGTCTTTAACAGGACAGTCACCCTCAAAGAGGACCCTGGGAAGATCTGATAATCGACTTCGGATCAAGTGCACTTGTTGCTTCCCATGAGCTCTCAGATATATGTTTAAATTGTTTGCATTAGTTCTTGTGTAATCTCAGAAGGAGAACAAACAAGTTTGCCTGAGATCGATCAAATTAAACGCTGCACTTCTCATGCATAGAAATGTCTCCCAATAGTAATGTTTTTTTTTCTGACAAATATTGCTGCAAAAGCTGACTTGACATTGTCACTTTGAGCTGTTTCTGTACTTTACCAGTCAATGATAAAAGTCCTCTTCATTTTCCCTATTTCTGTTGCAATAAAATTCACTTAAACTGTTCTTTTTAAATTAAAGCAGCTTTGATCACTTAATAACTTTTCATAAATTTTATATGAACACACTTACTGTTTTTACACAGAGAAATGCTCCCAATTGCTGTATTTGACTTTTTACAAAGGTGGCAAGTCACTGCTAATGCAACACATGTTTTTAAGACCCAGAGAAGTCCTACCAACAGGACAAAACAATAAATGATACTACAAAAACTTAACATTTTTTGTAGTAATTGTAAATTTGGGGATGTACATTTTCATGTGAAGATAAATGAATAATTAACCAGTCTTTGTTCAGTCTACTATAGTATTTTGCCTGTGAATCTTTTCCAGAACTAACCTTATGCCACTATTTTCATGTTAAAGTTGTTTGAAACATTATGATCACTGAGTATTAGTATTTTAAAAGGTGTGCTTTGGTGCATAAACCATAAGGTTTCACAATGTATAGAATCGGTAAAAGTGTTTTAGGCCACATTATAATTGACTTTTTCAATATTTATTTGTGAAATATAAGAACTGTCTTACACTTTGTGAGCTACTAAAGAAAACACTAAACATCTTTGGTGCTCATAAGAGGCAGTGTGGGTTTACACCATGCCAAACTGTGGTGCGTGGGAATTAACCCTCAATTGCCCAAAGCCTCCCAAACACAACCGAAATATTCTGTGCATCCCTTTAGAACCACCTTAAAAGATCCAGAAGCCAACGAACCAGTTGGAGTGTCTCTCTGGCATAACAGCGATTTAAGGTGGCCTGACATCTACTCCATCTTGCAGGCTTCTTTCCCTTTGTGAGGCGCCTTTAAAAGGTTACCACAAAAGCGCTTTTTCTCGCGATGTTATTTGATGATAATATCGCGAGAACATTTCGGACTTACAAATCGGTAGCCTATTGGTCAGAAGGCTCTGTTGTAAGATGGCGCCCAGCGAACTATATCTGTTGTAGAGAAAGAAAAAAAATACAGGTAATATATAGAGATACCCAGGTTAAAGCAAAGAACCAAGCAGCATCAGAAGACATTACTAGCGTTTCGCTATCCCGATTGTTTGAAGTGAAGAGCCGTTTTGAGAGCAGAGAAACGCTTGTGGGCGGCTCAAACCTCGGCCAGTTTTGGACAAGAGGTAGCCAACGCGCCTGCTAATATTAGCTTGTTAGCTTTGCAGAAATCAGTAAAATATGTGTAATGTCATTAGTACCAAGATGATACCCTGTAGTCGTAGTTTTTAAGCAAAGGCACCACTTGTTATGAAGGAACATTTTGTCATTCGTGGTTATATTGCCATTAACAAGTCTCGGATGGGTATGGATGGGTTTAATATGCAAACAACACGCGGCTAGTTAGCCATATACAGAGCTAACCTAGCGTGTTGTGTAATCAGCTGTTTGATTAGATGCTATTCGGATTGCTAACTAATTGTAAAACAGCGAGTTTATGTATGTCTTAAACAAAAGTGCTTTAAGATGCAGCTATTGCAGTTTTGACTGCTCCGTGAGATTTAGAAAGTGACCGCGCTTTTGTCCCAGCTCGTTTACACTCTACTAGAATTAACCCTTTCCTATTATGATCTCTGTAAGCAGCGGTCAGTGCATTATAGGTCAGGTTCATGTCAGTGCAGTATTCGTGTCATTTTAACACAAGTCATTTGTCTTTGACCGAGGTCCTGACATTCGATAAATGACAATCAAGTATGAATTTTACACGGAACTGGAAGTTAATACACACCCCTACAATTTACACTTTCTTTTCTCCGAAATAAGCTATTGTTTGCGGCAATGAACAACTCCATGGATGGTACAGGCTCGTATGAAGAGCTAGTAAGACAGAAAGCACGGAGCATCCCTCAGCATCGCATGAAGGAGTTCTTGGAGTCCTTGGCTAGCAAAGGTCCAGATGCTTTGCAGGAGTTCAGCCAACAGAGTGGAGATGTTACTACCACTACTACCACTATGGTCTACCAACAGGAAGCCAACTGCATCTACACAGACAGCACAGAGGTGGCTGGGTCATTGCTGGAGCTGGCATGTCCGGTAAACAAGTATATTATATCTCAGTGATTATCATTTAAAATAGTCATATTACTATATATTTCAAACTATATATGTCAAATTATTATATTTGTCCTTTTAAACCTCTACTTGACTTTGCATAGTTTTTTCATTCCCATAATTAATTTGAGTTCCGAGACAAAATTAGCAATTACCAAATCTGAGTCTTTGCTTTCATTCATGCACAAGCAGCTTTACATTGATTTGATGTCATGCAAGCATTTTCTCATTTCAAACCAAAACAAGTAAAGACTGGTGGATCAACATAAAGTGATGTTAGCAGTGTTGTGAAGCTCTGTTAACGTGCTGCTTTTTGCTGCAGGTCCAGGTTCAGGTGCAGCCACAGCAGCAGCAGATACAGGAGTCCACATCTCAACAGACTGTTCAGCAGAACACAGAACAACAGATTGTACAGGTCTGTAGATTTAAATGTGAAAATATTGAGTATGATGATGTTGTGCACTAATCCTGGTGCATATAATAATCTGTCCTCTTAATGCTGGACTGTAATGCTTGTTTTCAGGTGCAGATTCAGGGACAACAGCAAGGTCAGATGCTTGGCCAAGTTCTTCAGGTGCCATCTGGATCCCATCAGCAGTTACAGGGTGTAACAACTGCACAGCTAATCCAACCTGGGGAACTGACAGAGGAACAGCACCAACAGGTGGGCTCGCTAGCAACACAACTTTACAGCACAATTGCAAATGTAGTCATCAGCCCAATTAAATTTCCTTCAATTATCTGTTTTAGCTGCAAGCCCAGCTGGTTGCCGCTGTTGCAGGAGGACAACAGATCCAAATCCAAACAGTGGGGGCCCTCTCACCCACCCAGCAGCAGGACAGTGGAGAGAGGAGGGTAATGGGAACTACAGTTGCAACATCCCAGGGAGGAGGCGTTCTCCAGCCAGCCAAAAAGCGTAAGGTGGACATGCCCATTACTGTGTCCTATGCGCTGCCTGGCCAGCAGGTAGCCACAGTTCTGGCTATCCCTCAGGGCCAAGGCCAGCAGCAAAGTTATGTATCCCTCCGTCCAGACCTCCTAACTGTGGACAGTTCCCACCTTTACAGTGCCACTGGTACTATCACCAGTCCCACAGGGGAGACCTGGACCATCCCTGTGTATTCTGCACCTGCTGGGTCTGGAGGCCGTGAACAGGTCACGCATATTGCCATCCCCCAGGAAGCTTATGGAACAGTTCAGGTTGCAGGAGCAAACACTACAACGACCACAATGCCAACGCAAGTCACAGTCGAAAACGACAAGCTAAAAAACCCTGTCAGTCAAAGTCAGACGGCACAGGCCGTTTCCAGCATTACAAACTCTGGAGGAATGGGCAGCCAGGAAGAGGTGGTGCACACACTGGCTGCAAACACGCTATTCCCAGCTCAGCTGATGAATGGAAACATTCACATTCCTGTAGCTGTACAGGGATACTCTAATACAACACAGTCTCTTATTTGGGACCCACAGCAGCAGGTTCTGCACACACAGGGGCTGTCGGGGCAGGATGCACAGCAGCTACAGGTAATAACAAATGCATTCAACTAGTTAGATTTTAGTCGGAGGATACATAGACTTGGTCTGTGTGATTTAGACTAAGTGATCAATGTTTTATGTTCATGCAGGGTCAGACTGTCATAGCAGAGGTGGATGGTCAAGGGCAGCAGCAAGTGCAGGTGCAAGAGCTGCTCTTGCCTGCTACTCTGAAGCCAGAAGAGGGATTAAATGTGTGGAGGCTTTGGGCTCAACGGAAAAATGCAGAATTGGACAAATCGGACAAGAATAAACTGGCCCCGATTGGCCGTAAGTGGGAATACTCATTCATAAGAGAGTGAAAATGGCTATTTCTTATGTGTGTGTGTGTGTGTGTGCGCGCTTATATCAATTTCCTCTCCTTTTTACTTTGAACCTTCATTCTAATTTATGGTGTTTCTGTATATTTTAGGACGACAGGTACTGCGTTTCCAGGAGGACTTGGTGTCATGTGCAGTTGCAGAACTCTGCATGGGTTTGTCTATGATGACAACAGAGGCCCGGGGACTGGAAGGGGAAACATATGAGGCTGATGTTCTTCAATATGTATTTCTGTGCATACAAAAAGTGAGTTCCCACATTTATATTTGCACACACACACTATTGACCATCAATAAGAATGAAACTGTGTCAAATTTGTGTTGATTTATTTGCAGAAATATCGAATAATTCCTTGAAACTATAGAATGCATGACTTTTTTGCTTTTCGGGCTATTTAAATTCCCAAAGCTGCTGTGGGCATTTTATGCTTATCAACTATTCAAAACACATTTAGTGGCCATAAAATGATGTTGCGATGTAAATAGAACTAAAGCTGAAAACTTAAATGGTCAGGGCTCAAGTTTTATACCACTTGTATTATTGCATGGCCAAAAAAGGATTGGTAGACGGACTCAAAGCAAAGCATCACAGATGGTAATGAAAGCCTAACAACAACATTTTGATTTTTTTCTCTTATTGTTTAAGCAAAAGACTGCATGAGACCCCTGAAACACAGGCTGCATTGTGGCACAATTTGTTAGCACTTTAGCTGGTTGGAGCCTCCACTGGGGCGGGGGTCCAACCAGGAATCTTTCTGTGTGGAGTTTGCATGTTCTCTCTGTGTTAGCGTGGGTTCTCTCCGGGTACTCCGGCTTCCTCCCACAGTCCAAAGACATGCACCTTGGGGATAGACTGATTGGAGACTAAATTGCCCATAGGAGTGAGTGTGTGTATGGTTGTTTGTCTATGTGTGTTGGCCCTGTGATGGACTGGTGACCTGTCCAGGGTGTACCCCACCTCTTGCTCGAGGTCAGCTGGGATTGGCTCCAGCCCCCCGACAACCCCGTTCAGAGAGAAGCAGTAGAAAATGGGTGGATGGATGTTTTCAATACAACAGAACAAGCAGTTTATATGCCCATCATCTGCATGTGACCTTCTTCACATAGGCCACATTGAACAATCTCTCCAAAAAGAAAACGACCAAATGCAAGCTTTGAAGTGGATCTTGTGTTTTTCTGAGACCATTTGGGTTTTGGGAGTTTTTTTGTGAGCAGAAAGGGAACATACATTTAATATCTTTAGTATTGTTTGATGTGACGACATTACTGCCGCACACAGACTGGACTTTAAAGTGTTTGTTTGATTTTTGTTTGCAATGTGACAACGCTGAAGAGCTCTTTCCCTCTTCTTTTTTTCCTGCAGTATCTTTTTGATAATGGCCGTGTGGATGATATTTTCTCTGATCAGTACTACACTCGCTTTGCTCAAAGTCTGCACCAAATCTTGGAGCCTTGGAGGCCATCTATTCATCCACTAGGTGCAACAAATGTTTTTCTCTAGATTAAAATCAAACATGGACAAATATTGTATTTATATGAATAATATTCTTCACGGTTTTCTGTGAAATTCATTTAATGTTTTATTGCTTAGTATACTAAACTTTAATATTGTTGAGATTGCTGTAGTAACTTGCAACAACGTATTATTTATTATCTAACTTTCTATATTCTGCTCTTTTACAAGGCTATGTTATCCCCAGTCATGTGACGGAGGAGATGTTATGGGAATGTAAACAGCTGGGAGCACATTCTCCATCAACACTTCTCACAACACTCATGTTCTTCAACACCAAGTGAGTTTCATAGCGCTCACAGATGTTGTGCATGCTTCATTTGATTGAGCACACTTATGTCAAGACTGTTGTTAAAGATTTTGTACTGTGCTCATTTACTGCTCCAGATCTTTATTCTGTGCATTTACCAGAGAAGAATATTCTATGTCACAACAAACTTGTTGTTTATCTCACTGTTTAGCCTCTGTATGAAATAATTTCTGTTCTGGCTCATGTCAATGATCAATGAAGGCAAAGTTGAATGTACAGTAGCCTTTAGTCTATGTATATAAGCCAGTGATGTCAAAACCATTTGCCCAAAGTGACATGCATGATAATGTGAGAAATCACAATGGCCTGTAGTGTCTCTTCACCAGTGCTTCTGGTTTCTCATGAACTAGTTAAAATTTCAATCATTCTGCTTAAAATGAATCACAAAAAGTCACAGTTCATCAATTAGTCCAAAGTTTGGTTTATTGCAGTTGGTTACGGTAAGATTAAAGGACTGAACTTGTACCTAACCATTAACTTGTTGCTGGGAAGTCACAGCACTGAAGCCTGTCGGCAGTTAGATCTTGGTTGTTGGGGGCTTTTGACAAGAGGTCTGATCTTTTCCTGGTGTTTTTTAAATAGTGAGCACTTGCAGACGTCCATTAAAACTGAATGCTTCAATTTCACATTTCTCCAAATTAGAAGTTTGAGGATTATGTTCTAACTTGTTTTTTCATTGCAGGCAGACAACTTGCATAGGAATAATAAACTTTTACTGTTGGAGACAAGTCTTTTGTAGACTGCACAGTCCTATTGATCAGTATACCCATTAAAAACAGAAGCACATAAAGGATGAGATGCACAGGAAGCGGAAGACTTTTTGAAGATGCTTGTCACTTGCAGTGTAGCAGTGGACCCATGGCATTAGTGGTTTAGGACTCCAGGTCTGGTCAAAATAGCATTTTTACACAACCCACATTGAAAAACCTCAAATGCATGAAATGCACTTTCTCTGTAAGTTACTCTTGATAGCAATGTTATGATGATCCGATGACTGTATTCACACATACAATAGAACAGGTGACCGTCTTTCAGAGATAAACATCTGATTTGCTCTTTTCTTCTGCATCTATTAGCAACATTAATGATTATGTATATTTTATTGTAGGTATTTTCACCTGAAAACGGTGGATCAGCATCAAAAAGTGGCCTTTTCAAAGGTGTTGAGGCACACCAGGAAGAGTCCCAACAACCCCAAAGACAAGAGCACCAGCATCCGATACCTAAAATCCACAGACAGGTTCATAGGGCAGAAAGGTGAGAACTGGAATTGATCTTGTGGTACATTGATGTTCTAGTCAAACCCTAATTCTAATGATTTAAGTAACATATGCTGTTTGTTTTTGTTTTTTAAATAAAAATTCAGTGACAGACGACATGTATTCAGAACAGCTGGAAGATCCAGAGAACCCCCTGCGATGCCCAATCAAACTTTATGATTTCTACCTCTTCAAATGGTAAAAATGAAACTGAACTGTCTAAAATTTTTGGTGACAAAGTTGACTGAAATTGTGTGCAAATACAGAAGTTTCTTAGTGATCACAGTAGGATTTGACTTAAGAGAAGCTGCTACCTTTAAATCTGACAAGTTAGTTTTTAGTTCCGGGTGTAGTACATGTTGCAAAAAATATGAAGGTATACTGTTGCTGAGCAACCCCGTCCCCCCTCCTCCTCCTCTTCCTCCTCCTTTAAAAACGAGGGAATGCTGTAGATTTTTCCCCTTGTGTTCATCTTTTTGAAGGTCAATACTTTTTTTCTCCATGACTAGTAATTATGAGCACTTTAGTGCCTTGAAGCTTGCCATACTTCTTTTAAAGACACAATTAAATGTGAAGGAAAATGTGTTTTTAAAATGTTAAAATTTGAAAACCAGACTACATATACATTTAAACCACATGGGACTGTATGCTTGTGCTGAGGCAGACAGAAAAATCCAAATCCACACATGGATCCATTTCAATATATAAAGATTAACGGTGTAAAGCCTTTCCTCCTCTGGTTATTAGAATTAATCTTTTTTTCTAATTTATCATAAATAACTTTGGATGACAGCTTCCATTTTCTTAGTCATTCAGATCAAACTAATTTAAACCAACAGAATTAGTTTGAATAGACTAAAGTTTTATTAGTTCTGTTGTAGGGCTGCAACGGATCATGACTGAACCGTGAGTCGTATGGATCACTAGCCACGGTTCGAATCACGTGTACCGCAGATCGGGTGCGTTTTATTCTGGAATGCGTTGAACAAGACAGTTTGCACATGTCAAAGCACAGTGTGTTAGCAAGCACGGTAAGCAGAGGACCAGGAGAGCAAGAACTAAAGGCCCCCCGGCATAATCTAAATCAGTTGTGTGGGAGCTCTTTGCCTTTTCAGTTAACTATAATGATCATGGGAGATGGTTGGTGGACAAAACTATTACGGTGTGTCAATACATGGCAATACATCTAGCATGATCATGCACATGAAGTGACATCACCCAGGTGTCCCTGGCAATGACGACAAAAAAGGCAACAGCACCGGTGCATTTCAGCAGCCTTTTCATGTAACGTCACAGTGGTTGAAAAATATTACTGAATCCATCAGTGTTTTTTACCCTCATCTAGCCAGGATGGCAAGGCACTACCTTCCTGTGCCTGCTACGTCTGTCCCCAGTGAGAGGGTGTTTTTATCAGCAGAGGACATGGTGACTGTGTCCAATACTGTAGTGCACTGGAATGTAGTGCGTAAATGTCAATGTAAACACACTTAAACATAGTCCGTGAAGTAGTGCTAGTGCGCTGATTGAGACACAGACAGTGTCTGCAAAGAGATCAACACTTTCCCTAGACAATGCCGACATACTTATGTTTGAAATCCTTATATCCTTAAATCCAGACATCCTTATGTTACCAAGATGCAATGACCCATATTGCTCTGTTTTATATATGGATATCTTGATTTCAAAGATGTCATTAGTGTTTTTTCCTAAATAGACCTACTCAATGAGTAAATTTTTTGAAGTGTTTTATATTTATATGTATATATGTTTTATGTGTTTTAAAACGTATGTTTTGAAGTGTTCCAAAAAATAAATTGAAAGCGTTTATCTTGTTTTTTTTGTTGTTTTTTTCCTTTTACTGATCCAAACCATGCCTTTAAAATCGTGACACGATCCGAACCGAGTTTTGTGATCTGTTGAACCATTTTTCATTATGAATAGACACTAAATTCTACCTGAAAAGACCTTTTTATGTGCTGTGATTGGAGGGGTGGAAATGTGGATGCAAGTCTTTGTTCTTCTTGTCTGCACCAATAAACAAAAAGCAAACTGATATTAATTATTGACATTTTATCAATAAGTACTTTGTGATATTAACCTCAACCTCTGTTTCTGTTAGTCCGCAGAGTGCTAAAGGTCGCAATGACACCTTTTACCTGACGCCTGAGCCTGTGGTGGCCCCTAACAGCCCAATCTGGTATTCAACTCAGCCGATCCAAAAAGAGCAGCTCGAGCAGATGCTTGCCCGCATCGTTGTTGTCCGTGAAATCCAGGAAGCCATTAACATGTCGGAGAGCGTGCACTAGTTGGATGGGAAGAGGGAAAAATGAACTGGACACTTTTTTTTTTTCTTCACTCAGCCTTTGATCATTCATACGTACTTTTCTATTCTCACCCCTGGTCTTAGGGGGCAGCATGTATATGTTTATATTGAAGGTGTCTGTCCTATAAACACACAGACTGTACATACATATACAACCAGTAGAGATGATTTTTCTTTTCATTTTCACCAAAGGATGAAGTGTCTGTTTTTTTATTGGACCTGGACTCTTATTTAATTGTTATTTTAACTGTTGGTTATCCCACCAATGGGCTGGAGTAATTGATTTTTTTTTCCTTATTTTAATCTGTAAATATCATATATATTTTCTCTAGAGTTGGTCTATACTATGCTGCTTCTCTTGTTCTTTGTTGCCCCCCCCCCCCTTTTACTTTGGTCTTTATAAAAGTCTCAGCTAATACACCTTGTATTAAAACTGCATCAAGTAGCCAATAATGGGCTAAAAATCATTTTCATGTAGTGTGAATGCTCTTTCTAGATCTTTCACATTTGTCTGTGCTGAGCTGACTTTTCATTCTTACACATTCTTTAAAGTGAATGCTGCTTAAGCTGAACTTCCCCTATTGGAGATCAATCAGCAGCATCTAAATGCATGAGGACTTAAATCAACCATGGACTTCTTTGCAATACCCTTCTTCTCGCCCTGCGGCTACTCGTGTTTGCAACATGCTGGAGATGTGGCAAAGGGAGGTAAGAGGACGCTGACCTCCACTGGATTCTCTTTCTCCCCTCAAGAAATCACAACAGGACTCACCTGATGAGGGATCAGTGGTATCATACATGTGTACTGTACTTCAACACAGATGAAAGACTTAAAAAAAGAGGTTAGACCATACTGTTTCTATATATAAATATATTATACTCATAGCTCCTCCATGAACTGTAATATGTTCCAGTCATCGAAGGAGAATGGCAGTGCCTGTGTTTTTTGAAACATGATCGTTTTTTGTACAGCTACTATACCATGTGTCTGCCTTTCTAGTGTCAGTATCGCACATGCGTCCTGAAGTATCAATAGCCTGCATTGTGTGATATAAAACAGTGCACAATGTTTTTAAAAAAAAGAAAATAAAAGTCATCTCCCAACAGCACTTTCAAAGCATTTGCACACGTTCGTCATTGGTGAAGATAAATAACCCTTTAAATAAATCCAGCTGCAAAGCAGAGATCTTGGGTAAAAAAATGTTCATGACCTGGAAATTGCTTAGCTTGGGAGTATTTCATTACAAAGATAGAAGCCTCTGTTTCTCATGAATCGCAAGGGATCAGCAGAAAACGGGTTTGACCTGGTACAACAGGTTCTCTCCATGTTTTTTGTAAAGTAAAACATGCAGCTGTCTGTGTTGAAAGCATTTAGTTTGTTTTCTGCCTGCAGGGTTTTTCACTCTGTTTGCAAAGCATTTTTCTCCAGTCTTTTTCTTCTTACTGGAGATGACGGTATTTTAAGATTTTTTTTTGGTGATGTTGTGCATCTATTGTTCAGGAACTGTTTGAAGCCTTGTTAGTCTGTGACAGGAATGGCATTAGCCTCCTCAGTAGATTGCCAGGCTGTGAACTCTGCGTTGTGGTCTGTGGTTGGTCAGATGAAGGTTTCTGCTTTTGGTGGTGTTGCATCCTTGTGCTGATTCTCTGTCCCGAGGATGTGTGAGACCGTTTCTTAACGTGTTGCTTGGGATTCAGACTGATTCCTGCGACCTGGGGCCTGCTGGGGAAGAAAAGACACTTTGTTACAATGTTGTTAGATGCCACAGAAACTAATAATTCTCTGCCCGTTGCAGCTCAGTGGGAGCTTATTTCCGTATTCTCACCTTGTTGAGGCTCCCCCGCTGAGCCAGTGTGCCAGACACTGATAAATAAACACATACTGCTCCTGAGTACACACAAAATGAAGAGGTAATGAAAAGGCTGAGTTGTATGACTGATGTGAACCAGTGAAGCACATGTTTGTAGTCAATATGGTCATTTAATATAAATACGATGTCAAAATTATGCTTTGTGCTGTTCTGACACAATGTATTCGTTTTTGTGTTATTTCTGTAAAACATTTCTGATGCTTTTAGATAACACAACTAAAGTATGCTTCAATGGTATTCATACTTAACTGTTTTATAAATGTCCCTACACTATTAGAACATCTTAAATCTTATCTAAAAACATAATGTTGTAAAATATGTTTATACTTTTTCATCAGAGTAGGTGAGGGTAAGACTCACCAGATTCTGGACCATCCACATTCGATGGAGCCGCAGGTCCTCTACAGCAGCCTTGATATCTGGTCGGATTCCCCTCAGACACAGCTGCATCAGCCACAACAAACTCACAAATGTCCCTGATCGGCCAATACCTGCGCTGTAACCAAGCAATGACTTTAAACACAATCAAACTAAAACATCTACAGTGCCAATGCTGTCTAAACCAAGTGGGATTCCATTAGATAAATGTCAGAAATCATACCTGCAGTGCACCACAGCGGGCCCCGTACGGGGAATGGCTTCCAAATGCTGCCGCACATGCTCTGTGAAGGCACAGAGCGAGGATGGGTTTGGGACTCCCTGGTCTGGCCAGGAGGGGTAGTGGTAGTGAGTGATTATCCTGTCATTTGGGTTGTCCCTCTAAAACGCAAGAATAGAAGTTAACAGGAGGAACTGCAAGGTGCCAGAATGTGACAAATGTGCCCTACACTCACCTGTCGCAGGTTAATGGTTGTGATAAAATAATCTGGACCTTGTTTGCTGGTCACTGTTGTCACTTGGAACAGTCCGTGATAAACTGTCCCCTGTTTCAGAGACCAGTACTTATCACACAGCACCTACACGTACAGAAATGAAAAGTTGAAAGGAAAACAGGTATGCAAATGCTTTTTTTAAGGAAATGGTTTGATATGCACAAGAACAATGCTATGATTGGTATGCGATGTAAATGCTGCTTTGTTCTTGGTAACTCAAATAAAAAATTGTTCTCTGGAGGATGAGAAATAAACATTCCATCATCCATTTTCTACCGCGTCTCCCCAGACGTGGTCGCAGGGGGGCAGGAGCCAATCCCAGCTGACATTGGGCAGGAGGCAGGGTACACCCTGGACAGGTCGCCAGTCCATCACACAAAAACAAAGAACCATGCACACTCTCACTCACTCACTCCTATGGTCAATTTAGAGTCTCCAATCAGCCTATCCCCAAGGTGCATGTCTTTGGACTGTGGGAGGAAGCCGGAGTACCCGGAGAGAACCCATGCTAACACAGAGAGAACCAACGCTAACACAGAGAGAACCAACGCTAACACAGAGAGAACATGCAAACTCCACACAGAAAGGTTCCTGGGTGGACCGCCGCCCCAGCCGAGGCTCGAACCAGCAACCTTCTAGCTGTGAGGCCACAGTGCAGCTGAAATAAACATTCCTTTCCCTTGAATTTCTGTATGTTCTTTATGACATTACGTAAATTATGTAATAATGTACTTTTCATAACTTTAATATATACAAAATAGCTGTTAGGTTACATCTTCCTGGGCTGCATGGGGCAGCTGTAGCTCAGGAGGAAGAGCCATCATCAAACGGAAGATTGGGAGAATCCAGGCTTCCCCTGACTAGACACTGAATAAGTCAATTTAGATTAGCACAAATGGCTAGCACCTGTTCAAAGGTAGCAAAATCCTACAGATATTATTTACATTAGATTTTACACGACTTCTGTTTAGGTGCTTAAATTTTGCAATATATGAAAACATAAACTTAAGTGTGTGCGGGCACTTTAAGTCAATCGCTCTGATTGGCAACCTGTTGTGTAAAACCAGAGCTTATTAATGGATGTTAAAGGTGATGGGTGTGTTAAATCCATGAGCTTTATGGGTTTTGTGGGTGGATGCTTGTTTTGACAGAACCAGACAAATACTAAGTAGCATTAATAAGTAATGTCACCTGAGCCTCCTATAAGGGGTTCAAACTTCTGTAAAAATAACAGGTCAGTTTTTTCTTTCTTTATGTTTTTATCTAAATGACTGCAATGAATCAACCAGTTGCTGAATTGTTATGCTAAGCTAACCAGAGATCCACAAGCTAGATCTGGATTAAGAAAATGTGAGCAGGGGGTCTTACTGTGTTCTTGTATTTCAGCGCTGTCACCATGATGATTATCTTGACGTTTTGCTCCCACACCATTCTCCAGAAGTCAGCCACAGTATTGAGCAAAGGACCCTGGGTGCAGATGAAATCTCTCTCTGATTCTCCACCCTGAGTCCAGACAAAGAAAGGTTGACAGTGAAGTCAAGCATGATGAAAAGGTGATTAGACAAATATAAAAATGCATTAAGAACCTAATCAGAATACTTACCGGCACAAAATTAGCGTTGATGTAATCCGAGTATGGATTCTGACTTTGAATGGACAACCTCACACGGCAGTGATCATCTGCAGTCAGATAAATCTATCAGACATTGCTGCACATTCGCTCTGTAACCAGCGATAATCTGAGAATCTTTACACTCACATGGCAAAATGGTGGAGTATCTGTTCTTTTCTTTGTTGGCCTCTAATTCTCCCGCTCTGGTGGAAAGGTCTCTGCCAACTTCATTTAGCTCCTGCAGAAAGCCAGAGATGGGAAAACGTATGAGAAACGTTTTGGAACTCATAAACCTAATGTAAGTGCTATTTCTATTAATAATAATCACCCCAAACTCTTGTTTAAAGCCTCTGCTGTCATTGGCAGCCAGTGTCTTACAATGCAAATTAATTTCCTGTAGAATTTGTGATCTTGAGAGGATTTCCATCCTATAAAACATGATTTTTTTTTACATTAAAATGTAGACAATTAAAAGATAAGTAAATTATAGAGCAGTTTACCAGGAAAAGTGGTGATATTTCAAATTTAGTTCCTCTTACCTCATGCCGTTTCCTGCAGATAACTTGCCCTTTGAAGAAGCACTTAGTTGGGAGAGTCGATTGATGCAGATAAGATTTTGTAGCTGAACATAATGGAAAATCCTGTGATAAATGTAAAAAAGGACAGATAAACAGAAAAGCTGAGAGTGCTGTTACCTCTTCATCTCCCATCCCATTTTTAGAAGTAGAAAAAGAGAATAATTCTTTCTTATCAAGGGTATATTAAACTAACAAAATCAAGTATGATTATCTCCGGTTAACTATAGCTCTCTTCTGGCAGCTTTGTCTTAACTGTAAAATAGACTTACATGAGAAGCAAAGCCCAACATTCCTGACAGAACAATTAGTTGCTGACTTACCTGACAAGAAAGAAAACCCGTTCCACCAACTTCTCACACCACACAGCAGCCGTGTGCCAAAACAGATTTACTGCTGTGCCTTCATTTCTGGTTTATCTTCACAAATTTGCCTCACATTATTTGACCGTACAAGTGAAAGAATTAAAGTCGGACCTCCTTTACGTTGCCTTAAATTGCCACGTTATGCTAATAATTTCTGTCTCCAGGCAGGAAGAAGCCCAGTAGGTGGAGATAGTGGGTGGAGAGAACACTGAACTGAAAGGGGAGGGAGGTTTTTATGTGATTAGCCTCTGCTATTTTTTTGTCCACAGCTTGTTATAACTGGAATTGAAACATGATGTCCTTTTTAGATGACAACTTTCTTGGTTCAGATTTATATTAAAAACCATTTCAGAGGATCAAAGTTAAGTTATTAATTGTGTTGTGTTACTAATTAGTGTTTATGTGTAATATAACACATTTATTATTTTTTAGAAACAGCTCAGGTAAACATCTCACTTTAAAAGAAACCCTGCATGTTTTCTAACTTCTCTTGTATTTTAAGTTGTGCAGAAAACTTGCCCACATCATGATGCTGCTATCACCGTGTGCTATTGTTGGAATGTATGGGTAGCATGGTGGCGCAGTGGTTATCGCTGTGGCCTCACAGCAAGAAGGTTGCTGGTTTGAGTCCAGGCTGGAGAGGATTGTTCAGTGACCTTTCTGTGTGGAGTTTACATGTTCTCCCCATGTATGCGTGGGTTCTCTCCGGGTTCAAGACATGCATGTTAGGTTATAATAGCTATGGTTAAAATGGTTTAAAATAACATGTAAGTCGCTTTGGATAAAAGCATCTGTCAAATGACTGTATAGTATAGTATAGTATAGTATAGTATAGTATAGTATAGTATAGTATAGTATAGTACAGTATAGTACAGTATAGTATAGTATAGTATTGATGCACGGCACCTGGTTCCCTACACACACAGAGTTTTGGTCATGTTGACTTTGATCATATCAGAGCATTTAGCTTCTTCTCATTCTGGTGTCTCTTTAAAGATTGTGCAGGTGAATCTTAAAAAAAACTGTGATTCAAATTATTTCTCTACTCAAATTGTTGCTATATTCAATTTTAAGCTTTAAAAACCAACAGAAATGTCATCGTGTAGGTTTTTGTGTGGATGGATATGCGAGCATTGTCATTGATAAATAATATTTCATCAAAAGTTTAATGTTTGAGCAAACCCAAACTAACTGAGTGTGTGTCCAAACTTTTGCTTGTACTGTGTGCAGTAGTTCCTGCAAATCATAAGAGGCATGTAGGGCCTCGTGGCTCTTTAACGAGGTTTTGTATCATTTACAGTTATTGCAGTTGTAGCTGCTACAGCACAATATTTAGAATAAACTCAAATCAATTCAAACTTTATTTATAAATCATTTTTCACAGTCACCTTTTTACACAAACAACTCCAAGTGCACATAAAATACACACCCGCATACCCTCCAACCACAAAACCAGAACAGTCCTGTATAAGATATGACACACAACAGCAGTCTTGAAATCACATTCATGTGTTGCAGAGTCACAGAAACAGGTTTAACAATCCCCAGGATGTGACGTGCGCCATCGTGTTTGCGCCAGGTTTGCGCACAGGTTCTCAGGTTTCCAGTCATCGCCCCACCAGGTTAGAGATCAAATCAGGTGTAACAGCATTTTCACCGCGGTGCACATAGTTCCCCTGTTTTGATTTCGCTTTTGTTTAAGCCCTCATCAGCACAGCATCAGTCTGATTGGGTAAGGAAAAAGGAAGTAAAACCATATCGCGTTTTGTTTTTGCGCGTTTGGTTGGGTTAGGTCACATATTTCACTTTATTCAGCAAACGCTCCAGTCTGAGTCGATATTAAAAGCTCTCGAACTAAAATGATGCAAAAGTTAAACTTTTTAGGCACATAAACGAGATTTGTTGTGAGAGGCCACGCGCTCTTCCTGGTCTGTGGGGCGCGAGGAGGACTGGTGCGTTTTCACTCATCGAAATGGATCACGCTCGAGCGAATCACACGCTGGACAACAAGGTAAAACCAAAGTCCACCAATGAAGAACTACAGCTTGTAGAGCTGCAGTGATAATGTTAATGTAAGAAATATTAAGTATAAACCGTCTAATGTGTTTTCACTTTTACTTCCTACATGGGAAGATAGTGTCGTCATATCTGTTTCATCAAATAGCTGCAAAAACAATGCAATGTTTTGTCATTAAAAGAGTACAAAGTTGCAAATTCTCGCAACTAAGAAGCATTAATGTAAAAACGAATGTATTAATGAAACTTTGTCTTGTTTGCCTTTATAACAGCATTATGAGCGTGATTAACATGAAGGTGTCTCTTTCCAGAGCTCAATGATGCCACGGTACAGGGATCATTGTGATGAGTCTACTGACAACAGACCCATTGACAGCACTGCATTTCCCTCTGAGGTAAAAATGCTCTTTATCTTACAATGGCCTTTTTTTAGACATGTTTGAGGAACTCTTTTGTGTTGATTCAGAATGAAAAGAGGCCCTTCAGAAGAGTGCGAAGTCCATCCAGACCAAGGGCATGGTTGTCTCGCTCTTACAAACCAAAGTTCGGAATTCGAGTCTATAAACCTTGGTAAGACTGATGAGCTGAGGAGGCAGTTTGTTGCAGAGTAACCTTTTAAACAATAAAGCTCTCACTTCTTTGGTGTTGCAGTTTTTCGAGAGAAGACGGTTCATTCCACAAAGCCAATTTCAGCACTCAGAAGTACAACTACCTGAAGTCCCAATATTATATCCACCGCAGAGACCACTTCCAACCTAAACCTCCTCACGTTATGCTGAAGAAGGAAAAACCAAGAGAGGAGAGGAAAACTAAAGAACGATATGATGAAAGAGAAGGCATTGATGGGCGTTTACCCTCGAAGCAAAGCAACAGTAAGTTTGTGTCTGCAGAAGAAAATAACACCAACTTAAATAAATGCAAGTACAAATAGGAAGAAAAGGAGGAGTATTCCTATAGAAATCATTGATAATTTATTGTGTCGAAGGCTTTCATTGCAAGAGAAGCCAATGCAACTGGGTGAAAGCCGTTTAATAATTTTGGTGCTTTAAACTTGGACGCTGGAACAATAATGGAAGAAGCGAGAAAGTCTGAAACTCAGCTACACACAGACAGCTGCACACTGTTGATGTTAATTCATGACGGTTTTAGAGAAGTATCTCAATACACAGTTCCTCTTCTAAAGCATTCATCAATCAAAACAACAGGAAAGCATATATGTTTTTTTTTAAATTAGACCAATGTATTTAATTCCCTGCTGCAGGTGATGCCACACTGCTAAAATACAGTGTTTGCCTTATTTGTAAGCTTTTTAAGAGATTTGGAGACTCGTGGAGGTTGTTTAGAAATGAAGTCTTCACATAAATTATTTTTGACGATCTCAATTCATTTGTCAAAGGTCACAACATCTGTTATAGACAAATCCCAGTCTGTATAAAAAAAGATGTTGAATGGGCCCAGTTTCCTTCAGGACAGGTTTGCACTTGGTAACCAAGTAAAAAAACACTACATTATGCACATAGGAACCCTGCAAAGAGCTTTATGAGATATTTAAATGGAGCCATAACAGAGGTCCAAAGTTTTCATGTTCCTGCTAGACCAGTTTACTTATTGATAGAAGTTAGTTTAGACCTCCCAAGTTTGCAATGATTAAAACACAACAAAACGGGGGACAGGGCAATACCCTGCAGCTTTTAGACTGTTTCCATTAGAGTTTAAATGGTGACTTGCAGAACAATGAGGGGAAAAAGGCTTTTAGTTGAGGAAGCTAATGCATAACAGTCAGATATGCTTCGGCATCAATGGTTTTATTAATGCTCCTATTTTTTGTGAAGATTTTCCCCACAATTTACAGCCTGATGATGTACAGCCCCCCCCAAAAAAAGAAAAAATAATCCCAATGTTTGTTATTCCTTCTTCTGCGTTGACTTTCATGCATTATATGTAATTACCACTGAGCGGCAGTATAATCAAACAGATGCAGTTACTCAGTTTCAAGGAGATTTTGCATCTCAAATAATTAGTGTCGGTGTTGGGTGGGGGGGAGCAGTTATTCATCATAGTATCATCTGCTTGGTAGGTAATTATACTCTGGTAGGAACCGACCAGCGTTACATAATGCTGATCACTAAGAAGCTTTTCTGAGACTTAATGTATGGATTATGTCATCAATGAGGTGCTTGCTCATACAATATGCAGCCTCAAATAAACACTGTAATTTAGATTTTGATGTAGATTTAGAGATATTTGTCTCCTAAACGTAAATAAGAGAAATCTGTTATAATACATAGTTGTAACACTAATTGAACAAACCACGTATCAGATTTTTTGCTTTTATAAAGTGTTGTCTCATATGCTGCTGGTATTGAATGTCTTTATCTTTCCTTGCACAGAGCCCCTGTATTTGTGCACACACTGCAGCACTGTGGAGGTGTGTGTTTGTGTATGTGTGAGTGTGGAACAGGTTTTTTGTGTGACCAAGTGATGATGGTGACTCATCTCTGATTTGTGTGTATATGAGAGTGTTAGAAAAGAAGAGAGGGAGAGACTTGCCCGCAGTATATAATAATCCATAACAAATATAGGGCGATACATAGAAATGCTCCAGCTCAACAATGCAAGTCAGGCCATTCTGGCTAAACATGTATCGATTTCAGACATCAATAGATAAAAACAAATTGATCACGGGGAATTAGTATAACATCAGGGGTAACATAAATAAGATCTGGTGCATTCAGGTTATATAAGCAGAGGCAATACCTGTATAGTTATTTTGTCTTAGAATTCTTTGTTGCTGTTGTTGTGTTGACCTTGTGGTTTGTCTGTCTTCCAGCTTCTAGACCCAACTTACCCAGGTCCACTTCCAACAGAGTCAAGAACATGCAGTTCACCGTAAGTTCACAAGCAGAAAACCTGCTCTGTCTTCCTGCTCGTTATGAAATATAACATGCAACGCTTCACCCTTGTTTACAAATGACATTTCCTTCCACTGCAGTGCAGGCCTGTTTGATGCTGGACTGTTATTAAGAAGGACTTTTAGCAGGTTGTAGTGAGCGACATAAAGAAGAAAAATTTCAGCAGCCAGTTTGTTGTTTTCTTTTATGCTCCACAAACTTTAATCCCATTACTCAAATATGAGAATTTGTGGGTTTTTTTTTACCTTATAATAAATTTTATGCTGCTTGTCAGAATAAACCAGGTTAAAATGTTGGTTTCTGCTGCAGGATATTGTGATATGCTTTTGCTGTTTTATTGACCAAGTAATCAATTTTAGAACAAATAAGGAGATTATTTATTGCAGAAAATGATCATTATGTAGTTATTGATTTCTTGCCATGTGCATGGTAGAAATAAAGCTCAGGCTTGTTGTTATAATCATCACGGAATCAGCATAAGTTCATACAGCTGAAAGTTAAGTGTGCATGTCTTGTAGTGACTTTTCTTTTACATTCAATTATTTTATTGATCTTTAATTGCTTTAACAAGTAAAATGAGTTTTTGTTTGTTCATCAGACAGGCTGTTTTCACTTTATTGCAAACAGCTCAGAAAAGCTAAAATTTAGTGGTCACATACATTTCTTGAGAAACTTGAACTAAGCAGAGCAGCATGTGATGAGCTGCTGCAGGGAAGTAAAACCAAAAGGGAAGGAAATAAAAAAATATTCTGGTTGCTTTAATGGCTCATAATATGTATATTAAATACATATAATTGGAACTGGGTCACTAGCATGTATTGATGAAGTATAACTTTTATGGGTAGGAGCAGGATTAATAACCACATTTTAAAAGCTATATAATGACTGAATAAATAAATAGTTATGTAATGGGATAGGTTGACCATAACTAAAATGAAAATCATTGATCTACTGACTTACAACATCATGTGATTTGGACAACTTCACACTATGCTCCTCTTTTACAGCCTTCAGATAGTACACCGTGTGTAGGTCCAGTTATCATACAGCAACTGAACTCTGCTGCAGTAAAGCTCTGACAGCATCTCAACAAACCCAATATATGATGATGTTTATTTATCCCAGTCTTGACGCAGCCGTTTACTGGGCAGGAGTTTCATCTGTGTTAAAACGTTATCCTTGTATTTAGAATTTATGGTTTCTCTACTGAATTCTTTTCTGTTTTTCCCACCTAAACATATGTTTTCCTGACTACTCGTTAATTTCTGTACAGAAAATGATTGATTTGATATGTGTGTGTTTTTTTACTTGTAAGTTCAGTCTATGTGCTGGCAGTTTGTGAAATGCCACTTTAGTTGTGATATATTTCCCTCTTGAGCCAGAGGCGAACCAGAATATCCTACACACACACTAATACATATCTGAGTGTAAAGCTATGCAACGGGAAACATTAGCATGGATTTGGAGCCGGGTTATGGGCTCAGATGAGGAAACATCTGACCTCAGGCTTGCTGAAACTACACCATGTTTACCAACCACAAAATTTACCTGTGCATTTAAAGAAGCTGTGTTCAGCCAATCCTGCCATTACATCTATTACTTAACATCTATATTCTCCTTCCATTTTTGTATGTATTATTGCTCCAAATCCCACATGTGGTCAGAATGGTTAATGCATTGCTTTGCCTGTGTTTTATGTTGGTGTGATTCTTAGATTTCTTTAACCCATGTTTTGTGCTGTGTGATTACTACAGCGTTCCCCCTATTTTGTCCTTTTTTTTCTTTTAGATTTCTCAGAGTGACAAGAACCTAAACAAGGAAAGAGACCACAGAGCAACCAAAAGCAAAGATGGAGAGCAAAGCAGAGATCTCCCTTTAACCGCAAGCCAGACTGCGGCACGAGACAGAGCCATCCAACAAAAGAGGAGAGAGATAGATGAGGTGCGGAAGTGTAGTTACACAAATGTGTACACACACACACACACACACACACAGGTGAACTACAGGAAAAGTATGGTTAGAAAATAAAGAGGAAGAGGAAGTGTGTGAGAGTACAGATCATAGAAGGAGCAGAGCGACATGAAACTAAGAATAAAAATGATTTTTTTTGTAATCTAAGTCATCTTAAAAAGAGTATTTTTAAAGTGCGGAACATGAGGTGACCTAAGTGCCATTATTGGCTGCACTTTGCCAGTCCTGGCAAAGAAAGGTTTGTTTAGTTTTCGATGATATTTTTCTTCTATTTTTATTTCTCTGACCAAAAAAATGAAACTGGCTCACCTGTATCACAAGAGGCTCCAGCACGTGCTTTAATACTGCTTTCAATGTGACAGACATCACATGAATCTGTGCTCATCGGCTGTTTGTGTTTGAGACTGTACGTGTGTTTCCACCCACTTGACAGAGAAGATGGTCTCTTGCTTTTTTTCCTATCTCCATGGTTGCAGGAATATAGAAATGCTGCAAGAAAAAAAAAGTCTGGCAACAGGAGCTGATGCAAAAATATGTCCAGAAAAGTCACTGCAAAGATGCTTTTTACAGTGCTTGTGGACATTTCTGTAGATTATGAATCTATTCAGTGATAATGCATAAGACTTCTCACCTAACTCAATAATTTTTTCTGCTAGTCCTTCTGCCACCTCTCACATTTTATTCTGTGCCCTAAAGTCAGAATTATCGCTGTTTTTCAGGTGTATTATCAGGAATGTGAAATGTTTGGCCTTGTAGCAAAGATGCTCATTGCAAAAGATCCATCCCTGGAGCAACCCATCCAGTCCTCGCTGCAGGAGAACCTCCGGGACATTGGCAAGCGCTGCGTGGAAGCCATGGAGAAATTTATTAAAGACTATGACGCCAGAGAGCTGTTGCACTAATCACACACACACACACACACACACACACACACACACAGCCACACAGCATGTCTGTGCCAGTTTGTTCTCTGGGTGAATAATTTGGAATTGACTGTAATATAATTTGTTGGTGTTGAGGCAAAAACTTCTCTGTCAAGAATGAGGAGTCTGGTTGTAAAAGTGAAAATGATTACAAGTTTATTGAAAC
>JBAMHV010000014.1:7697391-7710668 GCA_037177535.1 Pseudomugil gertrudae
CAAGTTTATTGAAACAAAGAAATAGTACAAAGTAAAGAAATTGCAATTCCTGAGAGTCTGTTCAGAGATCCGTCAGGTGGAGCTCTGGAGAGAGTCTGACCATGAACAGACAAGCTGGAACTTAAGCCTCGCATCCACGTCATCGATAATCATATATCCTGTCAGGATGAAAAGAAGAGATTGCTCTGGAGCCAGGGAGAGTCTAGCACCAGATTCACATTGTAAAACCATCGGCTGACCCGTCCAGGTCAGCTAAGAGGGAATCTGGTGGATATCAGCAGGACTGTGGACAGGCTCTCACATTTAGAGATTTATTATCGGTCGTTTAACAAAGTGCAATCAAAAGAATGTGAAGCTCAGTCAAGGACTTAACACAGAGAGTTGCTGATTGAAATACTAATCTCAGTGACATTATGCTGAATATGTCAAAGGATGAAACTCACACATGAGCTAATTAAATATGAGAAGCATGCATATGAAATCGCTACAACATTGGAACACTGCTTTTATGTTTTCTTATTTGGGATATTCTGTATGTTTCTGTTTGATTCCTAAACAAGGTCTCGTATCGTTTTTAATGTTTATTTACTGAACAAAATGGAAAATGACATTTTAAAACTGTAATAATGACATAAAAATACAAAAATACCTTTTAAATGTTATGTTAACTACAGAAATGTATTTATCATCTGCCTTTTTATTTTCTTACTTTTTGATAATTAAACTTTGTTCCTATTATTATATAAAATTCTGTGTGGTCCAAGTTTCTCGTGTTTATAGATAAATTTAGATCAAAGCAGGAAACAAGTTAATGGCTTAGTGGATAGGCAGGATACACATTTATGTTTAAGACACTTCATGTACAAATGATCTTCTCTTGTGTTGTAGAACTTTAATAGAAGTAATATTCAGTGTTATACTACATTTATGTAATTGCAGCATAAAAATGTCAGATTTTTTTTGTTAACTGTTCAGAAAACTCTGAGATTGACAAGATTGTTTAAGCTGTAAACTATCCTGTTTTGCACAAACACGAGATCACACACACAGGAACAGCTAAGATGCCCTCAAGCTCCAGAATCAGGAACTTGAGTACCCAAGCTTGAGTTGAACAACCATCCGCCCTGCCCAGAGGGAAAGGTGGGTGAGGGAAGAGCCTTCTGGATTGGAGAGAATCAGGCACTGTGTAGAAATGATTGCATCAGATCATCTCTGTAATGCGGAGAGCTTCTGGGATGCTCATGGTTAAATTATTCACTTAACACGAACCCGTCACAGGATTTTCAGAACTTTGCTGTAACACATCTGATCCACAGAAGTTCCAGCGTTTAACAAAAAACCTGAATGACAAACATTGGTTTTTAATCCAGTTCCACTAAAAGATTATATGTAGGATCTATGTTTTTGGAGCTTGGCCTAGAAAATGGGATCACAGAGCGTGTAAAATGAGCATAGCAGCTTGGAATGAAAAGTGAAGCACATGCAGACGTGCTGTGTATATTACTGACAGGTGCTAAGTGCTAGCTTGAAAACACTTGAAAATCAGCTCTGGTCAGCTGATCACAGCTCTCTTGCTGATCATTCCTGGTCACAAAATGTAAAAATATTAAATGATAATCATATTTGCACAGAATTCATAATAATGCTGATGGACTAACCTTTTTCTGTATTTGTCAAGTCATACAAGACTCATCACTTAGTAAATGAAAAAGAAAAGAAACACGGTGAACTGTAGAAAAATTAACAAAGTTCATGGTTGAACAGGCGCTTCGATATCGTTAAGATGTGTTCATTACTCCACCACCAACCCACTTACAGCTTAAGATGGACTTGTCATTTTATCATGTTTTTGTAAGTTTGAAGATTATTTTATCTGGTGATTTCTATGGTCACAACACCCCCCTCTTTCCTCACCTGCCTTTGACAGCTTGACAGTTTCACAAATGTACATGAACCAGTTGAAAAGAGTTAATTGATGAAGTTCAGTTTTAGGCCTAAAAACGTTGACGTTTATGTGTTATACCCAAATTGTTTCCAGGGAAACATCTGCTGAACTGCAGCACCATCCACAAGGGTTTGTGAGTATTCCATAGGAAATGCCTTCTCTACATAGTGTTCCCTAAATATGAATTTACTCATATTATACTTGTGTTTTGACCAGAGAAGGTGACTCACAGATATGTCCTGCTGACTGCTAGCATTCAATGATCACTTTGTTTCCTTCCCACACATCTAAAAGTGTCCACAATTGGCACCAAAAGTTAATGTGGTGGACAACAAAGCCTAATACCAGACCGTGCACTTTAAAATCCTCCACAATCTAAAGGGCTAAAGTTAGGGATGGGAAAGTCAGTCCTCAAGGGCCAGAGTCCTGCAGATTTGGGATGCTTTCCATGGCAGCACACCTGAGTCAGACTAATGGGTCTACAAGCAAAGCAGAATTTGAAGACAAGTTGTTGAGATGGACCCTCAACTTGAACCCTATTTTTCAAGTAAGTAAAGATTTTAGTACCTAAAAAATATTTAGATGGATATTTACACTCATTACCACTGAACAGCTCATTGAGTCTCAGTGAACTTTATCACAGAAGAAAATACATTTCAGGCTCATGGTTTTGTGCAGAAAGACATTTGATGCAATGTGAGTGTTAGCCTAAATGTCTGTTGTGATCTTTAACATACTGGTGATTTGTATCTATTCCAGACTGAGTGATCCGTGGCTCAGTCAGAGTCTCATCTAACCACACAACCTTCTACAATTTCATGGTTGTTTGAAGTACACTTTATTTTCAGTATGAGACAACAACAACAAATCAACATGCAAGCCTCCCTAGCTCTATTATGTTATACAAATAATGATTCTTTAGTTACAAAATATATAAATATCTAAGACCATATGTACAAAACATTTACAGTACTACATCCATGATTAAAGTGTATTACTATATATACATTTAACAGGTATTTTCTTGACTATTATTATAATTAGTTTGTATTATTATTATTATTATTGTAAATATGATTTTTCTATTCTTAATCATCTATAGGTAACTCTCAAAAACAAAAGCATGTTGCAGAAGAGAAAACGGGACCATACCTGACGTTACTGTGCCTGAATGGTCAAGAAACAGAGGCTGTCTGGCGCTCTGTCCTTGGTAAAGCGTGGAGAGCTGGCTATGTAGAGCACAATGTTCAACAGACTTTTTGTACAGGGTGATAACAGGGCTAGCAAGCCAACACTATATTCCAGCAGCATTTGGATTCCACTGAGGTAAACAATGATACGGCTTGGAATCTAGCACATAGCTTTCACTATCCCAACACATTCTCGTTTGTCCACATAGAAGAAGTTGGCTGCTCAGGGGCTGAAGGACATGAACTGCTGGATCACTGCGGCTTGACCAGTTTTACTTTCCCTTTTCAGACTGTATAGAAGTTTTTCAATCCCTCTGTAACATGGAAACACTCACAGACAGATACGCACATTTATCATGTTATTTACCTTGACCACAGTATATTTAGCAGTCACATTCATCAGTGCTTTCTGGTGCCATGATCTGAGCTGATCTCCATCATTGTAAACATTCCTGTTGTGTAAGCCAGCTGAACTTCCTCTTATGATTAGATCATTCTGTGTAGGTGTACACAAACACTACCCAGTGTAGAGTTGTGTAAGCTCACAAGCACAAAAATGGGCATTTTTCTGTTTCTCTTCAACCCCACCACACATTGACACACACACAAACTCTCTTCACTCTCAACAATCTCAATCTCACCTTCCCACTCGCTCTGATTCTTCTCTTTGCTGCTTTCTTCTGTCATCTTACCTTTCTCCCTCTCTGTCTTTCTTATCCCTCTCAATATCCTTGCCCTCTATCTAGGAAATTATACAGTTTTTACTCTTCCTCCTCTGGCGGTTGTGCATTTGACCATGTATTGGTCCGTGGAGAGGTCCATGATGACCACCTATTCCAGAAGGGCTGTAGCGATGGCGCAGCTCCTCGTTGTTGATGTAGCACAGCTGCACAGGCCGAGGAATTGGTTCATTTAGGAAATACCCTTCTTCAGGTTCAGACTCAGAGGAAGAGGAACAGCTGGAACACCAGGGATCATGAGCTTCTACATAACCATCACCCCAGCACTGCCCACCCAGCCCTACAGGCTGCCAGCCGGCATTCTGCAAGGTCAGATCAGAGGTGGTGCGTGGGCAGGGTCGGTGGGGTTGCTGTCTGTACCCGCCTGGCTCCAGACCATACAACTCCCTGGAAGCTTGACCAGAAGGAAAGCGATCGTAATCCTCTTGGACTCGGCGGTAGGGAAGCTCCACCATTTGAGTAGGACGGTCTGCCACCAGGTGCAAGGCATTGTCAGAACGAGAGCGGCGAGAGCGTTTGTGGTGATGACCACTACGATGCTGCCCATTACCACCATTTCCACGATGATGTTTACGGCGTCTTGGTTGTGGCTGCTGTTGCTGGGACACAGATTCCTGCGCATTTAAGCGTCGGCGGGGCATTCTATCACTCATAGGAGCCATCCGGAGGTTTCCGCTGCTGCCCATCACCCCTACACGACCTTTACCATCGAAACCCAGCTGTTGTGCGCCATCCCAGTACTGCAGTGGATATCCGACTCTTGGTGGAGTGTACATGTTGTTGTTGTTGTAAGGACGAGAAGAGGACAATGATTCTGTGCTATGGAACTGGACTGAGGAACTGAGGGTGCCCATGTTGCTCTTTTCTGACACATTTACACCAGAGTCCTTGCTCAGATCCGGCATGGAGAACCTGGATAGATGCTCCTGACGCTTGCTGCCTCCATCCAGAGAGTTACCTGCTAGAACAATAAACCAAATGTCATATTTTCTTCCATGTCCCATAGATGTATACCATTAGTATAACTTCTTACCTGTAGCATTAGACATAGTTAGGGAATCCATTGATACTCGAGGGGTCTGCTCTAGAGGAGTAAGAGGCTCATTGAAGCTCATAGCAGTGATGTGGTTCCTTCTGGTCAGCGGGGGTCTGCCGTTTCTCTGGAATCCATGCAGACTAATGCTCCTTTTGTCAGAGAAGCCCTGGTTCTGGCTGGACATTTCATTGAAACTCATCTGGGTACGCAGTTTGTTGGGTCTAAACTCATCTTGGCTATGGTGGATCCAGTTTTCATTGAAGGAGTGGCCTCTCAGGGCAGCCATAGGGGTCCTCTTGGTATTTCCTTGCTCCTTTCCCCAGGAATCAGGTCTCTTCCCTGGGTTGGCAGGAGTTTGGGCAGGTGGATGAACATTTGTATTGGGATTGTATCCCTGCCTGGAATTACACTGACCCATTAGATGTATTGGTGTAGGGGTGGGGGATGAATCCCTCTGGGGGCCTTCATAGGAAACAGGGATGTACGGCTCATCCCGGCTCATCCACACTTGGTTAAGGCTTGGGGCTCGACTTGGGGTGCGACTAGGTGTGCGGTTGGGTGTTCTGCTCGGCGTCTGGCTAGATGAGAGGCTTAGTCGGTCCATTTGAACAGAAAGGGGATCAACTTCAGCAGACAGACGGTCAGGCATGGGTGGAGGAGCTGATTGGCGGGCTTCACCACTCCTCCGATCCTGCTCAGCATTCCTGCGCTCCTTCTTTCCAATCTTGGTGCTGTGCCGGGATTCACGGGAGCGAGCACTTTGGAAGGCAGAGTCTGAGGAGTCCGACTCCTCTGGATCCTAATAGATTGAAATGAAATTGATTAGGACAATTACTAAACTATAAAAAAAGGTCAATTTCATTATAATATGCAAGTAGAAACTTAAACGTGGATCAAATGTTTTTTTTTTTTAACACAACAGCATGATCAAATTTTCTGCGTGTATGTTTATGTTCTATTACCTGTCCAGCACTGCAGGACCTTGAGCAGAAGATCTGCCCCTGCTTTGGCAGGAAGGGGCGGCCCAGCAGCGAACGCTTGCAACGTGCGCAACAGAAACATTCTTCAGTTGCATGCCAGTGCTGCCCATCGTATGTCATCTGGCCCTGGTCAATGCCTTAGGTAAAGTGTGAAATAAAAGTATTTAGAAGCTAACACATCAGAAATAATTTTAAAACAATGTTTAACGATGTCTAACATAATCCGTATGTTTTTGTCAAATTTATTTCTCCTGAAGTAAAACAGTTGTGATCCTTTGGTCTTATACATAACCTGACTTTTAAGATAGCATGAATGCCTTTGACCAGCCAAGCTTTCCAGCTTGAGGAAGCAATCATTTTTCACAGCTCCCATCTGCAAACAGCATGGTTGCTCCCTCTGATACTCACTCGTTCACTGTTACTGGAGGATGATAATAACCATCCACATGCACTGGATCCGCCTCTCTGCAGCTGTGTCACACAAGCCTCAGAGCTTATTACAGCTACACTTACATTAAATGACTGTTTGAGGTTTTACAGGATGGTAGTGAAAGAAAAACATGTCCATGTGTTTTGATAACAGTTTCTATATGCAGGACCACTCTAATCAGCAATAAGAATCTGCAGAAAAGGTATGCTGTACCTATGTGCTCTCCGCATGCATCACAGTACTCTGCATAAAGAGACTCAAAGCAGTTGCAGCAATGTGGCCGTCCATCCTTCATAATGTAGCGCTGTCCACCGAGGGTGGTCTCACATTCGTAGCAACAGAAGTGCTTCATGTGCCAGTGCCTGCCCTCTGCCTCGGTGCATTCATCAGCAAAGATTATCTGTGGGACCCAGATGTTACATTTATCATCAGACACAATCCAAACAAATGAGCTGAATAATATTCATGAGAAGATATTTTTAAAAAGGGATTTGAATTAGTGTATTTTGTAACCATAACTTGTATTGTCAATGAACATTGTTTCCTAAAGTTACCTAGAGTCCCCTAAAATGCAGTGATACTTCAAACCTATTAACCCATATGACATGTTTTTGTTCTCTTTTAAATTATTTCAAGGTTGTCATTATATTTTTTAAAGCATTTAAGAAGTAGAACCACCCAGCGTAATGAATTAAGCAGTCAGAAACTGAAGAGAAGGGGCATTTTTCAGTTTCAGACCTTTCTCCCCATATAATACAACATATGTGTGGAAATGAGACCCTATTAGTCATTAACAACCAACAAATTTACATTAAAACATTAGAATGAGGAAAAATAGAACAAAATAAAGAGTTTAAAGAAAGGAGACCATGACGCAAACAAATAAGATACTAAATGGTTAACAATTCAAGGTTTTAGCTGTTTTTTTTAGCTCTTTTTAGCTCGGACATTTTATGTTTGTTTTCATTGTGCTTTGCTTTCTTTTCTTCTATTATTGACTGTCCTGAATGACATCTTTCCGAGCCAAAAACTCACCAGGTTTTAAACTGTGATGGGCTAGACATTTTTTTTACCTTTATTATAGCTATTAAATAATAACTGGTTGATTCCTAGTATCTACCATAAAACAGCCCTCTCCCTACCAAGTTATTAGATGAAACATTTTCCAGAAAATACTATACCTTTGTCTGTGCTTTAAAGACATCTAAATAACTAATTAGCAAAAAGGAAACCTAAAAACTCAAGACTTTCCTGAAGTTTAAGCAAATAAACCTCAGATTCTATACATTAGTTATCTCACGCATGCCAGCCAATTTACAGTTAAAATACAAGCAAATTTTCTTAGACATGGCAAGAATGTTGAGACATTTTTTCTCTCCAGAACAGTTTCAATCCCATCCAAGTGTGTGTGCCATGAACTATTCAACCATCTCCAACTACGAAGGGCTCTAGGCCCAGAAAGGCGCACCTCATCACAAGCACAGCAGCGTGGTTTCAGCCTCTCAGAATGGTGTCGGCCACAATAGATCTTGCCATCCTGGTGGAAGTATATGAGATCCACCAACAGCTCCTCACATGTGCAACAGACAAAGCAATTAGGGTGCCAACATTTTCCATGCCCTGCCCTGGCAGCAAAAACTACAATGTCGCCTCCGTTTATCTGACCACCACACTGTAGGAAAGGAAAGGCAAGGAAAGGAAAGACAAGGAAAGGAAAGCAAAGGAAAGGAAATGAAAGGAAAGCAAAGGAAAGACAAGGAAAGGAAATGAAAGCAAAGGAAAGGAAAGGAAAGACAAGGAAAGGAAAGCAAAGGAAAGGAAATGAAAGGAAAGGAAAGGAAAGCAAAAGAAAGGAAAGGAAAGGAAAGCAAAGGAAAGGAAATGAAAGGAAAGCAAAGGAAAGACAAGGAAAGGAAAGGAAAGCAAAGGAAAGGAAATGAAAGCAAAGGAAAGGAAATGAAAGCAAAGGAAAGGAAATGAAAGGAAAGGAAAGACAAGGAAAGAAAAGAAAAGGAAAGGAAAGGAAAGGAAAGGAAAGGAAAAGTAGTGGAGGGAAATAGGAGACAAGATTAATGCAAACTGTAGGTTTTGGAGAAGGAAGGTGAAAAACGGGTTTTGATTAAAAAACATGAGCCCTTAAAATTGACATTACTTGGTCAGTTACATGTAAATAAAAAGTAAAGCATTGTTGCAGAATGAAGAAATGTAACTTGTTACATTTACTTTGTCACAGACTGCTCCACTGATGGTGAGGGGGAAAGGACGGACATTGCCTCTGCCTAAATTATCCTTTTTTCGCTGGTTACTGAAGATCTTAAGCTCTCTCTTCTCCTCTTCATCCAGCGCGTTACAGTATCGTACCTGAAACATCAAGGCTCATCACCAGGCAGTGCATAAAACTACTAAATTTCTATCTTCCAGATTTTGACAGTTTCTATGTGTGAATGGGAAATTAGTTACACAGATAAGAATGTTTTCACCTCATTGTCATGCGGAGGTAACTGGTGAAGCAGCTGCTTCATGCGATACTGTTCTCCAGGGCTGTTTATATAGGGAACCTTCTCTTCTGGTAAGGAGTTATAATACTGATGCACCTGCAGGAAACAAAATTAAACCTCAGGCTCAAACACTGCTTTAAAAATGTCAAATAATTATCAACCCTTAATTTGTCGTTATTAATGTAAGAAAAACTGTGCAAAATAAATCGGAATGACTTTTTAATGAATTTATCATGCTCTTCAAGCCAATCAAACTTGTTTATGGTATGTCCTCTGCTGTCGCTGCCCTTGGAAGTTGGTGTCTGGAATTGAAAATGAGGACCACAATGATTTCTGCACATGCTGCTGCGTCGGATTCAACCTTGAACAGAATGAGCTTCTTTAAAATTTTAACACCTAATATTCACATCGCCTTAAGGAAATCTCAGTTCCCCGAAGTCTCATTGCCATTAGAATTCATGATGCAGTGGTACTTGGTGTCCATGACCCGAACCTCCTGTTGTATTTGCATGTTAGTTGGCGAAATATATAAAACCCTGATTAGTGTTTGCTAGATAAACTCTCAGGAGTGGAAAGCAACCTTTGTTGCTTGTATGATTTTCATCCAAACAGTGTTTGTCACAAACCTGTTCAGTCAGGTTTTTCAGAATCAGTTCACATAGTCAATCAAGTGGAAAGTGAGAGGAAAGAGAATTCTTCATATTCACTGTTTTTATTCATAGAAATGCAGGGTCACTGTTCACTGTCATTCTGCTGATTATTTATGTGGCAAGGTTACAGAAATGCAGTTCTCTTACTTTGTGCATAGCCACCATTTCTTTAAATGTGCAGATTGTTTTCTTGGTAAATTAATTTTCTTATCAGAAAAATGTCCATTGCATTGTTTTTGTATGGTTTTAGTCAAAGTGTAGTAATTTACAGACTTCAAGGATTACTGAAAGGATTATTAAAAGCTTTTCTTACCAGATAAACTATAATTTCCCCCTTAAAGAAGAAAAAAAAATATTGCCTTTATACTGCCTTTATGTGTTTAGTGGCAGCTGTTATTAATGAGGTCGGGTTTTATATATGTATATATATATATATATATATATATATATATGTGTGTGTGTATGTATGTATGTATATGGAGCACGGGGTAGGAGCAATCTATAAAATCTTGGTGGCTCCGGATCACTTTGTGTGGGCTGGTTTAGTCATGGAGTGTGCTGAAAGATGTTTCTGATTGCAGTTAGTATTGGGTTGAAATGTATCCCAAAAAAAAATCCAAGGATAGTGTACATTTGAAAAACATTTGGGAAACAAAACATTTTGACATGACAGTACCCACAGAGATACATTGTAATCACAGGAAACTCTGTGAGTTTTGGAGATTTTGACTTCTGACAGCTCAATGATGCCATGATTATTTTCTCTTTAATGACTTTGTACAGAGAGAAAGCAGAAGTGACATGCTTAAAAAATCATTACATTTGAGTGCATCAAAAAAAGAAAAAGTCAGCCTCAATTGCCTACACCTCCCGCTGGATGACAAGAGGGTGCAGCTTCTTTCAGCATCCTGTCAAAATGGCTGACTGGAGAAAATGACTGTTATCAGCCCATCCTGTCATCTGTTAACAGAGCGCTAGGAGGCCTCTTGCATTAGTGTTTCTCTTACTAAAAAAAGACTTAAGTGGTTTTAGTTGATTCAGCTGAACAAAATGTGTTTCTTATGTGAGAAGTATGCAAAAACAACAAGCAAAAAATAAAACATAAAATACTGGATGAGGAGATATCTTCCTCAGATTCCGTTAACCTAGTCATGCATACAATTAAAAGGCGTTTAAACAGCAAGTGAACTCAGACAGGGACTGTGAGAGCGGCAAGCTCAAACATAGTGCAACCAATTTTCAATTATTATCAGCCAAACATTTACTGACACTAATGACTTAATTTCCACTGGGTTAAAATGAGCAGAATATGCTAAAATGCAGGAACTTATGCACACAAAGCAAATTACTGGAAATAGAAAAAGACAAAATACTCTCATAGGAATGAAAATAATAATTCATTTGATGGTGAAGCTAATAGGCGTGAAAGCCTTCTTCATTTAAAAATATAAACAAGTCCTATATAAACTTACACTTTACACTTGTAAGAATTCTATTACATTCTATTACATTCATCATGTCACATGTGCTCCTGTGACAATGCCATCCTCTAATCACTGTAGTGTTTCTTTTCATCGTTTTAGTTATGGCTGTCATTCTGTCAGACTTTGAGTTTGGTTCCAGCATAACATCAGCTTTAACGCTGACAACTGAAAAATGTCCCTGCAATAACTTGTTCATAAAATACTTGACAGCTAAGTCACCATTATTTGTACAGTAAGCCAACCTTATGCTAACCCAAAGAGCCTAAAAACAAAGGAGATTAAAATAACAATGATACATTGTTGCTTTTCCAAAATGATTAATCTTACATGTCAGGATTATGACAAAAGCCACATATTGTCCAGATAACTGAATTATTCAGTTCAGTTCTGGTCAGGTTGTGTTGTGGCCACGCAGACCATTAGCTACAGATAATAAAACATTAATGCAACGGAGCTTCTGTACCTGCTCAGGACTGAGACCAGGGGGAACCCAGACGTACTCTTCCAGTGCACATCCAGAGTCATCATCAGAGGTGGAGTTCCTCTGGAAATCGTACATCAACTTGGTGATGGTCTTCTCCATCTCCAGAGACATGGTGGTCACAACATGCTCCTCTACTCACACTGCTTCAGAGGTCACAGGTATTCCTGTTAAGGGAACAGACAAATGAATGAATGTAGAAAGAAACAAGAGCAAGAGATTAGAGAGGAAAGTTTAGATAATTATTAAAAGCCTGGACGTCTTCTCACTACTCAACCCAGTCCAACAGAAATGGTCCTGAAAACTCAAACAGTGCAGAGATTTTTTTGTGCAAGTGGAGATAATTTAATAGAGAAACACTGTCATTGCATGTTGCAAAATAGTCACAAAAACTGTTGAATTATAATAAATAAAATTCACAATTGGAGGTTAAAAGGACTGGAGCATGGGACAACACAAACAAATCAGTCCAAATAATCATCTTTGACTTTTATCACAATGACTGATGTCACTACCCTTCAGTTGCTGTTTTATTAGTGTATGGTTAGGTTATACACCAGAACAGGGATGGGCATCTTTCGTCCCCGAGGACCACAGTCCTGCTCCAACACACCTGACACACATCAGACTTAATTAGCCAACTTATGCAAAGCTTCACATCACACTCCGCTAATTACTCATTGATATGAATCAGGTGTGTTGCAGCAGGGAAATTCCTAACACTTGCAGGACTGTGGCCCTCGAGGACCGGAGTTACCCATCCCTGCATTAGAACATAATTAAGGTAGAAAATGAATTGTTTAGTCAAGATTAAGTTATCTGTTTTGTGTCTAAACTTGCGGTTTTGCTGGTGCTTTGACAACACTTTGTTATTGTCTTTCTGATGTATTAATTCAGGAGTGATGCTTGAAATCATCATGTGGCTATTTCCTTTCCTTCTGCACCAACTTGCTGTTTATTCCACCTGCTAGCTGTTGCCAATTAGCACACCTGTTTCCATGCACACTTGTTTTTGCTATCACATTCAGCAGAATTTAGGCCTACAGGTGTTCTTTTTCATTCTTTGCCAGAACCAGTTTTCTAACCATCATAAGTGATGGTTACTTCCAACAAGGTTACTTCCAAAAACATTCGCTGCTGTATGCCTGCCACTCCGTGCATGCTTGGCAGGATGGAATCAAAGTCAAGATTTATTGCAATAAGGTGGCTTCCTTAGCTATGCTAAGATAATTATGATGATGATGATGATAATGATGGACGATGATATGTTTTATTGTTAATATAATTATGATTGGCTGGAATGAATATTGATTGGATCACAATCTATTGGCTTGAAGTGATGTTGCCTGTAAACTGCTTTGTTGTGAAATGGCATTATACAAATTAAGCTGAATTTAATTGAAATTCACTCAGAATCATCTCAGGGCTCCAAGAGCCCGAGGCTACCCAGGCCCCCGGGCTCTTGGAGCCCTGGGCCCACACTCTTCCTGCCCTATAGGTGGCTGACAATGTTGGCAATTGCCAACCTGGGGCCTGGTCCTCCTGACTGCAGGGGCTCTGGCTAGGACAGTAGGCAGATACTGGGTTGACTCCAGGGTGAAGTGGCTGGGGTCCTTGTTTGGGATTGACTGCTGTTTGCCCTGGTCTCAGGGTCTCGGGGTCATCCTGGCCTGCCTGGATAAAAAGGGTCGCCTTTTCTGTGAGCACTTTTTACCCCATACGTTCTGCATGATGTCACTGAGCTACTCTTTAGATTTATTCACTAAACCTAAAAACCTATATATATATATATATATATATATATATGTATATATATGTATGTATGTATGTGTGTATATATATA
>JBAMHV010000014.1:7711149-7725026 GCA_037177535.1 Pseudomugil gertrudae
TATATATGTATGTATTTAGGTTTAGTGAATAAATATCTGCTATAGATAGATAGATAGATAGATAGATAGATAGATAGATAGATAGATAGATAGATAGATAGATAGATCTGCAGTCAGAGCTTTGCCTGGTGTTCAGATGCAAGGTCAGTTTGAGCTTCTCTCCCCCCTCTCTGCTTGAGAGGGGAACAGCTGCACACATTACTGGTCCATGAATAATTAACAGAAGTAGGTATTGCCTCTATAATCAAAGTATGAAAATGACATGCAACTCTTTTTGCAGAGTACTAGAATATTTAGTGAGCCAGCAATGAGCAAGTGTGTGGCGCTTATACCTCATGGGTCATTATTTTTACATCTGCTGAGTAAGGAGATTTTAAATGGAAGAAATAATAAGAGCAGAAATTAAATATGGTTTTTCACAATCTCAGAACCTACAAAAAATAAAATCCATAGGTGGATTATTCAAGTTGAGGTTGTTACAATGTCACAAAAAAGTCTGACCTGTCAGTGCAGAAAATGTGACAACAGCTGAAGCATTTGTTCTTTATCTGCTCAAAATGTTTCAGTCTCTTTACGGTTCACTGACGACTAACACAACAGATGATTGGTTGGTAAAGAGGTCTGAAAAGGGCCTTATATTTTTTATTCCAAAGGAATTCCCTCAAAACTACAGGCAGAAACACTATTTCTGAAAGATCAGATCACAGACAAACAGAGCTTAAGCAGACACCTAGCAGCAGCAGACATTTCCACTGAACCAGTCAGCAGCCTCTATCCAAGCAGAGCTGAGTACAGTTTATCTCTCCAAGATGGGTGCTGATGATTTCTTTGTGAAGAGAGATCACAGGTTTGTAACCTTGAGCATCAATCCTGGCCTGAGGCTTCTTGTCATTAGTGCACAGAGCCTGAGAGAGTGTGCATGCTGGGTAACCTGCAGCCTGTTTAGACATCAGTTCAAACACAGCTTGTGCTACCAATATGAAATCAGATCAGTGATTCAGTGCTAAAGAGCCTGACAACAATTAGTATCTCCATTCTGGCAATGGCTAAGTCACAGGGAATCCGGCATTTGTTTTGCATTATGGTGCATTTGTGGTGCCAAAAATCTCTTGAGAATTATAGTCTCAGTATTAAAGGAACATTCAGTCATTTGGCATTTTGTTTTGAGTCATGTAAAAATAATTATTTAAAAAATCTGATTAGCAGTGATTAATGAAGCTAGGTGAGAAGACTGCAGGAAAGTGTGGATTTGGGTTCAAAGGATTTGGTGTTTATCTCTCATCATTATGAATGAATATGAACTTTTGTAATAAACCTGTATTTAATCTGATTAAAATTCCAATAATAACAATATTACTTTGCAAAGTGACCTGGCCAAGAAGGTATCAGCATGTCATGAAAAGAGAACACATTATTACAAAATTCATTAGGACTATAAATTAAATAAACACAACCTAAAATTTATCAGCTCCATACAGATCAAATAGAATATTATGGTGAAAGTAATTAAGTTTATAAGCACTGTTTAAAAGATTCACATGTTTGGAAAGAAAAAAAGCCTGATTTAATGATTTCCAACATCTCCAACTCAGTTTGTAAGGTCTTCCGAGCAGCAAGGCAGGCAAAACTAAAAGTTCAGTCCAGACTCTGAGAGCAATGAATGTTAGGTATTACAAATGTCCATGGCATGATGGCTTATTACAAACTATGATCACAGTATGTACAAGCACAAATACAGGATCTATGTTATGCTAAACAGAGATTACTGTATATACATTATACGCTTATTATTGTACATCTGGCAATAATGAATGTGAAGGCAAAAATGATACACTTTACTGGATAACGATGAAAATGAATTTCCACATTGGAAAGAACCTTATAGTGTATAAGGTTACACTTTCCAGCCCTACGAGAGCCCAGCAAGTCCAGACTCAGATCAGTGAGTCAATGTGCAGAACTTGATAACTTGACTGTTACATTCATTTAATTTTATTCAGGTACTGGATAAAAAAAAAGATAAAGTTCATTACTATAATTACTTCCATGTTGGATAAAAGAAAATGAACAGTTTTGATGTCCATGCTGTATAGTTTTGCCTCTTGGCGGTCTTATACTTACTTAAACATGTCAGAAGGCTGCAAAAATAAGCATATACCTCTTTATTTATATAAAAAGTACATATTTAATCATAGTCTCCCACTCTTATCCCAGAGATATTTTTTCATCAACCTGGAAACCATTATAGGCATAGCTCCAAGATTTCTTTGACTGGTCGAATTCTCCCTGCAGTTAGAATGTGCATTTTTTATTAATCTCTATTTTAAAAGTTTAAATTTTTGTGCCAGTAAGAATAAATAATTAATTACTTCTTTTCACTTTGTTTTGTTTTCTTCTTCTTTTTCTTGGGTTATTGTCTCAGAGAAAATAATTTTTGGTTGCTAGAACAAATGGATCCTTTTAGCTTCCCACCAATCTTAGATCAACGGATTCATTTATTTTTTCTTTAACAGCAATAGTTAGGAAAATGTGCTGGCATGAATCATATGAGTGTATCTTAAGGGCAGATTTTATTGGTAGCAGATCCCTTTTTGGTATTTTACCACACTTTCCACATTTACATTTAATAACATCAGAAATGATAAATCAGTGACCACTTATATAGTGTTTTTCCACTTATGCTGACCACTGGAAGAGCTTTACATGACACTGTGCATTGACCCATTTAAACTGGGGTCCCGTGTCTTGTCCACACACACTTCTGCATGCAGTCAGGGAAAAATGTGGAATTGATCTTCAATCCTTCTGGTTGAAAGACAACTGCTCTTCCTCCTGAGCTACATCTGGCTGTTAATTATGTAATTATGTAATCTGTTATGTCGCACAGCAACAGCAGGTAATGATCATAATACGCATATTAAACAGATGTGTCCATCCATTTTATTTTTATTTGACGTTTTAGTGGTTTGTTGTGCTGCTCATCTTCATATTCTGGATTTAAATCCTGGTTTAAACATATGTGGCTGGAGTTGAAGTTTTCCTTTGTTTACAAACTGATGTATCAAATTGGTTGTGCATTTTCACAGCCACACAAGAATCCAACAATTCAACCAATCACAAGACACTTCCATTAAGTCCTATGGAGGATGCCATTATTGTGAAATAGTTGCAGTTAAGCGTTATGATTGGAGCAAAGCTAAGATTAGGAATATGAGTGAAAATGATCATATCATAAACTGGAGAACATTGCGCTTGTTTTCTTTAACTATCTCTTCTCACTTTCACTTTTTTTTTAAATTTCAGCATGTAAAGCTAGAGTTTGCAGTTTTCCTGAAATCCATGTGTTAAATGCAAGAAAACAGATGTGCACGTTGTATCACATGATCTGTTTGTTTATGTGTCGTTGTTCTCGGGGCTGAACATGTTACTGACCTGCTTCAGAACGCAGAGATGAAGCAACAGCTTAAAGTAAAAAAGTGAAATTTGCAGAACAAACACTGAATAAAATGTTGAGTCTTTAACATGTAGTTTGCTGAACTCGCTTTAAAAAAGCTCAATGGTTTATTCTCATTGCCTGTAACACAACATTTGTAAAAACCAAGCCAAAATCTGTGAAATCTAATTTGCACAGACACACACACACAAAGAGGATGACAGTGTCATTGTTTGCGCCAGTGCCTTGATTAATGGTCCCCTCACATCGTGTTTATTAAGATGTACTGTGAGTCTCTGCTGTGTTTTTGTTACGCAGACACATAACTTCCATGTCCAACAGTTCCAAAGCAATGTGTCGTCTTTACACCCAAACTTTTCCTGAATACTCATACAGATTGTACAGAAGGCTGCTGATGAGTGTGTGACTTTTTGACGTAATACACACTCGCCAGGCCGACTGGTTAGTCATAACACATTCCTCTGTTCTTCCCCAGCAACACAAGGGGAGAGGAGAGACAAGTTGAGAAGTTCTTTTCCTGGACCAGGATACTTTTTGAGTTGTTCATATTTCATACTAGAAGTAATGGATTGAAGAAAATAAATGTCTCTCCATTTGTAAGGCTTTGCTTTCTGTTTTTGTTTAGATTCAAATTTTCTTAAAAATATAAAAGCAGTTATTGGAACCATCTTAAAAATACTGATATGTGTCAATCAGTTTGAATTATTCTAATTAACATTCAGCCTTTCTGCATGATTTCATTTGACAGCATGTAGAAAAGACTGAAGGCACCATTTTGATGACATTTATTAAGCCATTTAATTTAATGCCATGAAGAATATTTCTTTGTCAGGATGTGTGATTCTCAGAATGATGAAATATTTAGTGAGAAGCTCACTAAAGGTATGGGTTTGGGTTTTTATGAATTGTGAACAGATCCAGTTCTTATAATTAACAGAATTAACATAATTGAGCAGGCAGAAATAGACAGTGCTGTGCCATGATCAGGAGACTACATAACCAAACAGTACACCATCACCCAGCTTATGGAAAAAAATCAGTGAAATCATCTCACGGTGCGATTGGCTTTAGCAGAAATCTACATATAAAATCATGGATCTAATGATCGTGACACACTTTACAATGTTTCTTGATTTTACCCCAGTTTGTTGTTCAGTGTTTTACTTTTAATAATAAAATCACTGGTTCTCATCAGACCATAAAGGTTGCAACCACCTTTAACCAGAGATCAAGCAGAGATAGAGAAAGAGACAGAAGAGGCGAGCCGATGCAACAGGCATGTAAAAGAATGAGACAGCTTCCTTCAGAGACGTCAACACTAAATAAATATGACGTGGTTCAGATGCGTAATCTGTCTATTGTTCCGTATTGTAGTGTACTGCTGCATTTTCTGATCTGTCAGATGAGTATTAACATTGAGGCTGACAACTTACTTTTAATGCCATTTACAGTGTGAAATAATGTGACACGCCTGCCAAAAGGACTTCTGGAAACGATACGCAAGTGCATCCTTGCTTATGGCTCTTTCAACTGAACTGAAATATCTCTTCGGTGCTGCACTGACGTTGATTTCCAGGTCACCAGCAGGATAACAGAGAGAAGAGACGAGGAGCATCAAAGAGATTTGAAAAGACACAATGTTAAAGGGAGAGCATTTCTTTAAAGCACCAGTATGTTGGATGCAGCCACATAGTGTCAATGTTGGAGAGCACAAACAGCAGAGTACCGCTCAGCTCAGTTCGCCCCTCTAAGAGAATCATTACTGAAACGTGGCCAGTGTTTGGTTTTTGTCTATTCTGGGCTTCTAAACAAACACAGTGATGTAAGATGGTGGATGCTGTGGAAGATGAGCTATAACATCTAAACATAAAAATGAAATCCCTCCTCTGCTGATGTGATTGGTGACACACTGGGGCAACTGGCCTTGAGTCTCATGGCGGCCTCCATAAATGGTCTCCTTGGAAGGTCACTGTGTTTTTGAGGACAGATTGTCCTAGATACTCTTTCAATTAATGAATAATTAAATTGACTGGACTCTAAAGGGTAATCACTGGGATGAAAATGTCAGACACTTGGACCTCTTGTTTTAACGGCACAGTAGGATGGAAACCCTTGACCATACATGATTATGTGACAAATAAAATTAACCTTCTTGTGGCTGATGCTTACTTTCTAAGAGGAGGGTGAACACTTTTTCACTACAGGTTGAAATTATACAATCTCTACAAAACAGCTTTTAGCTTTGTGTCCCCTCCTGTTTTCCCGACACCATTCGGTCTGAATTCAGTTAGGATTTTCTGCTTTGTTAAGATAAAAGTTATTCCAACTAGGTGCCGTGACTTGAATAGAAAAGAAGCAACTCTTCCAAAGTGTACTCAGTGAGGCAGCAATCAGACAACTGTAGGTCAACCAGAAAGACTCTGCATGTTGCCATGACAACTGATTGATGTGCAAAGTCTTGGACAACACCCATCCAATCGTGTTTGTTAAAATATGAGGATTTAGTATAAAAGACTAATATTCAATAATATAAAAGACTAAAACAAAAAGACTAATATATTTTCTTTCCAATCACAGTTTTTCACAGCAAAATGTTTTATTTTGCATCCTGTTAATTTCATTTCATCACAGGGTTAAAAAATAGATATTGTACTTGCTGTCGACATATCCGGCTTGTTAGATCAAAAATCATCACCGAACCTGATTTTTCTTTTTTTGAACATTTTATTCTCCCTCGGTTGAACCGAGTTATTCCTTTTTTACACATGAAATAACAAAAAATGATCAACATCTCTTTACCAAAAGAGAGACGCTATTCACAAGAGTCTGGATTTTTTTCACTGACAATCACTGAAAAGGAGATGTGTGTGTTCATAATAATACCATTTTTTGTACAGAAAACACTCTTGAAAATGTAGGGAATGAGAGAAAAATAAAAAGGAATACTAATATAAAAGACTGATGCACTGTTAAGAGCAATGCTGTTCCTTTTTCACGTGTCATGCTTCACCCACCTCCTTCCTTCCTCCACCCATCCTCATGTGCCTCTGACAGGCTCTGTGTGGGTGTGTATGAGAGAAAGAGAAAGAGAGGCAGTGATGGAGAGAAAAAGCTCTTATTTATGTAAAAGATGACATGAGAGAAGGTGCTCAGATGAAGCCGGAGTTACACCAAGCCATTATTAACCCTGATCAGAGCGAAATCAGTTAATATTAAGCTCTCCATGCCAGCAAAATCAATGCAAAAAAATTAAATAAAATCTACTTCTGATGTCCTTATTTATCACTTCAACACAGTGTGTTGCCACTGTGCAAACAGTAATTACAGTTTTTCAAATCACTGACACATTTCTTGCCCCTTTATGTTTTCTCAATCCCCGGGTTTAAAATGATACCAGGAAGAAATGAGAATATTAATCTTTTCATGAGTATGAATGTAATCATGCTCTTAGACTAAAACTATCACAGCTGCCATCCAAAGGTAAAAGTAAAACAACAAAAACTGGCAGCATCTTAAATAGACTCCTCTAACAGAGAAAACCAGTACAACAGAAGATGCTAATTGTCTCAGCAGGTTCTTGGTTGTCAGCTTGTGTCAGTGCTGCATGTAGGTAATTATGTTTCAGCAAACAAACACAGTGGAATTATTAGCCCAACATACAGTAATTAATCACACTTTCACTGTTTTGGACTCAACACTGCTCAGGGTTTGCAAATGATGTTGGCTCATTTATCATTCTGCATGAAATCACCAACATACTCGTCTCTTTTACTCCTCTCTATTGATAATGGCATCTCTTTACAACTTTCAACAGCATCACTTTCAAAGACTCCGCACATCCGATGAAATATTGAAGGCAAAGTACAGTGGGAGGTTTGAAGTTCCCAGGTCATGCATTTTCCCTCTCTCTCTCTCCGTGTGTGTGTGTGTGTGTGTAGAGGCTAAGCATTTATAAAATAACAGGTGGTGGTTTGGTTTAGTCTTTCTATACAAAGTAAAAACACTTCAACAATGGCCTGGGATACTCAATCTGGCAATGTGCAGAGAAAAATGTATTTTTTTATTAAAGGGTAAACAGGCTCGATTGTGCCTCAGGTGTATGATGAAACATTGAGAACCTAAAAAACGTGTTTTAACTCTTTGTTATCAATCAGGTTCATATCTTTATTGAAAATATATACTAGTTTAAATTCCAGTGTGACATTTTTGCGAATATGTGAGACTGTTCAGTGATATGACTTTTATAATGGCATACAAAAACAATCTAATGTGGAACAATTTGTGGAGGAGAATTACTCTGTCTTAGGGGAACAAAAGAAAATAACTTCTTGTACCCACATGTCTTGCACATGTTATTGCCCGTGTGTGGAATGAGTCCTCCACGTAGGCGTCAAAGTAGAACAAAAAGAACTACAGCACACAGCTGTCTATGTCCACGACCACAAGAGAGTTTAAATGAGGCCTCATCAGCTCGAGATATCAAGTGATTAATCAAACTGGAAAATTGAGACAACAAGACAAAACCAACACAGTCAACAGCTCACATTAGTAAATGTTTGTTTAGAGTGCAAATTTGCTTGCAGTACACAAATGAAACAGCTTGGTTATTGTTGTTGAGACATTCTTCTTTCTGTGTGCACAAAGAAAACATCCAAAGATGGTGCATTTCATTAATTTTCCTCATGTCCCCTCATTTAGAGAACATTTCACAGAGTAACCACACACTTTGTACATCTCCACATCAAGAAAAAATCATATGGAGCAATAGAATTTGGAGTTTGGATAATAGTTTTGCTTTTACAAAATAGATTATGCGTTAAAAAGCTTTGCCAACCATTTATTAATATTGCTTCCATCAGCTGACATTGGCAGCCTTCGTTCTGGCACCCAGTGCAACAATGAAAGTAATTTGATGGCTCATCTCATTCCCCACTTACATAATCAACTGATATAATCAATTTTACGGGACCACAGATGGATGAAATCTGGTATCGTCCACAGCCAGTTTCCTGATGCAAATGGCTCCATGGGTACTCTCTGCCTCGTCATTCTAGGCTGCAGTTCTGCTCTATCAGAGAAAAATTGCCACGACAAACCTTAAAGTATAACAATGTACATTTTTATAAAAATCAGTCATGTGATACCCTTTAACTAACATTTAATATGAGCAGTCATACTAGTTCACTGTGCTACAACAAACTACGTTGACAGGACTGAAACAGTAACCTACTGCTCCTCTGATGCTGGTGTGTGAGCCTCCCTGCTGGACTAACAGCAGCCTGAAATGTCAATCGTTGGCCTCTTTCCTCCTTCCCTGCTAACCTCACTGTTATCCCTAATTAATAATAAAGGACTATAGACACATGCACACTTAGAGAGTTGCATTCATCTGCAAAATATAAATTTGCACATTTTTTAGCCTGTCTCCTCTAGTTATGGGAGGAATGATCTTACATGGAGCAAGTGTACCAGAGCACAGTAACCTTCCATACATGGCGATGGTGCAACAGCCTGTCACTATGCAGTTAGCATAGTTTAGCAAATGCAGAATTCTTGCATTATCCTCTCAGATATAATTGAAAACTATCAAATAAATAAGAGACTTGAAATATGTTATTTGTTGTTTTATATGTAAGTACACAGATGCAGGGTTGATAAAGAGGTTTGTAATCGTATTTTGAGAGGAGCAAAGCAAAACAAACTATAGATATTTGTCACATAGATGATCCATTTAAAATGCTTTATTTCATACAAGTTTGGTTTCCTTCATTCCTCCATCTTGTGTGTTAATCCTAATGTGCTCAGAAAGGGAGATTTGTGTGTGTCTGGAAAATGATTGTCAAGGACACCCATGATAACACCTGGTATTCTGAAGGAAAGTTAACAATAATGACTGCACGGCTACTCATTAACGGATTGGCTGTCGATACACTGTCCATTCAGAATTACATAACCCTTCATTTCAATAACAAACAGCTCTGTTGTAGCGACAACCAACTGATAATCCAGTTATGAGGATTAAATTCTTACTGCAGCTTATTTGGATCAGGACTAACAAGAAATTAATTGAAAGGGGCTGACCCTATAGGAAGGAAGCTCTGCAGTTCAGCTGGCAGAACAGGCTGAGAAAACGCTCAGAGAAAGTGACAACACTGGTGATATAATTTGGAACATAACACACACTCTAACTGGTCTTCTGCATTACTCATGTGGTGTTGTCATCAAAAACTACAGGGACAGAATATGCATGTGCTGAAGCTGTGCATCCCAAAAGTGCAGGAAACTAACCCAAAATGCTGAATTTAAACAATTAAATCACACACGATCTCTCTCGCTCTTGTCTGTATCTCAAACACACACACACACACATACACACAAACTATTCATGTCCCTGATGTGCTAATTGCTGGAGGTGTGTTCCTGAAATCCAGAGTAGGACTATCAAACCTACAGATGCACAAATTTTCACAAGGACCTGAAAAGCTGTAATTAAAGGGTGACACATCTCTGCTCCTCTCCCACTGTGTGTGGGATGGCCTGAAATAGAATTGCAGGGTTTCAACAGGCAAATCGCACTCCACACTGCTGCATATGCAGGCATCATCCTGCAACCCAGCGAGTGAAAGACATTGTCTGTTTGCAAGCCCAGCCATCTTTGTAGGAACCTTACCAATCGATCTGACAGACAGGGGTGATCAGGTATGATGACAGGCAAGGCTGAAAAAGCAGCAGGTGCCACAGGAGACTCACTATCTTAAAATGGCAACACACATTTTCACAAGTACATAAAACAGATCAGTCTCTAGGCCAAGGCTGTGACCTGTCAGAAGAGTGCAGCTGGGCGGGCAGCAGCGCACATTCCTCTCGGCTGCTGCTGGTGACTCATAAACCGAGGCTAATTCCTTTTTATGCCATGCAATTTGCATCATTTTCCTGAGGTTTTATTTTTCAGGATGGGCCCATTGTTATTCCACAGAGTCTTGTGTTGCTGTTGGGGTGTAGGGTATGTGTGTGCTACATCCGTGCAGGCGTGTATTTATGTGTCTGTGTATGTGTGTGTTTGTTAATGTGCCTGTGCGAGAATGTGAGAGGTAGAGAAGGAAAAAGGAGCGAAAGAGTCTGTTGCTATGCATTTTTACACGTCCTCCCACTGGTCTCTTCACATGTAACACCATGGCAGAGAGGAATTGAACACACATAGGAATGTTTTCCTGCAATGCACCAACCTTTTTGCAATAAAAGCAGCGAAAGCTTCAGCAGAGCGTTTGGAGGTCGGGGCACATCACTGAGCCATCTTGATGCTGTGAGGGAAAAGGGCTCGAGCCCCTTTATTGCTTCTTGTTTTGCCAAATCACTCCATTTCTTTGATGGATTCCAGGGTTATGGCAGTTGGGAAAGTCATCAGCGTGGTTTATTGTTGACTCAAAGAGGTGCGTTATTCTGCAGTTTAACCTGTAGTGAAGAGTCTTTTTATATGAGTTATTATGTAACTCTCAGGTTACGTAATGATTTGACTGAAACAGTTTCCTTCTTTCTCTCACTCTTTGAAAAAAAATATATAATTTATGATTTTACCATCAAAAAATATTTAGCACTTAAACAGGTTCAAAAGGACAATGAGGACAAATACTTTGACATCAGTTTGATTAGATTTAATTAAACATAATTATGGTTTGTTTATACTGAGTATTGGGATCATTATGAATTAGGTTGAAATGACTTTACTATTAAGGCTCAGCAATTTGTTTTGTCAATAAAAGTGACAATAATACAACAGGCAAAATGTAAAATAAAGAGGAGGAATCAAACAAAACAGCAGATGCATTTAATTGAGTCTTTTAAGAGTTACTGCTTCCAAACCAGTGTCTACATGAAATAAAGCTGTTTTAATACGTTGTAGTAGCAAGCTGGTCGTGTTTTAATATTTTCATGAGCAATGACATAATCATGACCATCTGACTATGACTAATTATAATCATTCACTAATCTAGTACTCAAACGAATGTGATGGAAATAAAGCTTAGGTAATCAATAATAAATCATTAGTACCTGGTCAGGTTTTTGTCTTTTTATGATTTACTGATCATTAAGTAATCATTCACTAATCTTGACAGTCAGTTGAGTACGTTTTTATTTATTTATGATGTATGCTATTGACAGTTTAATCTATGAACCTAGGACAAAGTAGCATGATTAAACACAGTTTTCTTTAGAACTGACAAGACTTTTCCTAATATTTTTTGTGCAACAGTCAAAGTGACTTCTGTTTCAAATGTTGATTTGATAATAAAAGTGTACTTTACTGTTGGAAAAATCCCCCTGCCTGCAATTTTCTGCTTCTGAACCACAGTATGTACAGGACATGAATCTAGATGTCTATAGCAAGGAGAACCAATCCAAATTCAAAAGAGTAGAACGAGTATCCACTGAAGGCATGATTCATTTGACACCCTCTCTCAAGGAAAACCAGTGCTTTTGTTAAGTGACACAATCAACAATGGACATGTAATGACTCATGACAGAGTTTTTCAAAGCTAACAAAGAGATATAAATTGACTGTGACAGTCCAAATTGAACAGACAGTGAGATGGGACAAATCGATCAGATCTCAGTAGACAAGTCAAAGCTTGACAAAGGTGCATAAAAAGAACAAATTTTTATAAGCAGCTGCTGTGGGTCTTTTGTCTGAGCTCCAAATCATGTGCTCATCCATGACAGGAAAGCTGGAGTCATAAAACAGTGTCACTGTTGAACTGTTCCTGCAAAATGACAAAAAAACAAACAATAAAACTGCAGGTTTTAAGTCTCTCTGACCAACCTATTCTCTCTCCTAAATTCTGTAGCTGCTTGGACAAAGCCAGCAGTGTCAACTTTCAATTAACACGGTGCTCCCCTTAATATCAGTTTAAGGTTTTCTGTATGGGCTCATACTAGTTAGAGGCTGTGTTGTCAACCCACAGAAAATGTCAGAGGACCTTTCAGTCCAAAGTTTAGACACATCAGGATATTAGAAGTGACATTAAAGAGTCAAAGCTAGACACAAAGTAAAAGATGGAGAGCAGTATCTCAGATGGATCCAAACATAAATTACTTTATTTGAAGCCATTTATCCATCCCCTTCCTCTCCTATGATTCTCAACCCAAGTGAATAATATTTCCCCTCAACATTTCCTATCGATGCATAAATAGCTCACCGTACGTATCTGCACTGCAGTTCCATATGCATCTAAAAATTAAAATAAAAAGGAATGACAACGGATGCAATGAGCTCTTGACTAAGCAGCAGAACATGAGTATAAATGCATGGCTGATGGCATCCAGTTATTTCACAATTCATACTAGTTTTCAGATCGTGCATGTTCCATGAATGTTTGAATAAATGATGTGCATCTGTGGTTTGGAGAACTATAAAATAATCAACGTTCAGAGGGGACTAAGAAGATGATAATGAGCTGCATGTCACTGTTATGTCATCTGGGCTGCAACTGCAGATCCAGCACATTCATGGCCATTTGGCTTTAAACCGGAGTGAGTCCCCATAAATCCATGTTTGAATTTCTAACTTTACAAACAGAGATAAAGACAAACAAACAAGTAAAAAATTGTTTTGTTTGAAAAAGATTGGTCAATAATTAATATATATAATAAATAAATAAATCGAACTTTATGGCAACCCTGTGGGGTACATCTGAATTGTTAAAGTCATGGATAAAAGAACCGGCTTGACTGAAAGATGACACACATAGGTATTCAGCACCATTTGGTTCTTAGTTAGATCCATCCCAGAAAGATATCTTACACAACTAACTTGAAGTCTTAAAATGGTCCCCAATAAGCAGATGATCTGAGGGTGGCTGTAGTTAGCATTTATATGGAGAATGCATTACTTTCTGACTTCATTAAGAGTACACAGTTTGTTGGATAAATGCCTTCTCGTCTTAGTAGCCGAAAGGATCCAACTTTTTAGCCTGTATTCAAATTTGATCACTTGCCTAAAAGCTACTTCAGCTAACAGCTCAAACCTGAAGACATCGTCACAAAACATAATTAGCTAATGAGAAAAACTCGGTGGCCATTAGAGCAGTCTCTGCAGCTGAAGGGCAACGACAAGATGTCACACCTAAATGGGTTACAGAACAGCAGGGCTGACAGTGTGAGTGTGTGTTAGAGCGTGGGGCTGTGACAGGGCGGAATAACAGGAACAATTATGATACCCAGTCATTTTGTGATAAGAGCTGCTTCCAAGCTGGAAGAAAAATTAAATATAAATATATTAGGTAGCTCAGTAGAGGGTAGATAACTGAATGGGTTTTAGTGAAATACAAGACGGAGAGTGAGATGGAGATTATGGGCCAGATTTACTAAAGGTTTGCGTGTAGTAAAACGCGTGCAAACTCGTTGCGCACGCTAAAAAAAGTACAAA
>JBAMHV010000014.1:7731707-7748533 GCA_037177535.1 Pseudomugil gertrudae
ATATATATCCAGCAGCTTGTAGAGCTCTTGGGTACTATACTATAACATGTATCATGTGTTTTTATTGGAAATCTTACCACTGAAGGAAATCAATGGGCTACAAAGTGAAGCCAGTCACTTAATAAAAACAAAAATATTGTGTGTTAATCACAGAATAATGTTTTTTTAATGATGCTCAACCAAAATGTGTTTAAGTAATATTGCACATGTATCGTTCCATACCACCAATTTTGACAAACTGCTGATTGAATGAAGAGATGAAAGAGCTATGTACTTTAGCTCCACCACATGCATTAAGAAAAGCGAATATTTATATTGTTATTATCTGTGTAAAATGGAGTGAAACCAAAATTCTCCTTCCAATTGCTGTATATTTATATGAACGATTCATTATAATTTATTGGTTGTTTCAAGTGTGTCTCATAGTTAATGGGGATTTTTTAAAAACATGCAGTCTTACATGAGCTTTTAAATGCATTAAAATGCTTTTCAGTAATGATGCCATTAATGCAGGGATGGAATGAGTGTTCAACCTCAGGGGACTGTGAAACCACAGATGATTCAGCAAGACTTGACTCTTCTCATCCATCCATCAGCCGGTGAGGCCAAACTAACACCACAATTAACAACAACAACACCGCCAGCAGCAGCATTAGCATTTACATCATGCTGTCACTCTCATCCGGCAATAATCCAGACACTTGCACAATGACTGCGGCCCCTATTTTACCTGGTTGTCTCTGCAGCTTTTAATTTCAAGGAAGCTGCCTTTTTCTGACTAAGCGTAAAGTGTGGATTGTTCTCTTAGTGATCCCTGTCATAAACCAGTCAGCACTTTCCTGGATGTGTGGAGATTGGCTGGAAATTGCTGAGACTCACAATGCCCTGGCAATAAAGAAACTAATTGTGGTAGATCAAGTTTTAAACCCCAAGCTTAAGAAATCTCTATGCTTCTTTGTCCTCATAATTTATTCCTCCAGTCCTGTTCCTTTCTTTCTTTCATCCAACAAAAGAGCGTGGGGGGCCATTTGAAAAAGATGCCTCAAAATTGGCCAATGAGAGAGCAGAGGAGCAGATGGTAGTAAGAGTGGGTGCACATGGGGATTATTGGCCAGGGCTGTGAAGTTATTGCAGACGCTGTGACACTAAATGCAGGAGAATCTTTAAAGAACAGAAGTGAGTCAAAATATGGGTGCTGATGAATAATGTCACTAACAGGACCATGACACAGCTTTGAGAACAATTACAGAAGTCTGCTCCAATCACGTCACAGCACTGTCTCAAAACTAGAATGAGGTTTAATGAGCATGCTAATGATTGGTTTATACTGACCAATTACACGGCTCTAATATAAGATTTGGGAGGACTTTAGTCATCAGAAAGCAGCGAGCCACAGGGAGTCATTTTGGATCCTCTTCAAGAGGAGTTTGATTGCGTTAACGAGCAGTTAGAGAATAAATATTCACCTTTCATCACACATGGAAATCACATCTGCACTTCACACATTACACAGAGCAGGATTCACCGGATTCCACCCACCTTTGTGTTGCAAGTTTTAGCACTTGCTTTGTAAAAACAGTTCTGGTTCTCTCGCAAGGAATACCAGAGATTATTTACACTCACTCGCTTTAGCATTATTCTCAGGATATGAAATTATGGCATCATTTCTCATCTACGTCATGATTCTTGAGCCAAACAGCAAGGTAACCAGAACAACACAGGTCATGTTTGGATGTTTTCTTTTCATTTTTTATATCAGGGCAACTCATATGTTATTTTTGGTGTTTAATTAAAACAGTCAGGATCATCTGATGTCTCTGGTCATGTTCTGACCAAGCATTATGCGCGTTAACTGCAGCTCAACTAAACCACAACTTTCAGAGTAAAAAATGTAAAAAAAAAAAAAAAAAGAAAAAAGTTCTAAACTAGCTACATCCCTCATTATTATTTTCTTTGATAAAAGCTAAAAGTTATGAATAACAAAGGGTGAGGCTGCTTAGAGTAATCGGATACTGTCAGCCACAATGGGCCTTGTCCTCATTTAATGTTTTTTTTTTTATTTAATGTGTATTTTTCTATAAAAATTGACAAATAACTTTCTTTAATCCAACTATTCCGTGGCAACATGTTAATTGTTAAAACTGACTGGAAGTTTGATCAAATTTGATCTGAAATCAGCAACGTTAGCAGCTGGTTCTGTGTTGGACCTCTTACTTTCTGACACCCTGTACCCTGACATAGTAATACATCATGAAGGTGTAAACATGTAAAACAAAAATTATGTCGCTTGTAGGGCAAAGTTTAATCTGGAAAGGCTAAATTTATGGTTTCATAAAATGCACCAAACAAACCGAATAAGCTTGGAACAGCTGTACCTTCACATGCAGGTTTACCATCACCGAGCATTAGTGCAGAGTGAAGGAATAATGGATTCAGTGTAAAGTACTTTGACTGAATAGGTAAATGGTAAATCAAATCAAATCAAATCAAATCAAATCAAATCAAATCAAATCAAATCAAATCAAATCAAATCAAATCAAATCAAATAAAACTTTACTTATATTTATTTAAATAAACGTATACAGCTCCTTTCCAGTCTTATGTGCGCTTTAGCATTAGAATTAAAATGCTATTTAAAATCAATACATTATTATTATTATTATTATTAATATTATTACTACTACTACTAATAATAATAATAATAAATGTGTATTCTATTATTTAACCTGGCCAGACCCTATTGTACTCCTTTAAACCAACCGTTTGTATTTCAGTATGAGTACCCACACTTGTTTTTCTGTTTACATAATTTGTTGCTTGAAGTTGGTATAATTTTAATAATGTCACTGTTGTTGACATATTTAAACTCATATTTACATCTCATAGTATTGGATACGTGGTTTTAACCTGAGACATCCAAAGTTGCAAACATTCATTCAGAGTAACAGAAAACAGACAACTAGGTCTGAGCACATGGTGTCACACTGTGTGTCAGATTTTTTATCTCAACAGCCATTAGGTGTTGTGTGAATTGTGCCTCTGTACTGAGTTCTTCTCTTAGATGACAGTGTGTGCTCTTTGTTCTGGCAGTGTCTTGTGACGGTTCTGCAGTGTGCTGTATGAGTCTCGAGCTGCGTCACCAGTGACTGTAATGGCTGAACACTGCGGGGTAGAAAAAGCACTGCACCCTGCATATACTTATACATTTGGTCCTAAATAAATAAAGAAAGAAAGAAAAAAAGAAAAAAGATTGAGGGTAATGGGGGGGGCACACAAAACTCTAAGAGTTTTATTGTAATGACTACATGGTGTTATAAGCAACGCTGTACTTGAACATAAAATTGTGTAATGATATTACAATGTGAGAAGACTTACTGTGTGCTCAATAAAGTGCACATCATGCACCTCAAATAATTGATTTCTACGGACCGCAACAGTGTCAACAGAAACACTTTTGACCATTATCTCTTTACTGAAAACAATGTAAATTGAATTAAACCAGCCACAGCAGGACAAACTCAAGGCATCCTGTTAGGAATTGACTGCACTGCAACACAGGTTTTATTTCCTTTTGAGAAACCTTCTAAAAGGCATTGCTAAAAGCTACTGTACTAACCATCACTATGGCAACCAGAACAATCCATAAAATTATAACAATGCCGATAAAATTACAACACAAAACAAAAGTCACTTCTGATAAAATCCTGTGATTAGAGAGACAAATGTTTTTATCTAGTTTTTACTATTCTATGAGTGGGAGGTCTAATTTAATACAAAGAGGGACAAAAAGAGAGCATTTATATTATAAAAATTCACTGCAGTCTATCACTTATATGTTTTATCAACCTTATGTAACCACAGGTCATGGCATATCTATTATTAAATGACTTTCGTGGAGGTATATTACATTATTGATTAACTCAGAGCCTCTGGACACACTGAATAACTGACCAGGTGTCATGTATATTTTCAGTCAAATAAACCTGCAATCTCTCCAGGTCAATTAAGTAGGCTATTTCCACCAGTTTGTCTACCTTTAGGAAAGTTTTAAAAACAAACAAACAAACAAACAAAACAAAGAAAAAATGCCATCACTGGAGAATAACTTTAAATGAACGGCATTGCCAGTCTACAACCAAAAAATGTAGGAACAGAACCAAACAGACTTTGTGTAGTTGATAGAATTGTATAACATCTGACTGAGCCACCTGAACCATCAGTGCATCAGGGCCATAAAAGCAGCACAGAAGCAGAAATGTACTGTGAAAGCACCGCATGGGGCAGAGCAGCAAGAGCTCTGAGACACCCGCCCACCCTTCCTGAATCAGCCGTTACTGTGGCGACCAGAACGGAGAGGGGTGGAGGGAGGTGCTCGGTGTAAGTGAAGAGACAAACATTTGAAAATCAGGTGGGAGAAATGGGAGGGATGGATGGATGGATAGATGGATGGATGGATGGATGGATGGATAGATGGATGGATGGATGGATGAATGGATGGATGGATGGATAGATGGATGGATGGATGGATGGATGGATGAATGGATGGATGGATGGATGGAGGGGGGACAGTTATATTGAAGGGTAAGTGATAAGGGGATGTGGCAGGCTCAATAAGGAGCTGGGACTGATTCCTTCACATCACAGTCAGTGACAGATTGACAGTCACCAGCAAACAACAGCAGCATACAGTAAAAAGAAACAAAGACAGAAGGGATTTTTCATTGTGTCAGGCCAGACCATGGTCATGGCTCAAGGGGTTTAAACCATCCTGACAATGACAATGCCTCTCTGTCAAATCTCATTCATTCATATGCTTCTGTTAAAATGCTTGTCTCCTCTTAATGCAAATTCCACAGGCCTTAGGGAAGTCAGACCAGTTGACTGACAAACAAAGTGAAGCAGGAAACACAGGCAAAAGAACTGAAGTGGACTCTAAAGGAGAGATTTTGGCTTATTCCGTGTGGTGAACGTTTGTGAGCAGTCATTACTCACAAATAACACCCCAGGTTGCTGCACAAGCAACAGGTGTAACACACTAACATAGAAGTGAAAATGCTAAATTGGAGGACAGGTTTGTATTATAACCAGACGATGAGCAAGAATAAAACTAATTTAGACAACCTCAGAAAACCAAGTTAAATAACATTAATTACAAGTATAGCCCCTTTTAGATAAAGCAATATGGTAACATATTAACTACTATATGACAAAAAACCAGCATACTTTTGCTTGATTTGATATCAGCTCTATCTATGCCGAGAGCTTTATTATGTAATAAATTAGATGGGGAACTCAAATATTACCACCCTGCTGTACTACCCAGTTTTTCGACACAACATCAATTAGGAAGGAATGCAGCTTTTCTCTTGTAGTTGAAACTAAAAGCCCCCCTAAGCTTGAGAAAACAATCCAAAATGTAAATACCCGCACATATTCCTGACAGTTGTCGCTAAACTCCACTCAGACACACTGCGGGCTCAGTCGAATCCACAATCTGCATTCCATCAAACACTGTAGTCTGCCTTAAGCATTGCATCTGAAATGACACTGTTTGTATTGTGTTTTTCTGTTTATCTGCTTCCAAACAAGACTGAGAGAACAGTGGCAGAGCTTATACTGTTCCCAATCCACCCACTCTCTCTTTCAGCGACACATGGGTTTACATATGGCAAACAGGGATAAAATAAGATTAATTCACTTCTATAACAGGCAGCATTCTCCCCTTGAGTCCCACTGGATTTTTTCTTGGTATACCGTGAAGCAGTGAAATAAAATTACAAACACAATGTATATTTTAAAAGCAACTATACCTGACACATCCACATTCATAACAAAAGGTAAATAAACCTGTTCTGATAGGAAGTTTTAGATATCCATGTTTGTTAAATTTGCCACATTCTTTTGTTAAACCACAAAACAAACATAATATACATTTATTTAAAATACACTTCAGCTGGGATCATATTGATAATCAAGTTGGATTATCATCACAGACTGCTGTGCATTTTATCATGAGACGATGAGACTCACCTGTTTGTGTGACTGGTGTCAGAGTCCTGATGTGCCAAGCTTCTCAGTGAGTGAAGATGTGCGCAGTGACTGGGTAGGGTTGCTCAAACTGGAGATGTACCAGTAGACTGCCTCTGCTCTGCACCGCACAGCTCACTCCTCTTCCCCCCGACTCTCAGAGACAAACAGCAGCTCTTCCTCTACTGCCTCTCCTCCCCTGCCTCACACACGCATGTAGCAGCAACAGAGGAAAGGATGGGGGCTGCAGACTCTGTGATCAGTCTCTCTTTCTCCCTCTCTTCCACGCTGTGTCGTTCCTCAAGGATGGCTACAGGCAAACGTGGCTGAGGAGATGAAGAGGAAAACAATGAGAAAGAGTATACAGAATCAGTTGACACCCTTTGCAAGTATTTATGTTGGGTATTTGAGGTGTGAAAATCAGCATAGTTCGACAACAACGCTGCACACCAGCGTGCAGGCGGTGGGGGCAAAGCTTTACTCCCACCTCCTGTTCCCCGCTTTTCACAAACACCTACCCACCTCTCTTCATGCTAGCCCCACACCAGCTTGTTGAAATGAGTCATCACTTATCAACCAATCATATGGTGGCACAAAGCATGCAGATTAGAATAACAAGAGTATTTATGCACTCCCAAAAGGAGATGAAAATGAAACAGAGAACTGTCCAGGAGGACTTAACATACTGGTCTTATTTTCTGGTCGAAATGATATATGGTTCGTCAAAGGCATATTTGATTTATTATGTTAATTATGTTTCTATATTACATCTGAATATGAAGGAGTCTGTACTCTTTACTTAGACCACTAATGCAGCATAAGTAAATGAGTTGAAATTTATCCATCACATCATTTGTAGATGTGACTCACTGATGAATGAATCATTCAATCAAGGTTAAAGCCGCATGTGGGTAAAGAAAGGTCTGGCCCTTGTATTTGTCCTTAAAAAGTAAAGGTATACTAAAAATGAGCACATAATCTGTGGCTTGGTTGTGCAATCTAGGCCTACGCACTGATCAGTGGAGAACCAAGTGTGTAGGGAAGTGGGAGGAGTTATTTTGAGCAGCCAAGGTTCCAAAAGTTAAATTTCCACATTAAAAAACATTTGATGAATGGAGCTCTATAATTCTAATGTCAAAACCCAGTTTCCATTGTTTCAATGTGTCTCACCTAAGCAGCAGTTGTTCTCCCTGCCTCATGCTTCACACGTCATTCCATCACAAGCCGTTACAGCTCTACAACATTTTGTCTGTGGCCACATAGGGCTCATTTTGTTGTGTCAAATTGCTTTTCTGCCATGTTAATAAGGCCTCTACCTGTGCAATACCAATTTAAAATCAACTGAGGCTTGCTACGTATGGGTACTAATCTGCTAAATATTTGTTCACTCTGTTTCAGAACATTTGTAAAATTGGCACAAAGAAAACAAATGTAGGTTGGTTGAGGTTAATGTGATTTAATGTCCTGACTGGCAGTTGGAGCAATGCTCCGGTTAAAATATCAATCCAAATGATCAGCTGTAAAAACAAACAAGTGATTCAGATTTTTATTCGCCACCTTCCTGTGGAGCTTTATTGTAAGACACTGAGTCATAAAGCACAGAGAGTACAAACTGTCCGCCAAAGAAGAAAAACTGTAAACTATTACTTGGATGCATCCTGACTTTTTATCCTGGCAGGATTAAAGAGAGGCATTAGTACAGACACTTAAAAGAATATGACCTTTTATTTTCAACCATTGGTTCAGTTGCCAGCTAACTCTACCCATTCAGATGTTTTGATTTTTGCTAAGTAATTATTTTACAACTGTGCATTAATCACAAAATCAGCGAAGAGCAGTCGATGCAATAATGTGTCAATCAGGTGTTCCCAAAACAATACACCAAAAAAGAAAATCGTGATCCGTATTTAGAGGGAATAGGTGGTAATTTATTTTGTGATTATTATGTAGCCAGGAAGGAATGCTGATAGATAACTGCAGAGTACTAATTAATAAATTTGATATATTTTTGACTACTAATTTATTGGACTATATAAATGAACGGTTCTTTGTTTTATTCATTATAGCCCATACGTTTCTTCAGTTACTTCCTTGTATTTTTCCTTTTAAGTTCAGATATTGTACTGTCCATCCATCCATTTTCTTCCGCTTAAATCATCTCAACTTATAAAAATATACCGAAATGTTTTAAATTTGGCACATTGTAGTTTTATCTATTAAAGACAAATAAATAAAACAAAAACATTTTATTTTATTTTATTTGAGTAAAAGTTACAGAGCTCAGTTATCCAGAAGTAGCCCAAAGTAGAAATGATGTACTTCAGCACCAGTGCAGATTTTATCACCCCCTTACAAAAATGTTTTAAAGGAGCAAAATCCTCTTTTCTCATACATTTCCATTAGCATGATGCTTCTAAGGCTGTTGCTTTTTTCTCTTTGGAACATGTTTGCAGTGATTTTCAGCTATGATAAGATATGTATGAATTGTGAAAATAAAATTGTGAATACATTTAAATGATTGCATTTCTACGTCTAACGAGATTCCAGGAAAGTACTACAGCAATTTTAGCTTGTCATATCACAATTTTACCAGAAGGATGCAACATAAACATGTATGTTTCTTTTCTGATTTTACAATCTGTACGTAGGATTTTATGTTTCACAATAACTAATGTCACACGATTGTGCTAACTAACCATAATGTATAATATTACAACACAGACCCAACAAATAACATTTATTTCACTTGAGTATCACTTACAGTATTTAGTAATGACTACTGTATCTCCACTGAGATGCTGAGCAGACAAAGTATTACGTTTTTTTGATAGACTGCTGTTTTTTGTCTTTTGTGAAATTGTGCACACCCTCAGCTTTTTCTGTCAGATGTTAGGAACATAACAAAAAATGTGCTGATCCAGGCACTTTCTCACTCTCTGCTGATGTAATGGATTGTAACTGAATTTACATTTTTTTTCTTTTTAAGCACTCATTGGAGCTATTGTAATGCTACATTTAATTTTTTTTTTTTTTTTTTTTTTACAAGTTTGTTGCTAAAGTAATGCAAGTTCTAATTGTAACAAATGTCCTGTGCATTTGTGTAAACTGAACCCCACACAAAAACCTCTTACTGCAGCCACATCTTTACCCATCACAACCAGTCAGAGCACCTAGAGCTGCATTTATAAATAAGTGCCTGGATGCCTTTGCACATAAGGAATACTAATTAATAAATTGTATTGTTTGAGTGGTAAGTTAAATGTCCTCGTTATGTTCAACAGAAAATTTAATGCATATTTTGGTGCTACAATATAATGCAAAAAACCTTCCATCCCTCAACGTGTAACAACAAAAAGTCAGTTTTAAACAGTATATTTACCTGATTTAGGAAAAATCTATGAAGATGGGCACCTGTGAAATGTTTGTCGTATCATGAAGTAAATGCAACTCAATAACTGACACACACAAAAAAAAAAACTTTAAAAAATGTGACTCCGGAAATGAGGTGGTCTACAGCCACGATCACACACCGAAATCCATTTGTGTCATCTTTGGTTCAGCACTAGAAATTATTTAAGCCCAAAGCTGTGGAGGTGAGGAAATACAGACAGAGGCAGGGATTATAGAGATCAATAACGTTCAGCCAACAGGAAATAGCTAGTCATGCAAGATAAAAAAGAAGCTTTTTATGTCCTAAAATAAAACTACACTGCAGCTGTTGCAGCTGTTTCAGCTGCAGTATAGTTTATATAGACTTTGCCATAAGAAAGTCCTGCTTTCCATTAATCAAATTTATTCATAAAACCATACAAAATCCTCACATATTTTCTTTAATCCTATTATTATATGCACAAAAATGACTAATGGAGAGCAAAATTGATAAATTTACTGTAGGTATCACTGATCAAAATAAGTGAATGCTACAGTTACAGAATTATACACAATATAAGACTTTATCAATAAACAATGAAGGAATGGAAACAAAATAAAGATAAGCATTTCTGCCCAAATAAGTTCATTTTGACCAGCAGAACATGCATGTATGTCTAGAAGGTGTGGTTCAGCCTGCCATGTTGCACCACCATATTGGAGTTGATTCAGGTCATTAAAAGGATCACAGTCCCACCAGCAGATCAAACCTGTGCCTCAAATGTTATCTCAAGGCAAGACACTGAACATTCATATGAATACCACAACTAAGTTACATTACTGTCTGCAGAAAGAATAAAAACTATAAATAACAATGACGAGGCTCTGCATGACTAAACAAAAACTATATAGCCTATGGTTAAATAAGTAATGGCCATTTATGGTATAACTGAATAGAAATAGACATAAGAGAGACTTACCCACCTAAAGATCAAAAGATATGAGCAAAGCATCATCGATTTAAATCCACATTTATATAAATAATTTTATATAGGGAACACCTATCAAAACTTAACTCAAAAAATTCTTCCTCATAAAACAAATACACTGGGGATGATTGAGCTGAATAAGAATGAGGTGAAAAATGTTAGCCTTGTGGTTTAATGCACAATAGAAGAGATTTGTGCTTAGCCTGACACAATGCAGGACCTTGTAAAAGCTGCTGTATCCAACTGAGTGGGATAGATTGCATGACAACCACATAAAACTGTGCTTGACATTTACATTGAAGACTTGAAAATATCAGCTGAGATGTGAAGGTGTTACTCATCCCTCTGGATTGCTCTGTATTATTAGAGTGGTGTTTCTCAGATTTTTGATATACAGCACTTTCTGTCAAGTAATTGTCTTTGAAAAAGACCATTTAAAATTGTAGTTATAGCTAACTTTTTTTTATACATGTTAGAGCTTGCCCTGTGATGGACTGGCGACCTGTCCAGGGTGAACCCCGCCTCTCGCCTGTTGACAGCTGGGATTGGCTCCAGCTCTCCAACGACCCCGTTCAGGGAAAGAGCGGTAGAAAATGGATGGATGGTTGTTAGAGCTCCACTCTACTTTGAAGCATGCAGCTTTCACCAACAAAACGCTACAATGGAAATGATTTTACAGCTGGTTGGGTCTCCCATTCCATCAGTTTTACCTTGTAGAACAAGCTACCCATTCCTCAGCTATATGCTCATCGGCTTCTTCTTCATTTCAATTATTTCATTTGAGTTTTGTGGCTTATATGAGGTCCAGTCTTGTGGATTCTTGTTTTATTTTTACTAAAAATATGGTGCATTCAAACGTAGATAAGAAAAGTCCACTGTGAGAATGTCTACACACCCTAAAGAGTCATGGTCACCTCTGAAGGGCAGGGGATTGTTCTGCCAGGAAAGCTTAAATGTCAATAAAGAATCCCACATGTTATCTGTTTTTAGCCAGCTCATATCTGGGCACAAGAATGGTTATATCCTGACTGGTCTCAGTGCACATCTGTTTGTCTCTACAAAGTTTTTTTTTCTTTTTTTCATATTTTAAGACCTTAAACACATGTCTGTTAAGTCACTTGTATTTTTTGTAAAAGCTTGTTTTCAGTCTTTTAACATTAACAGGTAAAGTCAAATCATATGATGCATGATGAGTTCTGAAATTTCTACAGGGACATCGCAAAGCCGCACCACCTGCCACTGAATATCTGTCACTTTGCCAAGCGGGGGATAAAACTGTGCTACTTACCAGAGAAGGATCCATTCGTTATCTACAGCTTATTCCACTGAAGTGCCAGGAGTCTATCCCAGCTATCATTGGGCGAGAGGCCTAAGCAGAGGTGATTCTTGGTCTTTGGGGGCCCAGATTTCATAGAGGAAACTTCTTCTACTAACTTTTACTTAAGTATTTACTATTCTCCTGTAATTAACAGGGGCAAAATGATTTAATGCATTTACACACAGAATATTAAACTGTACTCAAACCTGCTTTAGGGTTACAGCACAAATACAGCCTGCTGCCTGCTGGACAGTCATAATAGTCATACATATCTTTCTTGCTTATTAATTCTAGGATTTAACTTTCCTAGTTTTACACTTAAGATGAACCAGCAGCTTTAATTTGATAATATCCAAGTTGCCTGTTCCTTTTTCAGCCTGCAGGTAGTCATCAGGACAAGCTGAGCTGCTCTGAACTAAATTATCTTCTGGATTATCTGCATTTCTTACTGCTGTCTTGGTTGCTTTTTCTCTTCTTTTTTTTCTTTATCTTTTGTTTGTCACTGCCAGATAAAAAACTTTTATAAAAAAACACCCTCTGTCATATTTTTAGCCACAGCAGATCTACTCCCTGCCTCCCTTGAGGACCACCACCTCTGATACCATCATAAAAGCTCTTAAAGGGAAGCTGCCATTCTCCCTTTCAGTCACTGAGGGATGACTCAGTAACTTGAGTAGACTGCATACAACTCACATGTGGGTTTTATTTCCCCCATTTGTATGTGGTATCAGGGAAGACAAAGTTGTCAGACCCTGTATCTATGTTTCAGAAATGGCAAGCATTTATTTAGTGCTGCTCGGTGCATCTACAGGTATGATTTAGCGTCACAGTGAGAAATTATTTACACTTTAATGACCCATTGTGCAAGTAAGTGATGTGACAGAGGAGATAAGGTCAATGGAGAAGGAAGGTAACAAGAATGACATTGATGCGTTGCTTCTATTAGTGAAAGTGCCATCCTGCTTACCCTTTGATTTGATAGCACAGGTTCAGCAGCTTGATAAGGATTATCACGCCTCACTGTCAATGTAAAAAAAAAAGTCAAACATCAAAACAGAAACACCCACAAATAAAGCAAGGACATAATTTAAAAAAAAAAATACAGAGGAGTGCTACTGAGAAACCTTGAAGGGTTTCATCAGATCTTCCTTTTTCAATTTTACTGACTGTACTCCCCTTTTTCTTTTCTTTTGTGACAAGTACAGAATAAAATCTGTGATTGTGCAACTGCCCACTTTGAGTTTATCAAAAATGATTGTCAACAATCAAATGATAGAGAGCTGTAGTCACTTCAGTTTCAGTGCCATGTGCTCCTTTGCTCTCGACATGAGCAAAAAGAAAAGCATAAAAGGTTCAGAGACACCCCTCCTTTATTTGGCATATCCAAGCTTTTCACTATTATTATTGTATCCTGTACCAGTGATAACACACATATGGTAAAATTCTTGCAGTGAAAATATGTCGGACTGGTGTCAGCATGCAGGTTAGTCATTGCTGAGAAAAATATCAGTCATTTGCGACGATGCAACCAGGACCACACAAGGATCAGAGGCAGACTAGGGACCTGTGACTTTTCAACTATTTTCTACAACATTAGGAAGGTATTTAGAATAGCTCTTGACATCTGTTGGCTGCAGTCCCATGTACAAAATGCTAATCACTTGTCTTTTGCAAGTGTCCCAGTCAGGACACTGATGTCTCTAAATAAGCTGAACCCACTTCTGTTGTAGTGCAACATGTTTTTTACAAACACAGCCATTGGCATGACATGTCAGGCCTATTTACATCAAGAGCAAAGCAAACAGAGTGGATTCTCCTTAAAGTCAACATCTTCAATCTTGCAATAACTTATTCTCATACTTTCTCATTTCACGTTCCTCACAGCAGATGGAAATTTGCTGTAAAGCCCCACCAAGCATGGAATACCTCTAAAAAAGTACTCTATAAAAGCATGACAACCTTAACAAGTGGAAAAAAAACCAGACTTACTGCCTGTTGTTGTCATACTGAGCTCTGGGGCCACAAAGACCGAAGAAATCCTTTGCTTAAACAGACACTATTCAGCTGAGGCCAGATACAATTCACACTCTCTTGAAAGGGTGAAAGACCTGCAGAAAAATACAACATAAACACCAACATGAAAAACACACGTTCCCTCTGGGTAAGCACACATTTTGCTGTAGAAATGCAGCCTGGGATGCACACTGTGCTCATTTCTGTTAGACTCTGCTTTTTATAGATGACCCACACTTCTAAACAAAACATCTTCATTTCCAATTGGTGCTATTTTCTGCCACCAAAGTGTGAATATTTACAAGCCACACTTGAACTGTGATGAAGTGATGAGGTCCCTATGTCCCTTTTCCAATTACAATGCATGCTTTAAGCTTAGCTACCTCTTTTTCTGTACACACCTTATTTAACAGATAGAAAAACTGTCTTAAGACATTCTGTTTAAAGAAACTAGATATTGTAAATATTGTGATAATACGCAGTATCTATATTGTATTGTCCAATTTCTTTTATGTAGAATCTTTTGAAAAAAAGTAATAAACTGGTAACCTAAAAAAAATCTTTATTTTAGGAGGATTTAAATAACTAACCTAAAGTTTGTACATTTCATGCTTGAGTTAAGCTTATCTGCATAAGAAAAATGACTATTTTTTACAGCATTTCATTGTAATTTTGTACCCATTAAAGATCTTGTGTGATTCAACATGCCTAAGGGGTTAACACTCCTTGATAACTACTCGTGCTCAAGACCACTAAGAGCTTTTAGGAGATGAGCCATTGATTCCCTTGTGGCTCAATGCACAACTGCACAGCCACAATAAGGGAGGAGGAGAGATATACAGCAAAAATAATCCACTTTCATGGGCCATAAAAAGCATTTGGATCAAAACATGCATTTCAAAAAGAAGATTTAGGTAAAATTAGAAAGCTGCTTTTACTAAATCAGGGTGAACGGAACATTGCTGCAAGTGAGAACATTGATACCATATTAACAGCAATAAGCCCATTCTGTTTTCCACTGCTTTCCTGCAGAATTCTACATCTTTCAACCATCAGTCTTTTTCATGTACTCAGCGGGCCTCTAAAATACTCGACCGATAAGCAACTCTCCTCCAGAAGCATTTCTTGTTAGAATGTCATGGAGGAGAAGCCGCTATCCAATGGAAATCTATGTGCAAAAGGGTTTTTACATTTTTTTAAACTCACTAGATACTTAGATCTCTTTTTATTCCCATGAAAAAAAAGGGTCACCAAAAAGGCAAACATGCATGTCTTTCCAGATGCAAATGGCCTCGCAGTTTAGCAGGAGCCCAGAAGGAATGACACAACACAATAAGAAAAATAGGGGGAAAAATCCCTACCTGGCATTCAGAGTGTAATTTATTACTCTCCATATCTCTGCATTGAAGCTGTGATTTCAAAGAATTTTTCACTGAAACAACATTGTAGACCTCATTTCAGACATTGAAATAAGCATTGAGGTTTGGTATTCCTTTCTTATAGCAACGATTGTTTAGCCTATGTCACTCTTTGTAGCAGAAAGGCCCCACCCACTGATATGTCTGATGAAAGATTAGATAAAAGTAATTGGACAGAAAATTATTACTTTAATTTTTAAATGTGTTAGCAAAGGGGGACTTTAAATGAAAATATGAAGAAGAAACACTGAGTTTATAATAGGAGAAAACTACATACAGCCATCAATTTTGCTACAATGAGTCTAAAAAACATCCATAGATTAATGTATCAATTACATCAACTGTCTGAAGTGAGGGTGTTGTGCCATTTGCTTTATAATTCATAGGTGGAAGCAATTATATTTGATATGTAATGACAACATGTAGAATAGATGAGATGGCCACCCCACGTACAGTATCTGAAATCTTTATATTATATATTTATTTTCACATAATTGAAAAACACAAGTGTACATTTAAACACATTTAAACATGTGATGGTGTGTGGCAGTATAAAGCTTTGGCTAAATCTGAAATTCCTCTTTTCCTTGACAATATTGTTTATTTTTAATATATTTCCTCTTTATGATTTCCTTTGGGGGATTGATGGAGTATGTTTTCATTATCCACTATCACATATACAAGATCCCATCATAACAAAAAAAAAAACCTGCAAGAGGCTGCTTGCTGTTTGCAAGCTTCCTTCTGCTACTTCTGCCTGTTAGTGGAATATTACATCTGATGGAAAAACAGATACAGAGGCTACATTTTTAACCATAAATGAACCAATTACTCCAACAAACTGCAGAGCTGCTCAAGCATAAAAATAAACCTTTATCTGATAATGAGTAAGTCCTATGTGCCACAATAGAGAGAATCACATCTGTGGATCGGATTGCTTGTTTTATCATACAGCCATTTGCCTGTCAGTGAGGGTAGTAAATCACCTTTGATTGGGTCTCTTGTTCAAAATGAGCTCAGAGACTGCAACCCAAAGCCATCCAACCCACCCGTAGCATATTGCAAACTAGAGAAAGTGGCAAAAAATTTGAATGTTAAATAAAATAATGATACTTTTCAACAGTGCCTGCCAGTACTGATGAAAAATACATTTTGCACACCAGAGGAATAGAAGCTGCACATAAACACAATTATATCTGGATAAAGATTTCCATTTGAGGAGTTAAGAAATTTGAACTATTTGTGTTTAACCTTCTGTATGTTTTCTGCCATGGTAGAAATGCCATTGATTAACAGCCTCAGTAGGATGTTATCTCAACAAGCAGATGGGGTAGGTTATCCTAACATTGTTATGTTTCTGGTAAAGAAAAAGGTCATATGATGGGAAAAGCTGAGTCCAATTCTCTTCCTAATAGGCTGCCTCATCATACCCCTTTTGTTACTCCGACTATTTTTAGAAGAATGGAGAAAGCTCTCATTCATATTTGCAGGAATAATCAGATCCAGGAACAAAACCAAGTCCACTAAAATTACACAAAGTAGATACTTCTGCTTTTCTAACCTGGGAAGGGGCATCAAAACAACAAGTAGTTTTAGGAGACAGAGAACACAAAATTTCATTTTTGGCCCTGATAACAGCACAAAGTCTGTCCAAATGAAATTTGAGACATTAGTTTGAAAAAGATATATATA
>JBAMHV010000014.1:7769805-7804629 GCA_037177535.1 Pseudomugil gertrudae
ATATACATACTCTCCCTGAGACACATAACAGTGTAGAGAACAACAATCCTTTATAATTTGTATGGAACACTTTATTTGATCATAAAAATAGCATTCACAGACTTCTTTTGATAGCTACATATACATTGTAATCCATCTCAAGGAAAGAAGCTGGATAAGTCCACATCTACTTGTACTTTGACTAATGTTATGTATAGCTTCATGGGTCAAATAAAGCTATGAACAATGTAGTATTTATATATGCATAGTTATATAAAAAAAGATTGGCCCATATACATGTACTGCTTTTATCAACACAGAGACAGCATTATGTCTGGAGCACGTTGCAAGAAATAATGCTTGAAGAACACAGACTGCATACAAGTGCTTTATAATACAAAGGCAGGCTAACCATCGAGAGAGATTCAAACCATCAAACAGTTTTTGATTGACCGAATACAGTCTTTCATTTTATGATGTCTTTACATACCTGATCCAGAGTAAATCAACATAATTCCCATAAGTCATCATCAGGTCCATTTGTGGGAAATAAACACATATCACATTCCTCACTACTGAGGTTTTTCATAAACTTCTCTTTTATACAAGAAAAAGGCAACATTTTATTCCCCAACAGGTTCCTAGCAGTTATATTGGAAGTTCTTTTTTACAGGTGATAGCCAACTACTTAAATGTTTTTTTTAAAAATTATTTTTAGTTTTTTTCTTGTTTTTTTCTGTTTTTGTTGAATACAGTACCATGGTGACAACAGTGATGAAACAATGATTTTGTTGTTAATTTATCCAATATATTTTTAGTTCTTGAATGAAACATAAAACAGAGAATACACACAAAACACATTAAAAAGCAGCAGTCAGACTCTAGTGGCATGACAGCATGGCTCAGCATGGCAGATTAATCGTCTCCTGTACCAGGACTCTCCGTATGTTACCACCACAACAAACCACATCAGCTCTTTGTGTTAGGACTCAGACGGTGGTCGGTGTACGGCTGTGTGGGTAGAATAAATGTTTGGACTAGGTTAACAATTACAGTGTGTGTTCCTCATTAATTACTCTCACTCAGGCTTATGAAATTTTAACGTACACATGCATCTTGCGCAGGGATCATTTACATGTATTTGCTTTTGTTTGACATATCTGAACATATCATACTTCATGGCAGCTTCAGCTGGTAATATGGCAAAATGCAGATTTGTATAAATTAGTGAATTGTAATTTGGCAACAAATTTAGACGACTTCTTTTTAAAACAAAGTCCAGTATAATTTGAAAGTGAGTCAAGTTCCATCCCAACTGCATCAGTGTACACAAAAAGCAAAGTTGTTTAAAAAAACATTTCAGTGATGCATCACAGACAGAGATACAACATGCTTACACCTCTTCTTCAGTCCTCAAAGACTGAATGTAACTTGCTTAAGATATGTGCCAAATCAAGAATAAATAGTGAGAAAATGCGAAAAGGGCAATATATTAATTTAGTCATTTATCACTTTAAGATCACCATCTGATTTTAAATTCAGATTTTTGCTTTTAACTCTGTCGTTGTTTGAGCAGTTGTTGCAAACTAACTAGTGTCTTGTGCTATTGTTTGTTCAATAAAGCAATTTAAGATCGACAAAGACATCTAAAAATAAGTTGAAAACAAGGTCAGTAGTTAGAAGTTACCACAAATGGAAGCATGGTTCATACCTCTGAGGGAACAAATATTTAGAGTCAGCAATGCCTACAAAAGCAATATCACTGATTTCATATGCAGGCACATACAATACCTTTACTATAGTACAACAACCTTGGTTATGTTCAAAATAAGTAGAACAATGACAAAACAACCAGTATAAACTGATAAAAGGATTGTATTCCTGCTGTTTCATGAATTTCTGGATGGGATCACAAGTAGTTAAGTCAATTAAATCAATCAATAAACCATTCAACCTAATAAAGAATAAGTTAGTATTGTCAGTAGTCCAATTCCAGTGTATGGTACATAGTTTGCACAGAGAGAGGAGAGTGTGGCGAGGGAAATCTCTGCTCTGCTCTAGATGCTGAGGTCTTTAGGGCTTTCTTTGTACAGCCTTCTCTTGGGCTCAGGGATCTGGTTTGAGCTGCGGCCTACTGTGTTATTGTTATGGCCAGTGTTGTTGTAGGCAGCATTGTTGTGTGCAGCATTGTTCTTCATCATGCTGTAGTAATCCTTCAGTCTTGGTGCTGCTGCATAGTTCAGCTCGTCCCGGCTGTAGTTGCTGTCAGGGGAAGAGTCTCGCTCCGTTCTGTATCGTCTCTCCAACGTCCCATTCATCCGGTGTCCCTCCTCCTTTCTCTCTGAGGAAGAGTCTCTCAGAAGGTTGCCGTTCTTCTTGGCTCTATCGTTTGTGCGCCCCCTGGAACGAGGCAAGGAACCCCCGTTGTTATTCGTGCTCTCAGGTGCTGTAGCCTCCCAGACTCCGGTCATCTGTGAGTCCTTGAGGAGCCTCCGCTCGTAAAATTTCCTCTCGGGGGTGACTGCGAGGAACCCCCCATCGTCGTTCTCCCTTTCAGGTGTGCGGTCACGATGTGCTCGCTCTGCCCTGCGGTCCATTGATTTTGCCCTTCGGCGATCTGGAGATGAGGTACGCTTTCTGGTTGGCGAGCGGTCCAGGGAGCCGCGACGCTGCATTTGAAACCTCCCGTCCAAAGTAGAACTGCTGCTTGAGATCTCTCGTCCCCTCAATTTCTCCGCAGCTGCAGCCTTCTTCCCCGAATTGTCTTTTCTCAGAGTCTTTAGGAGTTTAGAGATGCCGCTCTCGGACTCAGACTTTTTCACTTTGCGGCCTCGGCTTTTCTTGTTGCTGTTACTTTTATCGGGGGACTGCTGTCTGGGGGTAGTTTGACTGTTATTGTTACTCCAGGTGTAATGATGATGGGGGTTGAATTGCCGGCCCTGGAAGTCCATCTGATCTGGCCCAGCCCCGTCCCTTTTCATGTCTCGGCCATATGCAGCCTCCTCCAGGCGAGATGGTTTGTGAAGGTCTGGTGGGTAACTTGACTCCAATGTGGTGTGAAATCGGCTCTTGGGCGACAGTGCTTTCACTTCCGGAGTGTTTTGTGCCCCGGGTGTGGGAGGGTGCCCGTCACTGCTGCCGTCTGCAGGAGACGAGAAAAGAGCAGAGACGTGTTGAATAGAGTACCTCTCATGAAAATGAGGTAATGAGGTTCAGTAATATTATATATAACACATGTCACATACTTTGTATGTATGTATGGTTTCTTTGCTGGTTCATGAAAGTTCTTGCATTGACATGGTGACACATAGTCAATACAGATATACAAGGTAATTATGCATGCATTATTTGCCTAACCTGATGCAATCTTCCCTAGAAACAAAATACATAAATTAATAAATCACTCAAATTGATGTGTAAGTTTCTGATTTGAATTTATTAATGAGAAAAATGTTTTTAAATGATAAATTATTATCATTTTTATTGTCTAGGAGTGTAAGTTGAAACACAGGGTAATATCAGTAACAAAAGCAGGTGCAGCACAGCACGTGTAGAGCAAGGCTTATCAATGATGCAACAGGCTCCAAGAAAGTCACTCAAAACAAAATGGTGAATGAACATTAACTGGAAAAAGAAACCAAAAACAAAATAAGTGCGCTTGTTGAAAGTCTGCCAAATGAAATGTGTTGCTATGGCAGCAGTGTGTGATGAGCATTAAAATTAGTTCTAATACAAGCATCTGATCTGAGCCCAGAAAGGGGTAGGATTTGCATGTGTATGGACTCGCATAAGTTAAATAAGTAAAGCTGAACTCAGGCAACACAAGACATAAAGCATTTTTACAGTGTCAACACATCTGCACGCAAACACAAAGTAGGATGCAGGTAGGGGATGAGCTGGACAAAAGGTGTATAAAAGTGAAAGGAAAAAGATGACAGGGAGAGTGGACAGGGACAGACTTTTGGCTACAAACCGTTGTCTGATTTTGGCCCATTAGGTAGAAACAGGGCTCTCCCATCTTGTCATTCCTCATTGTACCAACAGCGAGATGAGGAGCCATCATCGCTGGAGAGAGGAGGAAGAGCCCAGCAACAAGAGACCATCAGAGAGAAAGAAGGAGGAGTGGAGAGAAGAAAACAAATAAAACAGACAAGAGGCTGTTTTACAGTAGGTCATTAGAAAGAAGGGATTTCTTGTGAAAGATAAGAAAATATTCAACTTTACATAACTTTAAAAACACTCTAAGAGTTACAAAGAAGTCTAAAAATGTCCACCGGCAGAAACCTGTAGAGATTGTTGAGAAATCATGTCATAAGTCAAACTGTTCTTTTTTCCAGTCATAGAGCATTTATGCAATAGATCCCATAGATTGTAAATGCCTTCACCAACTCAAGTGTCAATTCACGGATCAGCGATTTCTGACAACTCAGTCTTTTGCACCATAGCATCAGCTAGAATCTGCAAGTGTATTACATATCTATTGTACAGTTTCATGCTTCAGTAGTACACTGAGTGGATAGGAGAGCATTGTAGTCCACTGTATGTACAGCACAACCAATTCTTGTTATGTGCAAGAAAAGAGAATAAAACTGCGATGTTTACCTACCATATTCAGGTACAGATCCATCACCCCGTTTAAGGACGAGCCTTGCCCTCCGACCGCCATTCTTGATCAGTTCAATGGCTCGTGAATGCTTCATGTTCTTTGTGGTCTCACCATTTATCTCCAGGATTTCGTCTCCCACCTAAAACAGAGAGACCGTGTGACTGGGACAGATGGCTAATGATAGGGTTCCATCATTAATGTGCAAAGAGGAAATGTAGCCTGCCAGAATGTTTTGAGGACAAAATAGGAGGAAGAGCAGACTTCCTAGTAATGTACCCTCATCTTGCCATTTCTGACAGCAGCCCCATCCTCCGCCAGTCTCAACACATAAAGGTCCATGTTGTATTCCCGTCCTCCTCTCAAGCTAAATCCAAAGCCTTTGCTGTCTCTTTCTAGGTCCACAGAGTAGAACTCTGCATCCTGTCAGATAGAAAAGGGAAAATAATTAGAAAGTCAGAGAGAGACCTGAGAAGAGTGACTAATCCATGGTGCACAGAGGAGTCTAAAGGTGAGTTTAAACTTCACGACCAATCAAGTCATGTCCTACAAAAACTCAAAATGTCAATGGCAGTACAATACCTTGGAATGCATGAATAATTAATGCTGTTAATGCATGTGAGTAGGCTGCAAATCACTGAGCAAGGACAACACAAGGGCTGGACCCACAAACTTTCCATGCTCATCAAAAGTTTGCTCTGAACAAAAGCTTTGTCTCCCTGAACATAGCCCGGCCTTTACACAATGCTGGATATGAGCATTGCTTTAAGGGAGTGGTTCTCAGACATTTGGAACCAAACCCCCAAGATAACATACATTAGTGTTGCCATAGTCTGTGAGTACTGTAAATATAATTTTTAAGTGACACAGCACAATCATCCACACTTACCTGTGTTGTCTGAGTTTGTGAGGGCGGTGGAGGCGGAGCTCCTTTTGACTTTGAATTATTCCTTTGGATGTATGAAAATAAGACAATTTTCAAGCTTACTTTACTGTTTTAGGAAATACACTCTTCAATGATTGCATATGTTCTTTACACATGACCTACCTGGTCTCTGTTGACTGAGGTGTGTGTGTGGTGGTGATGGTAGCTATTTTCTCAGCATTAGTGAGCAGAGAAGCATTGGAGGTTTCTGAAAAGAGCCATGAAAAAAAATACAGTAAATAGGTTAGAATAAATAGTCTGTCTTTATTAAATGCCTGTGGCTGTGTTAGTTAAAAAAACAAAGAACAAAACATTGCAGTTCAGAGGAGCACCCTGAACCACCAACAGGCAACTCCATTCAACCTGATGCTAACTGCCTGTGAGGTTGTCGTTTGCCATTTGCTCATAGACCAAACTGGTTCCTTTTGTGAAAGAAAAAAAACTTGAATAAAGAGGAAAAAATATGGACAAGCATAACTTGGTTTCAACAATGTTTTTAGAAGGAAAAAACAGCAAGGACAACTTTCTTTTCTTGCTTTCCTTTAATTCCATTTTATACCAGAACGAGCACAGCATCACACATAAGTGTCCGTGACTCTGACAGGAATACAGCTCTGCCTGTATTAAACCAGAGCATCAGTCTGACTCATTTATCTAAAGCGCTTTACTTCCTCTGTGTCTTTCAGAGATGAACAATTTGATGAAGCCAAACCATTTCGCCATTTCTAGCATTTCCTGTGTTGTTAGTTAACATGCTAAAACCTAGCGAACACCTATGTGAGAGTTTGCGTCCACCCCTTTCTCCTCCAGGCTTGTGTCACAGCTCTGCGCAGGTTGCATTTCACTAACAAACACCCAGGTTTCAAAACATCTGGCAGAAAATCTGGTTGGAAATGTGGAAGTTTAGGAAGACTGTTGATGCTGTGTATTTATTTTAAAGGTTAAGATGGGAAGACTAACACCAACGGGAAGCATTAGGTTCATTATGAGCAGTAACTGATGCATCCAGTGAGCAAAAAGAGCAAATAAATAAATAAATACAGCAGAGAATGAGGGGAATTGTGGAAATACCACAGTAGCTTTTGTGGGCATCTTCACCTTCCTCCTACACAGTGACTCACTTTCTGACACAAGGGTTCACACCCTGATGAATAGTGCTCTTGCCTGTGAAAAGCATCAGTGCCCTTTGCTTCCCACCACAACCATGAATAAGTCACATCATGCTGCATTATGAAACAGCCATGCAAAGCTGGAAGCCAAGAGCCTTACCATCACCCGGGATGATCCTGAGTGAGACTGTGTTTCCAGCTTCCTTGATCAGGTTGACGATGTCTGAGTGTGACTTGTTGGTGATGGAGCAGCAGTTAACAGCCAGTATTCGGTCCCCGACTTTAAGCTTGCCGCAGCGGTCTGCTGGACTGCCCTCGATGATCCGTCCTATTTTGTGGGGCATTGCCACACAAGCATTTCCAGCTTTGTGTTAACATGTTTATTTTGTATGTTAGAACGAGCATGTGGTAATGATTTATATGATTGGTTGCATTGATTTGCATAGAATAGTGAAAGAATGGGAGAAATGTGGAGAAAAAAAGAAAGAGGAGGAAAAAAAGTTAATTATCCATATCACCATTTCCTAATTAACCCAAAGAACCCACAATGTGCAGTGCATTATGATTTAGCAGGTTTTTGGCAAATTCATAGAATATATTACATTTCATGTAAATTCTTAGCAAAGCATGTCAAAAGCACAGGCTTCACAGGCTCCTAGCGGATGCAGAAGATGTCCTTTGGTCTGACATCTTAATTAATGGGCTGTGAAGCAGGCAAATCACTGGATCAATAAGCATTCAGTCTTTGTAAAATGTTCAACTAATTGAGCTGTGGTATCTTGACCAGCACAGAAAATGCTGCAAATTTCAAGAAGAGATATGCAGCCCATAGCGTGGAACAAGTCCTGAAGTCAAATGCAAACTTAGCAAGACTGATCACAGTGAAGCGACAGCGTTCAATACAGTTCAATACAGAGTTCTTCTCTTCATCTCCACTCCTTACTCAACCTTCTCCATGCACCCTGAAATCTTTGTAGCAATTATATCACCTGACTGCACAGTTGCCCTTCCTCTGTCTTGATTGAAACAAGCATTTGTATGCTGTCACTTTATCTAAATAATGAGATATGGGACATTACACGGCTGGTGGGGATTTAAACTCAATCTGCTAAGCATCATGACAACCACAGGTTAGCGTATGAGGGAATAAGAGGGGGGATGGGCCCTGCTGGGCTGATGCAAAATCGTTTGGATTTTGATGTATCAGAAACCAAATCAGCTGAAAATGCTGTTTTTACCAAAACTGAAAGCATAAAGTTCCCCTTGATGAATGCTAAGAGCAATGTTTTACCTCAAATGTATAAAGCAATCCCACATGGTAAGAAACATAAGAAGAGTGAGTACAGGGTGCTACAGCATGATCCCAGATGTAAGGCATGAAAGCTCAGTCTATTCATCTCATTCTCTCCCAAAGATGAATTTAAGATGGGAACACAGAGGGGCAAAAACAAGAACCTTTTAAGGCTAGAAAATGTTCAGATGATGTCCTTTCCCTGCTGTCACAGGTGTCATCATTAATAACACATCAATTCTTGTGATGCATTTTTTCAAAGCATCACCATTAGCCATGGGATCAATGACACTTCCCCTGAGCAGTTAGCATGTCTATAGCACCATCCATTCTTATGCTTCACCCATGACACAATCACAGTACATCATCATAACAGGGTCTAGGTACACAAGGGTCCTTGGTTTGACAATTGAGTTTATCACTAAGACAAAATTTGTTCAAGGACGACACCTGCAGTTCCTCCTCAATGCCTGAGTAAGTTTGCTACACACAATCCTGCTCTTTAGCTGTGATGCTTAAATGGTAAAGACTGCTACGGAGTACTGCTTAGTAAACTTCAATTACATGCTAAATGAACAATTAAGGGATGCTGTAAGGGATGAATATGTGATGGTGGAATTTGTGATCAAGCTGCAAAAAGCCTGATCCAGAGGGAGACTGCTCTTCTTATGAAGAGTTCTGTGACCTCAGCCTGAACACTTCTGTCAAAGTCTATGTTATAATGTCTATGTTAAAGTAATAAGACGATTAAACTCAACAAGGACAAACTACAAATATATGGTAATTCTGCCAGATGATAAAATCAATAATTTATTTAACTCATGTGGTGCCTTTATGTTCAGTACTTTCTTTAAAACTTCTCAGTTATTCCTACTAGTTGATGTCAGTTTGAGCAAAATTTGGAAAAAGTTAGTCACTGATGTGTGTTAGTGGTTGTGCAGTGTGTACGCATTGTTGCCTTGCAGCAAAGAGATTTCTGATTTGAATCTCAAGCTCTCTGCAGTGAATTTGCATAACTTCTTGTGATTTCTCCTGCTGTCCAGTGTTTGTGTGGTAGTCCGATTACATGCTTACTGGAGAACAGCTAAACTGTATATGTTAATCAACTGTCACATGCAACCTTTGCAGAATGTCTGCAAAAATGAAATAATGAAAATGAAATCATTTTCAAATAGCATGCAGTTATTCAAAACTAATAAATTATCCAAACTATTGAGTCATATTTAAGTCTAAATACACCCATGTAATCCTTAAAACGCAGAGTAAAATTTTACACGTCAAAACTAATTTACTTTTCTAGCAGTTCCTTTCACTTACCGAAGGTGGTGCCAGCATCCGGCCTGGAAACAGATGACACAATGACGAAACCGAATCCCTCATTCTCGCCACGCTGGATCTCCACATCGTACGGCTGCAGAGAAGCAGGCACCACTGCACTCCCGCTACCACCTCCACCACCGCTGCCTATGCCGCTGGTAGAACCACTACCAGAGCTGACAGTGTTGAGTGAATTCTGGCTCCCCTGAGGGGTCCTCTTGCCTTCTGTCAGGCTAGGTGCCTGGGTGCTGCTGTGATGGGAGGAGGCCGGTGACGGGGGAACATCACCCTCTCCTTTAGACACTGGGAATAATGAAGGGGTTAGAACAGACTGTTTATGTGCTGTAACTTTACATGTGCAAATGAAAAACACAATCTGAAAGAAAACATCATAGTAATGCTAAGTTCACCTCCATATCCAGAGCTCTTGCGTCTGACAGTGAGGTTGACATGGCCTTGTTTGGCTGCCTGCTGCATCAGCTGCACCACCAGCTGGTGAGACTTCCCCACTACTGCTGTGCCGTCTACACAGATGAGCTCATCACCCGACCGCAGGCGCCCATCTTCATCTGCGGCCCCATATTTCACTATGTGTCCAATGTAGATCTGCAAAAAGCAGGGACTCACCAATGAATGAGAGTAATCTTATTTCATTGTGTCTATTCACAAAGTCACATTAATACGACAGTGTTACCATTATGACACTAAGCTAATTAAGAATTGTTATTTTGCAATTCATTAAATCATTAGAAAAGAGAATGCAGTGACTCAGTGTGAGAAGGCCAATGCAGCCTGTTAGGGCATTAAAAAGCTTTGTGCTTTAGGCATTATGAGGGGGTGTGCATGAAGCACTGACAGAAAGAAGCACACAGGCATTGTGAGCCATCTTTGCTACAAACAAAAAGCACTACTGCTTTTGGACCAGACCTGAAGCTTCCTGCCATTTTATTTCACCCTATTCTTCAATTTCTGCCTCTTACTCTTCTTCTGACTCCCCCCTTTAAGACAAATATATGACGCACAATTGCTAGGATTGGTGGATAAGGCCTTTGCTTCACATAACAAGCTGTTTATGTGAATCTCTAGAGAGCTGCAGCTCCAGTTAGGAAGGGAGACTGATGTGTTGAGATTTTATGCTATTCTGTTTTAAAGGCAGGCTGAACAGAAAAGAAGAGTGAAAACAAAAAACCACGAAAGAGTTTCATATAGTTAAATGCTATATATACACTTTAGTCTTTTAGTTAATGAGTTATTACTGTAAACAAATAATGAGATATAAGGAATGCTTACAGGTTCCCCAGGCTCATTTCCACCCAAGATGCGAAAGCCAAAACCTGTATCCTTCCGCCAAAGGAAAATGTCTTGCTCCTGGCAATCTGGCACTGAAATACACACAAAATGAGTTAGAAGATCCCACAGGAATCAACAAATCTGCAAGCTTTAAGATTTACATAATTGCTGACAGTATGAACCCAAAAAATTGTCTTGTCAACTTCAATTTACTTAATCAATACATAATTGTATTTTCCATTTCAGGCCTGCAACACGTTATAGAAAAGATGTAGAAAGATGTTCTAATACTGAGGACTCCAATCTGTAAAGTGATGCATGTGTGCTTTAATTTGTTCATTTAGTGTTTCTCCTGTTAAGTTAAGGCACTCATTTCTGTTATATTATCTTGTTTTGAAATGATTTTCTGATTAATTACTGTCCTCTTTGAAATAGTTTAATATTTTCTTTGGTATACAGACACAAAACAAACTAAAATTAAGGTGAAAATAGTCTAAAATATTGAATTTGCAATTAAGGAAATAAAGCTGCTTTATAAACTGCTTTATATCCATATTTTCAATAACTTCTCTCTTAATCTAGAGACTTCTCTATAGATTTCGTATTGGTTGCCCACAGTCACTGGGCCCTTTGGCGGTGCTGATTCAAAACAGGCATGATTATGTCATGGAAAGGAATCTGCATGGATTCAGGGACTCTGTCAGAAATCATTCTGTGACCATATTTCACTGTGCCATGCACAAATAGAATTCTGTATATGTGAACATGACCCAGAAGTTACATCATCTTTTGAAAACATATGCGTATTTATGAAATGGCCTGAAGGAAAGTGCAAGCTGTTCTGTGATCACACAGAAATTTCAAGTAGTTATGAAAAATCGTGGACACTGCTACCTCTGGACTAAAAAGGAAAGAAACTATCCAGCTTTTTTTTAGTTAAAAAGATATCTTCTCCATGTAAGGATAAAACTGGCCATTTAAACACGTGGAAAGGGCCTGCCAATGTCTAAAGGGTGTTCCCTGGATACTGAAGCCAGACTAAGCTAAAGTGAATATTACAGCTATATACTATTTTAGTGTTGCTTCATAAAAGATGAGTCCAGGTGCAGGACTGGCAATTTATTGAAAGAAATCCTAATCCTGCAGGTGCCCCTTTATCTGCATCACATGTAATAATTTGTCTTTTTCCCATGCAATGTATCTCCTCTTTTTTTTCTTTCCATCAAAAACACAATCACATTCATTCCTGCAAATTTGCATCTCACATCCATAGATGGAGCAGACTGTGGAGGAGGACACAGGCAATTCGGTAAAAGTCTGTTCAACCCACAGGGCCAGTACACACAGGAGGCGCCGGCCTTTTTTTTAATGCTCTGCCGGCTGTCTACAAGGCTGCCGTGCAGGCCGGTTCTGAACCCACTAGCTTCTGTACTCCCCTTCCACATGAGTTTAAATTATACCACTACCACAAGACTTGCAATTAACCTTCCAGTGACCAGTAAAAAGTAGTGATTAAAACTAAAAGTAAACAGATTTCATCCATTGGTTTTCTTTTTGGTTCTTTGAAAGGTTTGCTCTCCCCAGTCACTTAGAAGTGTACAAGTCTTTTAAATGAGGGAAGTAACAAACTATGAGCGTGCTGCTCATGTTAACACCAGCTTTACACAGCAGCATCAAAGTGACGTCTGGTGGATGAGGCTACTTGATGACATGTTTGTTGCATTGCTATCAATACCACATACAATGTGTTTCACTTAAGAATAGCTAAAGAAAATTATGTCCATGTCAAAGGTGCTTACAATAGACCTGCAACATTCACACATATCTTCCAAAGATTTTTCAAGCTGGCAGGAACAATCTGTAGCAAATGTAGAAACCGTTTGTGCTCTCAAACTGAAACAGCTCTGGCAAATTTAAGGCTTCACATCCATGTGTGGAAACTACTACAAAAGGAAAGCACTTAAAATCTGTGAATAGAGAAACAGGAACGCTGTAAATTAAAATACCACAGCCTTGAAAACTGATGGAAAAAGGCTTGTGTCATTCCATTCATGAATGGAGTTTTTTTAAATTGTAGACCTCAAATTTGACCTTTTTGCATCATCGGAAATGTAATTGTTGGGATATTTGCACTGGATTTCTTCTGTTTGTTATCTGGAAGCCTACATGCAAGTACTCTAGAATTCCCAGCCAATCTTCCCAACCAAAACTAAAGAAGCCTTATAGGTAAGAAGTTAAACTTCTTCAAAAACTAAATAGTACTCCAGCTGCCTTCTCTTAAAGGATTTACAACTCACCTTTCAAGAGCACTGTACTTTCACTGAAATAGCACACTTCAAGTGAGCACAGTGAATGCATGAATGCACCTCCTCACAAATTCAAGCCGTGTGTGCTGGCGTGTAGCAGCTTGAATAGATATGAAAATACAGACAGAATCTAAGATTCTTAGCCATTCTTTGTTTCTCCTTTTCATTTAACTGTACTGTATCTCCTCTCTTCCCCAACTGGCCTAAAAAGGGGGCTATAGCTCTATCAAAGGTTATCAAACTGTTATACCAATCATCTGCAGCTTAAAGCAGCACTAGCAAAGCCCCAGTTAATATTTCATCAGCACCAGTCCTAGATTCTACATGCTGCTATTATTATTAACCAACACTGCAACTCACAGCGTGTAGGACCAGCATATCTGGCTAGGAACTATTATAAATCACCGACAAGCTAACACGTTAAACCTGCCGAACGTATCACCCATTTACAGTCATAAAACTGAATATTTGGCACCACCGAGCTGCATTTTACAGCATCAACAACCCTAACTTCCACTGACACATCCCCACTGAGGTAAAAACAGGATGTTTGAAGGATGAAGTGCAGCACATCTCATGGACCTTTCCATCACAAACACTCCCAGCATCTCCCCATGAAAAATGCAATAACAAACCACGAGGGAAGGGAGAGTAACTTCATGCAGTGGAATGTCTTAGTTTGGGTACTACATCAACTATTACCTAAATATAAAGCAGGATGACAAAAGCTGTTTTGGTTTGGCTTGTATATATCATACATCTCGCCATGATGTAGAATCCAATGTTATCTTCAGTGTCTGCTCTGAAATTAGTGCACTTTAAATTCTTGGGTGCATTGAAATGACAGGCTGTGTATAAGTGGCACAAACAAATACTCTGATGCTTCACTCATCTCCTCACACGTGTGTTGTCAAGGACAGCTCTCTCTGGAGGCATCTTTTGTCACAGCATGATTTAAAAGGCAAATGTGAAGCATAAACACAACAAGAAGTGCAACTGCACTTTGTTTTAACCTTGGATATTTTAAAAGATTGGTTAGTTTGTTTTGTTTTATTTTGAACTCAAAGATGACACAATGGATGGTGATCACCTAAATCTGCATCCACCATTAAGGTTAAAAAGTCAATATTACTGCTATTAAGACAAACTTTGCAGACCAAACAATGTACTCACATCGACTCTCGTACATGCTCCTTGACTGTGCCCAGATCTTAAAAGGGTCTGGTTTCTTCTGCAGGGTGAGGGTGCCATCTGCAGGGTTAAAGGGGGGCAGGCCCGGCAGAGGTTGGGTGGGGGCAGCTGGAGTGGGAGCTACTGTCTCACTGGGCATGGCAGAGGGTGGGTGGCTGGGAGAATCTGTGTGGGTGCTGCGATGGCTGCACACACTGTGCTGGGAGCTGCTCTGGCTGTCTTTTCTCTCCAACTGGTGCTGGGTGGAAAAAAAAACAATCAGAAAGAGATGCATATAAGTGAAGGATGGCAAAAGTATAGATGTAAAAACAGGAGACGGAGATGCAGGGCGGTGAGAGAATATGAAAAATGAGTCAACGATGGGTAAGAGAGTACGAAAAAGCATCCAAGGTCATCTTTTTTAGATGTTACAGTCATTTCTTTCTGACAAAAAATGTCAGAAGAAATTACATGGTTTCCATGGTTGCAAGACATCAGTTTGTGGGGGGGAAATATTAATGAAAAAAGAACCAGTTTTTTTATTAATCTAGTGGCTGATTTTATTGGTATTTTATGGGCAGCACTACTTATTCAATTTCTGCAGCCAGAGCATGTACATATCATTATGCTATTATTTGCAGATGCACATTGAAAAAACTTTCCAATCATATAAAAAAAAGCACTTCTTGGAAAATCTGATTACTGACAGTGAAAAGTGGCAAAATTAACAAATAAATATTTTTATGCTGCAAATAATAAAGCAGTGCATAAAAAAGTAGAGGTCATGGCACTGTTGCTCACGTCTCACCAATCACACTGTATGAGCCGAGGGGTCAAACTCCAATAATGCTTCCTAATGAGGACAACAGCCATACAAAATTGACTTCTTATTTGATCAAAGGGGACTTGCTTAATGAGGCGGGACAACGCAATCTCTCTTGTGTATTGGAGGTTACTGTGAGCATCTATTTAGACTCTTAACTGGAGGCAAAATGGTTGTTCTTAGCTGACACAAAGTTGCATGCAGTGTGACATTTCACTGACACACTACAGAGGGAGAAACTGGCTTTTCCTTTGTGGAAAGTTAATCTGTAGTGAAAGTCAGGCAGGGCCAGTATCGGTCCCACTCGGCCACCTACCGACACCTACCCCCCTCTTTCAACTCCCACTCTATGTGACCTGGATAGGTAACACCCACATCTCTGATGGATACCAAATTTAATCCTAATCCTAATATCCAGTCGGCTCAGGGAAGGGCTTGTAATGTCCATTAAAAAGACATGGGACAAGGTTTTCCTCCTCTGAAATAGTGGGAATTGAACCTGTCTGAAAAAAACATAACTGTATGGACATCCACGGGTTAAATTGGTTGGCAGTAATTGAAAGCATGGCCAGTCTTTTCTGAGTCTGAATCGATTTTTTTATCAGCTTGAGCTGAATTGTAAAAAATCAGGAGGCATTTGCTTGTTAAACTCCTGTATAGCTGGAAGTCCCCAGAGAAAACCTCACGCTGCTCACAGATCTTCAGACTCGTTCTCCCCAATTTCTTCAATCCCACTTATCAATCACAACAAGGAGTCACACTGCAGTCTGTTATGGTTTTCTCCTGCAGTTACCCCAGTCAACTCCTTCCCCCACCCCTCTCTTCTCTTTGCCCCAGCTCATTGTAGCGTCATTACTCCTCTTCTCAATGTCAGTGTTCTTTCTATATATATGTGGGGGATCATAGTGATTTGCTGCTGCGTTTTCACATTGGTCTTCCCCAACCTCTTTTCCTATCTTTGTTCATGCCTTTCTCTCCCATCTTCCCTCAGCTTTAGCTGTCTGCCCTCCCCAACAACTGGTCACTGTTTCAGTGCTCTGCCCAGGCTACGCTCAATCAGTCACTGTGGCAGCATGGCAGGAGAGGAGGATGTAGAGTGAAATGAGGATATGTAACAAAAATAAGTGACAGCATGGAGACAAAAACGGCTTAAAACAAAAAAGAAAACTAGCAATACGAATTAAGGAAAATGATTAAAAAGCAATGTAGAAAGAGTAACTGAGATCTAAAGTGAAGAGAAATGACAGCAACAGGAAAAAATGCTAAACAGCAGAGCAAGAGTTATATGTCACGTCTGTCTTTTGTTCTTTAAATAGCACTTCTCTCTGTCAGGGCGTGCAATGAGATGCACACACACACACAAAATAACTGAAGACATAGTACTTACCACCAGCTTTGGACTCCTCTTGGCTGGCACCACTCCTGCAAAACATCGGCAGAGAGACAGAGAGAGCATTAATGACCTGCGGTGCTCCTCCTCCGTCCCTCTTAGTCAAAACCTCCTTCAGACGAACGGATGAACCCCTGGTTCCTGCTGCAGAGCAGAGCACAACTGGTCCAGCTCTGTTGCTTTCTCTCTCTGAACAGCACACTGTACTAGGTTGCTTGCTAATCTAAGTGATCTCCTCCCCCTGTGCTGTATCCCGCGCTTCTCGGTGCTCTCACCCGTGCTATTAGCAGAGAAGCTACTGATCTATCTGGATTAGACAGACTGACCAGTACTGCAGCAGAGCAGGACTGCTGTTGGTACAAGCTACAGGTCCCTGAAGCATCCACAGATCTCCCCTTTCTGATCTGCAAGGCACCTATCGCCAACACGAACTCTCCGGGATAATCTTCCCTGTTACCCAAACTGAAGAAATACATCAAAGGAAAGTCAGAGTTTCAGCCTTGATATGCACATCTTTTAAAGTAACTACAGAGCTGTTTCCTCTCAACTCCACTGCCTTATCCAAAGCTTGAGAAGCTGATCTTCTCTCTCTGCCTCCTTTTTTTTTCTTGTCCCTCCCCCTTCTCTTCTTCTGAACACGATGACTTGCTGTGCCTTTATCCATCTCTACCTCTCTTAGATAACAAACTGTAAAAATTAACCAGGAAGATTAATCACATCTGTGCTAATGAAATATTAATATCTTGGGTAATTCACAGAATGCCAGCGTAGAAAAAATACAACCTGACTCAACTTTTATTACATTTATTTAGCTAGTTCCTCTACCTCAATGCCATTATTATCTTTTCAGATGGACTCCACCTAATGGTTTAACCCTCATGCAGCCCTTTTACTGCTTTCCAAAAAAGACTGTCTTCCCTTTTGCAGGGACTTACTACAGCACAGTGTGCTGAGACAAAAATAGACAAATGAATGCATGGACGACATGAGGTGGGATTGGGACAAGAGCTTGCCGTTGCCTAGGCAGTCAAGTAGCTTTGTATACAATAGCAACAGTCTGCTTTGTTAAATATGGTAAGTAGCACATCACATTTGTTTTTATCTGCAGACCTCTGATCCCCTGCTGCTTACTTTGTCTTCAGTTTTGCTGTGATAATGTCTAAAACATCTTTTACTCAGAGCATGCAGTAACATTAACACACAACATGCAAGCATCCATCTTAGGCTCTTTCTGCTGCATTGGCAAAAAAATCATTAAATGTTAAAACTCTGTTGCTGCAACGCCCCTCTCTACACAATTCATAATTTATCCCTATTTTCTCCTACATGCCTTCGCTATGGTCTCTCGGAGTATCGTACGCCAGTTACTGGACCATCTTGGCTGCATCTGGGCAGCTGAATGATTTTTTTTTTGTGGGTCTAATTTAGTGTTTGCACACATATTTGTGGGTGTGACTGACACAGAAGGGGTTTACGTCACAGGGTCAGATGTCAAAAATAACTGTTTCCCTTTACAACAGCAGGTTATGTGACCCTCAAGCTCGAGATTACATCGTGTGGAAGGGCAAACAAAGCCTTAACATTTAAGTAACCTGAGAAAATAAGGAAATTACCAAATAAATTTGGCCATATTTACCTATTCAGCAAAGGGGAACTAAATTTAACCATTCAGTAAATACATTTCAGAATAAAGATGAAATAAAGATTTGATGGTGAATAAAATGGAATGACAACAACCACTGGGTCACTTTTGGCAGGTTTTTAATAAGCTGCCTTGCAAATGCAAATTCTCACATGAAAAAAAATCTTCAAATCTACTTAACTTGCTCCAGCATGGTGATGCTGATGTTTATAATTCAGAGCTGATTGAATCTAGTTGAATGTAGCATTTATAAGCAGCTAAAGCTCAGTGAAAGAAATAGGGGAATTGCATCATCCTGATATAAATACATGTCTTTGAAGAATCATCCATAAATGTATTCATGCTATAAATATGTGATAGGAGCATCGCAGGTATGCAAGAAGGTGAGCATTTATTCATGCACAGCACAAAAAATATTGACAAGTGTGCAGGAACATATCCTTACAATATGCTACTGGTACCATAATCCTGACACATTTTACTCTGCTGCTGCCACTGAACGACATTAAAGCTCGATATCCCATACACAAATATTGCTCTGTTTCAAAGAGTCAGGATTTATCACTAAGGTTGGAAGACTGACTTAAAATGCCTGGTTTTATTATTCCCCAACCTGGATGAGAAAGGTATTTCCAATTCAAAGGAGTAAAAGCAAACAGCATTTTTTGGGTTATCCAAGCAGCTCTTATTATTACAATGGAGAAGACATTTTCCTTAACAGAGACAAAACAGTGAAGTTTGAGTTTGGCACTTCAGAGGGTTACAGCTAAAGCTGCTAATGAGGTAATAACTATACAACATCCAAGGCAGTAAATATGCTCACATGGCTTCTTAAATAGAACATACTCACATTATCGCTGCAACATTAGCACATAGCAACAACAATATCTGCTCAGCCGATAAAAGATTTTGCGTACAATCCAGTACTGGTAATGGAGGTGTGGGTGGGACACTCTTATAACTGGATTCGCTCTGAAACATGTCCTTGCCATCTATCATATCTCATCAGAAAATGACCCTGGATTTCACCCTGACATGCAAACATGGTTTTTCTCTGGTGAGCAGCAACAGAAAATATCATTCAGGTTATGTTGCATTTCAGCATTGTCGCGTGGGCATTGAATATCCATGTGGGGGTACGACTCTTTCACTGCACTGAAAAACTTGAGCGTTTCAAAGTGAACCTGCAACACCATGAATGCCCAAGTGTTTCAATATGCTGCTGAGGCCGCGGCCTTGGTGGATCTAAGCTGAGCCCACACAGAGTGAGTGAATAGTCCTTCCTCCAGGTTTTCTATATACTTTGTTAAAGGGAGTACAACATGCGTAATGTCCTCCTTTGTGTAAAGCAAGCCTGTCAACATTTGCCCTTGCTCTACCTATAAGATGGTCCCATTATCTGATCGTCTCTCAATCCACGTACGCTAAATGATAATGTTTTCTTTCATATACGATATCATATTTCATTCCTATACTTCCATTTTATTGCCCCCTTTCCTGTTTTCATTTACTCTCCTCTTTCTCTCTCTCTCGCTCTCAAGGGACAGAAGCGCTCTGCACGATTGTCATGGCAACAACGATGGAAAGACAAGATGGAGGAGTCATATCTGGCCTGCCCTCCTTTATAGGGGAGGATCTTGTGGGTGAGAATGATGGATGTTATATTTATTTCTTTGGGGGAAAATATTGCTTTAACTAGCAAGTCACTAGATCATAAATAATGTTTGCAACTGTTTTTATTACAAGAGAAATTATCAAATGTTAAAAAAAAGCAGCCTGGAGAGCAGGTTTGCTGCAAATGTTTCAGTTTACTGTACAGTCAGACAAGAATGAATACATTTATAGAGAAGTATTTGTTAAGAATTTTTAAAAAATAATTAGAGAAAGATTATCATGATTTCATGATGACTAACTTAGAATAACACAAATAACACAAAACTAATATTTTACATTAATTTATCAAAAAATAAAGGGTGATAATACACATTTGGAAGTATGCATACAAACCTGAAACAAACAATGTAAGACTGAACTGAAAGTGAGTGGGAATTAATTAATTAATGATGATCATTTATCATCTGTGCATTGTAGGAGGAGCTTAAAAAGCATGAAAATGTGCCCTTCGGGAGTTTAAAGCTGCTCTTCAAAGGAAGCTCCTCTATAAGCAGGATCATAGCTGATGTTTACTTTTTCTTGATGCCAAAGTTATATTTGCTCCTTTTGATCAGTTGTTTGTTTGAACCTTTTTTACACTTCCCTTCAAAAATATACACATTAGGTTCAAACTATTCCTGACTTCTGCCTTACGCTTTCACAACATTATCTCATCTGCAAAATGTAGTTGCTGGACTGTCATGATACAGACTTCAGCATTTTAAAGCCAAAATGGGGTTTTGTTCATTTATTAAGTACCTTGTTATTACTGCAGGAAGCTCTAAGGCAATGCCTAAATGAACAGCAGCGTTCTGCTACACACTGGAATATTGCCGGGAAATTTCTGAACTTTCTGTTAATGTGTTTGAGACGATCCACCAGCAAATTATTCTGCAACTATTCAGTCGCACTAATAAGTATAAATACTGAAATACTATTAAAATATATACTTTTTTTTATCATTTTGTTGTGCAAATTGGCTAAGATTTAATATAAATCTGTAAAAATATACTAGGCTCTTTTTTTTCCCTCCATATCTTGTCATGTATCAGGGTTACATTACTTCTTTTACCCCACAAGATATGAGAATAAACAATCTTGCTGAGTCTTGATTCAGAAGCTGCAGACTGATGAGTCAGAGATAAACAGATTAAAGCTTCTTTTCTTTGAGCGGAAGTATTTCTTACTTCTCTTCTTCTGTACATCTCAAAGGGCTAATCCCTTCATATATGCTCCCCTCACCAAATTTCCAGGACTATTCAGCAAATCTCACACTCTCTGCTCTAATCATCCACCTTTAATCTCTTAAAACATGATCTCCGACTTTTTATTTCTGATCTTTTCTTCTTATCAGACTCCTTTAAACTAGTGTTTGCAAGCAATTATAAGCAGACAGCCAGTGACCTCGTGAAAGGTCACACCATCTTCAAACACAAACCGGAACATCTCAGCCCCAAGGACCATTGTTATTGAATACAGCTGTAACTACTGTGTGATGAAGACTATACTATGGATTTACTCATTTAAATGATGGATGATTGATGTAACTTCCCAGAGTCAGAACAGATTATTTTATTTATTTATTCATTTTTGCCTTGTAGAAGTAGATTTTTTCTTGATAAACTAGAAGGGCCTTTACACTCAACAGTAGCATGATGATTTAAATTTATTGTATTGTTAAATGTGATTACCAGGATAGGTTCCAGCTCCCCTGAACTGGAATAAGATAATGAAAGGATGGATAGTATCTCCAAATGTGTGAAGCAGGTATGATTAAAATTTTTGTCCCAGTTTGTGTCACAACAATTTTACACCATAAGTGCTCAATTTCATGGTAAATTCAGATTTTTGTTGCTTTGCAGGGATTCACTTGTGTAAATTTGTTCATAAATCTTAGATGCTCTCTGAGGTTTGCCTCAGGTCACTTTATCGCCATATCAACTGGTGCTAAACGTGCCTCAGCGCCCACCCATCACTCCATCCTGAAGGCTGTGCGTGTGCCAGTTGTCAATGAAAACTATTGTACAATGTTTATGCTTAAACATTTTTGACAGAAGGTTGCTGGTTTGAGCCTCGGCTCAGACAGTGGCCTTTCTGTGTGGAGTTTGCATGTTCTCCCCGTGTTAGCGTGGGTTCTCCCCGTGTTAGCGTGGGTTCTCTCCGGGTACTCCGGCTTCCTCCTACATCCAAAGACATGCACCTTGGGGATAGGCTGATTGGAGACTCTAATTTGTCTATATGAGTGTGCATGGTTGCTTGTTTATTTGTGCTGGCCCTGTGATGGACTGGCGACCTGTCCAGGGTGTACCCCACCTCTTGCCCAAAGTCGGCTGGGATTGGCTCCAGCCCCCTCGCGACCCCGTTCAGGGAAAAAGCGGTAGATAATGGATGGAGGGATGGTTGTTTTTCATTCCAGGAAAATGATTTAATTGCTGTTACTTATAGTGTCTAATGGACTACAGAGATATTTGGAACAATTTTGTCAAATGACAGAATAAAAAAAAAACACACATTATTCCTACTCATTTCACAACATAAACCAAACATGTCCATGAAAATATCCCAATAACAGTAAGTTATGAGTACTGCCCTCTTCTGGCCACTTCTGAGGGTGCTGTTCCTGTGTCTTATCAGCTGGTCATTCACCTGAACCCACAGTTACAACAGGGCAGTTTCAAAGCCAATGCATATTATCTGCAGAGCTGTCCATCACTCTAACAGCCTTAAAGACCATCTGTAGCCTCCGACTCATTTCTCCTCAATTTAATCCCTCTGCTTCCCTCAGTGGTATATGAGCTATAATATTATCCTCTGTAATGCATATGTATCATTCAGCCTTTCTCTCTCTCCCTCACCCACACACACACACACAAGTCCATAATGATGCTGACATTTAACACAATAGAGTAGTGTTATTCCAGTGGCAGTCCACAAGGTCAACTCATTAGAGGACATAATTGATGTGGGGATTGTAGCCCAACCTGCCACTAATACAGAGCTAGGTTAGCCAACATGAATGGCAATTTAGTAACAATAAAGATTGGGCACAAATGAGTGCCCTCAAATGTCATTCTGCGTCTGTGTGGATAGCTTACTCGCTGGTAGGACAATTAGTTTTGTTGACATCTCAGTGAGAGAATCATCCATCTCTGGATTGTTCCATGTAAACATGCAACATGTCAGAATATGGAGAGTAGAAAGCTGGCAAAGACCCCCCCCCCCCCCCCAAAAAAAATAGAAAATAACAATACATGAATATGATTAATGTATGAGTACATTAATGAAGATCAAAATAACAATTACACTACAAGTCAGCTGAAGCTAAATCAATCAGAAGTGAATATCCAGTCATTTTCTGCTTCATACACAGAAGTCTCCATCAACATAATTATTTCAGATCGTAATAAGGTGTGAAAACATCGTGCCAAACTTTTCACATGAGCTGCTTCAGAAAGTATGTGATTAAGACTGATATATAAGTCTCTGACCTAATGTGCTGTTCATCTCCTGCACTCATTCATCCATCTTGACTCTTCACCCATCCTCCCACCTCTTCCCACATTCATCTGCTCACCCACTTCCATTTTATCTCATCTTATCATCTCTGTACCTCTCCTCATTTCATCCCAATGAGTCCGAGCATTTTCAACCTGCCACCCACTGTTTTCCTCGCTTTTGTCTCTAGCTCCTTTACTATGTCACTCTCTGAGTGCCAACTATAAGCTATAAGCTGTTTGATGTGCATTATTATGTATGTATCATCTTACAGCTTTTCATGACAAAACTTTACTTCCTGTAGGCATTTATCCACACCTGTTAAAAAATACCTCAAATCAAAGTGTGAAACATACCTCTTTGTACCAGCATAGTGACCTCACTCCCCCGGGGACATTTGCTCAGCAGATCCACCACTTGGTTGTGAGTCATATTCTGCACGTTCCTCTTGTTGACCTCCATCAGAATGTCGCCTTCTTTTAAACCCCGGCACCGCGGATAGTCCACTATCTGCTTGACCCTCTGGCCTCCTCCTGTCAGGCTGTCAGCAATAGTGAAACCAAAACCTTTGTCTCCTTTCTCCATGTGAATGGTGATCAGCTCAGGTTGTGTGGCTATAGATGAGGCCAGGGTGACCACATCGCTGGAGTAGCTATGGGATCCATTTGATGCGACCTCAGCTGAGGGACTATGCGGTCGTGGCTCACGTATACCATTAATTGGTCCTGCCTGGTTAGCAGGTAAGTCAAACGTCTCTTGTCCATTGACAATGATCGGTTCCTTGTCCAAGATCGCCACTGAGGTTACCAGGCTGGTGTTGGGGTCATCTGGGTCAAAAGGCAGTGGGTAACCACGACACAAAGCCAGGTCCACCATGGAGCCGATAGGGATGGACTGGAAGATTTTTACCACTTGTGCATGAGTGTAGCCCAGCACAATGGTGTCATTGACACTTACTATCACATCACCTGCGTAATGGGGAAAAAACACTGTTGGTGATGCTTTATTTGTACTATTAAATTATCAAAATAATGTTGCATAGATGTAGTTATTAATACACAGTGTTTAAGCAGAAGAAATCTGAAAGGGAATAAAAAATGCTGGGAAAGAACAGAGGTGTGTTACTAAACGATTACAGTGCCCCCTGTGGATGGTGGATGTGTACTACACCTGTCTCCATCTTGCCATCCACAGCTGCAGGACCATCCAGCACCAGACTCTTGATCTGTAAGAATTCATCAGGCTCATCACCTCCAACCACAGTGAAGCCGAAACCTCTCCGACTTTTTTTCAGCTTTGTATTGATAAATGTTCCTTTCAGCTCTGCTGGGTTTCTTGTGAAGAAAGGTTTTCCTCCTGCAGAGTGAAAAATCAACAACTGGTTTCCTGGTTGTTTTTTTTTTCTAAATGAATAAGTGTAATACGTCCCTTGCAACAATTGTTCAACACACATTTCAAAGTCACTCCATTAAAGTAAATTGGTTTCTTGTAACAGTTTAACTAAAAATGCATAAATAAATGGCTTCCGTCAGTCACACCTAGCTACAATTAGGTAGCTGCAACATATGATATATACAGGCCTAAAAGCATAAAGATTTACGTTTGACTCCTGTAGGACCGGGAGGTAGAGCTGGTGGGACTTTGGGGTCCCTGTAGGTCTCCAGGTGGTTTGGAACATAGTTTGCGAGTGGAGCTGCTGCTGATGAATGCTCTTCTATCCACTCTGCATTGGTACAATTATTCACACTTTAATCTAAACACATTTTGCATGCCCATGTATTTACATGCCACATAAATGCAAACATATCAACACTGAACTGCAACATACAAACAGAGCTTAAGCACACACTATATGTGCTGTGTTTTTATCTGCACTACTCTATCAATTTCTACAATTGGTGCCTTTTGCATGTGTGATCATGTGAAACCTATAAGTAGAGTTTACCTATACTAAATGTATTCATAATATATTTTCAGACTCTGGCTTCTTCCCACTGACCAAAGACATGCATGTTAGGTTAATCGGTTACTCTAAATTATCCCTAGCAACCTGTCCAGGTATGGTAATGGTTTTAACCCTCTGAATGCTACAGTATGAGCCCAATTTTTTTTAACTGAGTGCATTCTGGTAACCTGGTGCAATTCTAGGTATGTTGAAACAAGAACTTTTTTTTTTATTTGATTTTGGTTGTTTGCAAATAATGGTAAAAGTTGCACAAAATCTAAAGCTAAGCATTTGTTTGCTAACATTTCAGCTGCAGCTCTCACCTAGTGGTTTAACAATGTCTGTGCTGAAGTAAATATCTCCCCTTTTTTTGAATGGTATGCAAAATAAATGATCAAATACAATGTGGCATACAGTATTCATGGTAATAAAGCACACAAATTAAAACCTAAACACCAACACCACACCAGGGCTTAGGCCAGCTTTGTATTAGTAAAAAACAGCTAAATTTAAGAACTATCAAATTTGTCAAGTCAAGTTAAAGCAGAGAGAAAAGCAAGTCTGGCCAAAACCCCGAAAGAGCGTACAAAGTAAGAGGACAGGACGCTGACAGACATAAAGAAAGAAAGAAATGGTGCCGTGCCAGGGCAGGAAACGAACCTCGAATATACCGCTCACCTTCTGGAGGCTGCGGCTGTTGCTGCTGCTCCAGGATTTTTCTACGCCGCGCCTCCACCACTGGGTTCTCATACTGGGTCTTTCTGTTAATATGACTGAGACACATAGTCATAAGGGAAATAGAGAAAACAATGCCATTTTAGGAAGAAAAAGAAAGTGAGATTGTATAAATAAATAGTGCCAAAAGAGAGGGTTTGTAAAGTGGAAGAGCCCTGGTTGTCTCTGTGTAAAGAAAGATGTCACAACAAGGTGCGTAACTTACTCTACATAGTACACCCCATACACTGGGTCATCTATTCTCTCCCATCCTGGAGGCAGCTCTGAAATACAGAGGGTGCACAGCGTTAGACACAAAACACGACTCTGGTTTTCGGTTTTAGCATCATTGTGAGGATATGTTGTCTTGGCAATGCTGATTTCAGATGCTTTATTAGACTGTCCTGTCAATGCCGTGAAAAAAAAACACACTACCATATTTTAAATGACCAGTTTACAACAGCAAAACAGAATAATTATTTTGACATTTTACTTGAAAAGCAGCCCTTTGTCCTTTATTGTTTTTCTGAAAACTGCTCTTTGCAGGTCAAGAGCTCTCACCATACTCAAGTAATCTCTTACAAACATAAATTTAATCGCCTCATTAGGGATACAACCACTGGAGGTTAAGCAGTCTCTTTCAGGTTCAGAGTATTCTACCATCACCACACAAGCCTATCAGTACCACCTGCATTGTGCTCATTATGGGAAGCAATAATTTAGTAAAACAAAAGTTCATCACAAACACATATTTATCACTTTCAAACAAGTCTAAATAATTTTAAAAATCTCAGCGTTGACCACTATTACCACTGTATTTTCTTTCACACACAAATTTGTACACACTACAGACACACACACCTAGGTGTGAGCACGTAAACAAGCTGAAAAAAATGTAAGTCTTTCATATTAACATGCTGACATCTGAAATTCCTTCCTCTTTTGCCTTTATTACATCTAGTAAACACTTTTATGACAGAATATTTAAAGAATCCATAGCAACCAACTACATCAATAACAACTCTTGCAAAAAATATTATCAAATTAAATAAACCCAACCCTTTAGTTAATGGATGCTAAAAAACACATTTCATGCAGCAATTATGAGACGCCATCATAGATCAAAGGTGGGCAGGGTTAAAAGCAATAAAAACCATCTAAACCTTCTGTGAACAGGGGAGATGTAGAGATTTAGTTAGATTAACAAACAATGGTCTATGGGCCAAAAACCAAAACCTGTTTTTGTAGAAGACAACAAATAAAGACCTTAAAAGATCAAGTGACAATTTTGATCCACTGAGTGTGATTTTCTGAGGCTTTGGGCTAAAAAAGGGCAAGTCGAAAACAGCTGGAAAGACTTTTACACCACTTAATCCTGACTATAATAAGAAAAACCCTAAAATTGTATTAGTAAAGTAGGAAAATAGATTTTTTAATGAAAACACCACAGTGGAAATACATATATTCTACATTTGGGACTGCACTAAACTGTGGAACATCTGTCATTCTGTCAGTCATATTGCCACAAGAGCTCACCAGTTTGTGAGACACTACACTCACAGCAGAACAAACACATAACACAAATATAATTTTCTCTGCAGCTGAAACATCCTTAATGGATTTAAAGAAATCTAAACCTTGTCCAATTTTTTATTTAGTTCTCTTCTCTTGCACCTACAACAAGTTTGTAATGGTTTAATTCAAAACTGTTATCTAAAGCTGTCAGAAAAAGCTCAGTGGAGGTTTAACTTTAAATATCTTACCTAGATCACACTCTAGGTCCTCTGTATGTATCCCTTCTTCTCCAATTTGAAAGCAGGATGAAACAAAGAACATAATGAAGAACAGAAAATGTATGGATGGTAGAGGAGAGGTGGGTCAGGGATGAGAGGGTTAGGAGCAAAAAAAGAATGAAGTGAAAGGCAACAGAGGAACAGATAGCCCTTAGAAACAGGTTAGCAGGATGCATCTTATAACTGAAACAACTCTAGCTATTTAGAAGTGCATTGTGTCATTTGCTGTTTGGCCACTTGATGGAGCAATTTTGCAATTTGTATTCTCATGTCAAGTTTCATGTGGAATTTATCAAATACTGCTTGCTTAATCAAAGATTAAAATGTTATTTTTCATTACAATAGTGTTTACAACGAGACACATTCCAAGCTAAGAAATGCTGCAATGAAAACCAAATCAAAGCACTAAAAACAAAACAAGAAATCAATTTTAGCTTCATAAGGAGTGCCATATCAGAGAACGCCTACTGTTTTCTAAACCACTACAGTCTGAATCAACTGTTTTCATTCTAATTAATGTGTAGAGGCTTACCATCATCCTCACACTCTTCCAAAGGTCTGGGAGCTTTGTCTCTACACCGGGGGTCCAGCCATGATGTGGTCTTTGTGTTGTGGCTGAGAGAAAACAAATGGGACAACAAAATAATTCAGCACAGGCAGTCGTATCAAAGCACAGCAGGGGCGCACATATGCATCAAAAAGAATAAAAAAAGGAGGAAAAAAACATGTCAGCAAGTTTACTGAGGGCAGGGTGTCTGCTAAAAACTGAAATTAAAAGAACAGTGGCACAGGCAAGACAACAACAAACAACCCGATTTTTTCCCCTCTACTGTTTAAGAAGAACATACTGTAATTCGGTGAGAGCAGAAATGAACATACAAACTCTGAAAATACACAGCCATGTCCTGCTGGTGTGCCTTTGCCGTGCTGCAGAGAGGAAAGAGAGGTGGAGGTAGTCAGGTGATCAGGATGTGATCTCCTTTCGAGATCGGGACATGCAGGGATTAACAGGAAAGCAGTGGCAACCAGGGGGCTGGGCAGGTTGGCTGAGGAGGCCTAGAAACCATATTATTACGGAAGACAAGCCACTGGACAAACCAGGGGAATGATAGTGCAGCCAAAATACAGAAAATAATAACTACCGCAAAAACTTAGGTGGAAAAATGTGCTAAATCAAAACATAGACTGTGTAGACTAATACATACTCTATGAAGTACAGTTCTCCGTTTTCAGTGTAGGCCATCTCCCAGTTCTCAGGCAGGGGCCCCAGCGGGTCTTCTGGAGACACCTGCGGTTCAGCAAGCGTCTGCTGCCCGCTTTCTGCTGTGGAGGTGGCTGCATTGTTCAAACCACAGGATAGAGCACTGTCACGTCCAGGGTATGGCCGGAGGATGCTGCCGCGGCTCTCATCCTGGTCGTTAGGGTTACCTGTGCACAACAATGGAGAGGGGAAAAGACTACGTACTAAGGATCCTGGGTAACAACAAGCACAACACAGAATGACAACAAAAAAGAACAAAGACAAAGTTTATACCTCAAACATGCAAGACGGGGAAAATGGAATAAGCAGACATGCTCACTTCTTCAACACATGTCACTCTCAGCACTTTACTCCATATTTTAGGTTTAACTTCCAGCCCACTGGAAAAGTAATGAGAGGTTTTTTTTCTTAGCTCAGTCTGACCCCCACCCATTTTACCTCTCCGCTCATAAGCCTCTTTCTCCTTAAGCTAACCCAACCCCCATTCATGCTAGCTTCTCCAGTTCTGGCCAGATATTCTCAATTACTTCCACGGGCCTTTCAGGGTTGATCAAATGCAAATTCAACATACTGGCAGCCTGGCAGGGGGACACAGAGAGGGCATAGATTCAAAGCATCAAGGCCTACCATCTCTCACACACGGGCAGGATTTCTAACAAATCAAGGAAAGATACAGAGATTCTGCTTTTTAAAGTCACACAAAGGAGTTTACATGATTTGAATTTATATTCAAACAGATTACCATTTAAAATTATATTTATGTTCATACAATTCCCATGTGCTGAGAGATGTAGGATGCATTGAGAAAAAATCTATCATTGCATAATGGAAATTACATTAAAAACACATTAAATAAAATACAGTTACAAAGAACCAAGGCCTGTTGCAAGGAGTTCATTTAATTTCACCAGTGTGAACTGTAAACTACCTTTCCCCCTCCTCACAGGCAGATGGCAGTGTTTGGAGGCTCAGAGAAAAAGAATCAGCATCACAAAAGCATGATGTAACTGTCAGACACCCGTCACAGAACAAGAGAGGACAGGATAATAAACATACACACACTATCTCTCCCCTTCAGATCGCCTAATGTTGTACTTATACATGTACACACAAGACTCCAAAACAGGCACCCAGTGCAGAACAAACACATCACAGATGGAGTATGCAGCACATGCTGAAAGCTAAGGAAAACAAAACAAAATAAAACAACCAAAGGAGAGGTTCAGCGATGCCCCCACCTGTAAAACTGTTGTTCATTTCCGTGGCCTGGTCGTCATCGTCGTCGTCAGCAGGCACTATGCGAGCGTTTTGCATGTCATTGTAGGATTTGGTGCGTTTTGGGGTGGTCTGATGGGAGCCTGCATCACTGAGAGTCAAGGTCCCAATGATGGGCTGCCTTGGCGGCTTGGGGGTCCCATAATAGTTACCTAGGCAACAAGAAGGACATTAGCATGCTTGAGAGAGACACAGAAGGAAGAAAAAGGAGACAGGGAGTGAGCCAGGGATAAAAACAGGCAGTGCAGGAGTGCAGGGGGACAGAGAAATAGCAAGCAGAGGATCTACTCCTAATCTTATGCTGAGGTTGAAAGACACGATGTTGGATCATAGTGTGACTGCAAATCATAGAAAAGCAGCTGGTAGAAAATAAAAAAACGCTGGATGTTCGTACATGAGGTTGCAGAACTGATCTAAACTGTAGACATACCTTACAAAACAATGTATTAGCACATAACCAACTTGTTTTTGTAACATGAAGGAACCTTTAGTTCACGAGTAGGTGCAGCATCTCTCAATCACATCATACCAATTACGGATTAAATTCCTGCTCAGTATATATTACAGAAGCCACAGTTTGACATTTTCAAATTATGTTCACTTATCTTTCACTTTCGTCACAATAGCTTTAATTAGACGATGGAATGAGCTGCTCAGTCATTTTTCTGTCAAATCATCAAACTGAAGTTCACAAGCAGGATAATAGGACACAGCTAAACCAGGAATATGTCAGCTAAAATATCTAAAATGATGTATCACGATTAGGAGAGAAGTACAAAGCTTTCACAATTTCTTGTAATATGACCAGTAAATATCTTTACTCGGCTATTTCAATATATTTTAAGCACAGTATAAGCAAAACTTTACTCTTAGACTGAAATAAAAAAAGCTTTTTATCTGTCCAAAAACATACATATAATAAAAAAACATGTCAACAAATAAGAAAGGTTAATCACAAGTTCATCACAAGGCAAGCTGATTGTTTCCCTTTGTTTCAAAGCATTATGCTGGGCTAAACTCACTGCAGTTGGATAAATACAACAATCACACTGATCTTTAGATGTGGTTTTATAATTCTATAAGCAGATATCATCATTTTGGATATGTACACCGTGTAGGCGAGAGACAAGGATTTGGTCTATTATGGAAGATTTCTGATTTTATATTCCCCTTATTACAATTGATAGGACTTTGGACAGATACAGGCACACAACTTAGAAGGTGAAAAGTGTAGGTAACGTGTACAAATATAGTCTTGAAGCCCCCTGGCTATTACCTGTTTATGGTGTAGCGTTTTAGAATTTATCCAAACAGAAACAATGGACAGCAAATAAAACAGCATGTAGCCTGTGCCCCCTTATTTGGATCACTGCTGGCTACACTGGTGCAGGGATCAGATCGAATCAGCTGGACTGATCCGCTCAGAGTCCTATATTTACAAGCACATTATGATTGGTTGGATGTCTGCACATGTTGTGTTATTGGTATTTCAAAGAAAGGAAAAGCTCTCAGAATCAGATAGAGCATTGCATTACTCAACTTTCCCCACAGGCTGTATTCAAATCCATTTACATGTATTTGACTGTCACAATAAATGTAGGAAGAGAAAATATTTCAAGGATTTATTGTATAAAGACATAGTTTTTAGGAGCAGGCAGTGTATCTGGCACAGACATCTAAAAAGGCCTGATGGAATAATGACTGTGGCTTATAGCTAAGTTTTACTCCACAGCCAGTGGGTTCACAGGTTTACAACTAATTAGATAATCAAAAAAAATCTAAAGATGTTCACATTAACCTTTAGAAGCTGATTTGTCCATGTGTATTTTCCTTTTAACTCCTGCTACTATCAAATAAAAACAATACTTGTAAGTATGACATTTATTTACACATGTATACACCTACATCCAGCAAAATCAATATTTTATTAAAACTTGATCTCCTCTACTCTTCCTTGTGTTTTCTGAATGGCCAAAGACTCCTGTGGACAGGTATTTGACATTGTCTGCATGAGAGGGAGAAACGTGCCAACACACAGTAGAGCCCGTGCCAAGCAGATTAATGTCGTAACATTCTCTCCGAGCCACATGCACAGATCTGGCACACACACACTCACACACACATACCTAAATCAGACTTATCCCTGCATAACAGAGCTCAACAAACAACTGCTTTCCCACACACACGGACACGTTTACACGCACAGGTTTGTGTCAGTATGAGACTTAGCCCTGCACAACACTGTCCTAATCAGAGAGAGAGGGGCAGATGTGGAGAGACCTGCTGTCTCTTGGATGCATCTAACCCCGTCATGCACAGTGTAATTAGAAACAACCGAGTGCATGGTCTCACAGCCTGCCTGCACGTAGGAGAAAATGCAATCTGATGGCTGCAATGGTTTTTAGATCCGTGGAGAATAAGGACACCTGTTCTATCATAAGTCACATGAAGTGTCAGCTTTGATTATTATTATCATCCTCACCTTCATATGTCCCAATTTCCAGAAGTGTGCCACTTTCCTCAAGTTGTAGAAAGTCCTCCACAGACAGGAAGTTGTAATCTACTCCTGGGATCTCGCCGTCTCGAGGGAGGCGAGTTGTACCTATAGACAAAAGGGAATAAAAACAGAAACAAGGTTAAAATCCATGTATTACAAAACCAAATATGAAAACATTTTTCCTCTTGCACAACAGCTCAGTGTAATAACACTGTCATCCTCTCATCACTGTGCAAAATGAAACCAGAATCCCTAGACTGCTTCAGATTTTTGATGCAATAATGAGCCATCAGAAAGGGCTGTAAATGAAGAGGGTGTGATTGTAATTCTGCTCTGTCACTGGAAGCATAGTGCCTGTTGAGTGGTTGTAAATATTATGTCAGGAAATTTAATCAAGACCTCCCTCCCTACGCTGTCTCACGGGAAGCTGCTACCTGCAAAGTCAGTGAATAAAATACAGGTCACCTTTCACTCTACACTACACTACTCATTTCCTGATGGTCATTCTCAGCGATAACTCTCTTATGTTTGTGTTACTTCCACTGTTACTGGCAATTAAAGCAGTATCATTCCTGTCACAACCGTAATGGTAAGAAAACACAATTATTGAATTCGGCAATGTTTGAATTGATTGTTAGACAGTGAAACATAAACAGAAGTTTGGCTTTTGTAGTGAAACCTGAGAAAAATGAGAGGAAACTCAATATATTTGACACAATTCTGAAAGCTGCAGATACAAAGAGAAGTAAGGATGTTTTTCAACATCTGAGTTTCTATTTCCTTTAAAGGCGGGACCATCATCAGTATTTGTTGGCCTAAGTACCCTTAGTCTGATCCTCTGTTGGGGTTAATGATTAGTGTTACTTTGTAGAAAAAACACTTTAGATGAGGAAGTTGACCCTGGACAATGAAGACGGGTTATTGTCTCTGACTTTAGAAAAAAAAAGCAATGGGATGACGCACCAGATGGTTTATAGAGGTTGTAACTCATTTGTCACCAGGGCAGGGCACAGTGGCATATGGTCAAACATACTCTAATAGCAATTGTAAGAGTGCTACAGATGCAGCAGCATCAACAATCCCTGTCCACAACACTGGGTTTCAATAAAACTCAGAGATCAGTAAGGACTTATGGGACAAAACTGTCCACTTAGGGGGTTTGACCCAAAACTGCAAATGCATTTCTCAGAGAGGTGTCAGAAAGAATTATAAGGACCTAAACAAGTTTTACCTCAAGCTGCCCAGCAGCTGCTGAAATGTTTCGATCCAGACAATAATTAATGCTTTAGTTTAGACAGAAGAAAAATGCTGAAATGCTTCCTCTTTCTTTAACCTTTTAATCACGGCTATCTTCAAAGAAATACTGTAACATGATTCTTTCCTTAGTCATTCCAGTATGTAAGCTCACATCCATCATGGTACATCCAGCCCACAAGCAGCTCACAATAAACACGTTTCATCACCCTTTATTCCTGCACCTGATGCATGCCCTTTTACACTTATTTTTAAGACAAATCAATACATTTTGAAGGGAAATTTGTTAGACGGGACACTGGGCTCAGACTGTGAACAATTAAAGAAATCCCTCGCGTGAAGCAAACAACATGATAAATCAGCTCATTGATAGTTAACTATACAAAGGCTGCACATGAGCAAAGCACTGCTTTGTATTCACCTTGGTGGCTCAGGGTGAGATGAAAGTGAAGATGTCTGGGAGCTTAAATCACAGGAATGGGAGGTCCCGTGGTGGAAATGATGTGAGCTCTTAACACATCCTGTACCATGAATGGAGCAGTTAACTAATCTGATAGGCTGCCTAATGCAAGGTAACTGAATATTAAAACTATTCCTTACATTCAGGAGTGATTTAGTTGGTTTTCTGGAAAACCTTGCTTTAAACTCAGCATACTAAGTGTGTTGTGTTATACTCAGCTAGAGTGGAAATTATTGGCAGAATACAGTTTTTTCATTGGAAAAATGATAAGATTTGATTTCAAATCAAATCAGTTTATTTATAAAGTCCTTTTAACACCAGCTACAGCTGCACAGTGTTGTACAAAATATCAAATAACATACAACATAAAGTGAAAAAAGGTTAATAAAGAAACATAAAAGACCCAATAAGAACAAATAAAAGCTAATAAGATCAATTCTGAGGCAACATCACTCCTCAGATTTGACTGTTATTGAAAATCGTGTTCTCCTATTGTTATAATCATATTTGCACTATAATCTGATTTTCTACATGGACCTTTTCTTCCTTCACTATCATCAGGCAGCATCGACTGCCAGCTACCAATTGATCTTGTACACACTGATTAAATGGACAAAAGCAATATAAATATA
>JBAMHV010000014.1:7815573-7849755 GCA_037177535.1 Pseudomugil gertrudae
CTCTGTGGTCCTCATGGAGAGGACATCAACAGCTTGACTGAGTGTGTGACGGATTATATGGACTCCTGTGTGGACGGTACCATCCCAACAAGAACAGTGTTTCATTAACTATTTTTTGTATTAACAAAACTACTACAGTTTGAATTTACCTCTGGGATCACAAAAGTATTTTTCATTTCATTTCATTCATTTCATGAAAAAGTTTTTCCAATCTATCTTTGTGCGTTTGGCACAACTGGCTCCAAAAATAACGGAATTGGAAATTAAGAGTTGGGCAAAATTAGTGTATTGGTAAAAAAGTCAATATCAAACATCCCTATTCTATATTATTATTATTATTAATACATTTAATTTAAAAGGTGCTTTTAAAAAAACTAAGGACAATGTACTGAGGAATATAAAAGTAATGAAAAACCATACGTACAAACAAAATAGGATTTTTTGTTTTAGGAGAGACCTGGAAAGAAATGTGGACACAGGAACACAGCAGGGTTCTACATGGTAAAATTATTTGAAAGAAAACAAACCAAGTGGATCTTTACGGATTTTTATTATCAGCATTGACATTGACTCCCACTTCTATCAGATCTCTAAATAAATAAATAAAAATAAACTGTTCCACTGCATAGGTACACAGAACATTCACCAAAATGTAATAAGCATCCCTCTCCACGATAATTGATCCTATTTTTACTTCAATTTAAAAGAAAAAAGCTTAAAGGAGCAGTTTGAACTTGCATACGTATAACCAGGGATTAGATGTCAGCTGTAATGCTTGCGGCAGCCTCTTATAGGCTTTGTTTTAATTGTGGCAAGTTGCACAAAGTACTTTGACAGGTACTTAGTGCTAATTGGAAGAATATCCCTTGAAACTGCATGTTTAGCTAGGTGCAGCTGTTTTTTCTTTATATACTCTCCAGGAAACACATATTTGACACTGAATCAGATAAAAGGTAAGCGTAATGAAAATAAATTATCATGCATTTTGTCTTGAAAGAAAAAAAAGCCATAAAACTTCAATCAGGACATTTAAACCCTTAAATGGTTTTTGCATTGTGGGAAATACAGGCTGAAGGGGAAGAGACTTAAGGAGGTTAGGGTCCAGTATGCATGTCATGTGACCATGTGTCAGTTTTCAAAACTATGTTAATACACATCAAACTTCAGAACGAGTGCATTGACAAAATGACATTAATGCAGTAAACACTATTTGTCTTGGTAATTATGTTTTGGAGCATTTGTTTTTTAAAACATTGCTCTTCAGGCGTCTCCATGTATTCTTGTTAGAGAATAACAAATGATGTACAATACTGATAAATGGGTATCGAATGTTTGTATCTCATAGAGGTATAAAAACACAGTCCTGCATATTTTAGATGTTACCCTGCTTCCACACCTGACTCAAATGATTGGTAATCATGTACAACTTCAAAGCAAGCTGGTGGTTACACTTGCTTTAAACCAAGTGAGGTGGAGCAGCGAAGCACCTGAAACCTGCAAGACAGGAGTGAAGGTGGAAATCTAAAACTTTATGAACAATCAGTTCATGTCCACCATGTAGAAAATGTGCTGACTGTGCAGGATGATGAAGGGTGTCGGTAATTTCTTCAACTGTCACAATCTATTGACTACATGCTCTGTTCTGTCTAAAGCGAGGCCAGTTTTCTTCCTGTTTCTCTGGAAGATTACGGAGCTTTAACTAAAATTCATTATTACAATGACTGAGCTGATCTTTGCAGGTTGGATGTTTTTAATACTCACAAATAAAATCTAAAGATTCAAAAACACATAAAAATAAACTAATGCTCTCTAAGCATGTCTTTACATTACATAAATTGATGTGGAAATTGGTGCCAAGTAATTCTAATGATTAAAAACATGCACGTTATAGTACCCCATGTGGACATTTTCTAAGTTTATACTCCAGTTTGGACAAGAAACAGTATTTGCACCTTGTGATGTTTGATTCGGGACATTGTATTCACTTATGTCTGCTGGATAAGCTTTTTAAAAATGCCTCAGTCAGCTATCTTGTAGATTACACTATTTAAAGACTTTTCCCTTCACTTCCACGCAATGTAGAAGAACAACACAAAGCAAGAATGAGTGTTATTCTGTGTTAAAGGAGTGAAACCCTACCCTGCTTGCATAAGAGCCGCCTTGAACTGATCAAATAGGAGTTCCTTTAAACTTGCCAATATGGTTCAAAAGGTTCTGATTTAGCCAAAATGTGTAACAGAGAGGATGTTGTTGCGTGACTTTCCCATAAACAATAGCTGACATTTATGTTAATGTAATATGTGTGTCATGATTTGGACACTTTGTGGGTGTTTTTGGTTTTCTGTTTTATTTTTTATTATTCCTGTTTTGCCCCATGTGTTTATATTTAGCTTCATGTTCTGTCCATTAGTTTCACCTGGGTTGATTTTGATTGTGTTCACCTGTGTCTTGTTTGGTCCAGTTTGTATTTAAGCACTTTGGTTTCTCAGTTCTTGTTGTGGGTTCATTAGTGTTCCTTAGTTTGTGTCAGTCTTCCATAGTCTTCTATTAGTTGTTGTTTTTCCCAAGTTAGTATTCCCTGTCCTTAATAATAAATAACTTTCTCTGGATTTCTGCAGCCTCCTGTCCATTTATGCCTTCGTTTGGGTCCACACCTCACCTACGTGCCTCCCTATCCTTGAAAATGTGATATATATATATATATATATATATATATAATTAGAGGAATGAAAACCATAAGAATCTATACTATGAGGTATCATCAAGTTAATCCATCCAACAGATGTTTAAGTTGCAAACAGTATGTAGATCCACTGGTAGAAGATTTAAAATACTGCATTGAGATCACGTTTACTGTTAATAATAAACATGAAACAAGGGTACAAAATTAAGTAATGTGACATGAATAATAAATCACCACATTGTACAACTCCTCATTTGCACCATTTAGCTGATTGTTGAAGGAATAAATATCCATTCCCTCAGCATAATTTCAGCATTTCATATATAGTTTTATTTTAAAATCTGCCTCCTTTTCCATACTAGGCTAGCTCTGTACTGTACCTTCCTATTTATAAGACTTTCACTTGCTTTATTTTTATCACCCTGAGTTCTAAAATATTCATGGATTTAAAGTAGGCAGGCACAGTGTATTGTTTAGGGCGTGAGCTGCTTTCCACTACAAAACAGAAGCTCCCAATCAGGATCTAAACACAATATCCAATCAGTATCTGTCTTAATGTCAATCAACAGCTCCCATATGTTCCCTGAGGGAAAGGAGGGGAGGATTTAGTAGGCTGTTGTGACAGGGAGCATCTGCCAAATGGTGGAACAGCACAGTGAAGAGATGGAGTGAGTGAAAGAGGAGGAAGGTGATGCAGACACTTGACACACAAAAGGAAAAACAATCACTTAATGGGCACGTGAAATCCCTCAAACTTTCTCACTCATTCTCACCTCTCGCTATCTGACAAACAACCACCTAGAAAACAAACACAAGCCCATAAATGGCACGTTTGTTTAGCTCGCTGTGATTAGTTTCTCTCATATCCCCACCTTCATCCTATCATCACATCTTAAAATTGCATGAACAGCCTTTTTTTCTCTTACTTAGAAATGAAAGGCTGTATGGTATGAACATGATGCTTGAATGTGTGTGTGTGTGTGTGCATGTCAGCGTGTGATATTGATCTAAGCACAGCTAAAAGGATAAAGGAGTCCATGCAAGCTCTTCTTTGCCTTTGTCACGTTACTGACATTGTCTCTATAGTCTGTATATTTCAGTGCAAAGCACAATGTGCAGTTTAAGATGAACTAAAGGCAAAGCAAGAAGTGAATTTACTGAGAGTCACCACACAGAACATCAGTTTGCCTCCATTTTTAAGAAATCTATAAGGTTTTAGTGAATTAGTTGTTTAAAAAAATGTCATTTTTATTGTATGTTGTATTAAATTAGGTGCCAAAAAAAGTCTGAAAGCATAAATAAATAAAAAAAATACAATACCAACATATGACATTTAAAATGGTGTCATTTCACTTGATTTGTCTACTCATTCAACTAATGAAATTGCCTGGTTTTGTGAATGGAACAAAGTGCTGTGTAACACTGGAAGGTGTTAAGCGTGTTCCTTTAGACTACATTGGATTGTGAGGAGGCTGTGATGTGAGAAAGAAACAGTGATATCGTACGTCTGCTTACTTATCACTCCTGTGCCAAATTCAGCTACAGTTTATGTATGGCATAAAATGTAAAGTAAACACACACACGGCTGCAGTTATGTGCATCCACATTCAGGCATTTGCAGACAGAGAAGCAAAAACAGAAACAGATAAGACAAGAATTGTGTAAACACACATAGTTTACTGTATGGTCTGCTGGGAGTGTAAACTATAAATATCAGGTTAGTGAAGCTTCTGTCCTCACTGGCAGGTCATAAAAAGCTCTAGAGCAGGGGACATGTGTCCCTGAAGTGGCCTGTTTGAGCATTTGCTTTGACCCACATCCTGTCTCCTAATACTGGGCCACTTGCTCCCTGCTACTGAAAATGCACCATAAACTGCAAGCGCATCAGTGCTACACTAAGACATTAATTACAGACAGATGCTCACCTTAGAGATATATTGTCACCATACACAAGCAGCTCTGAGTGTCCAAACCCTAATGTCTAATTAACAACTCCAGCTGTGTAACTGTAAACTATTAATTCAGAACACTAATGCATGCCTTTATATTGGACAATGCTAACAGCCCATCACCCCTACAGGGACACTAGGTTGCATCAGGGTTTTTGTAGTATTGTTATATATATACTGTATATACACATACGTTTTGCATCCATGTTATCAGAAGAATGTCAAATAAAAACTCCAATTTTAGGAAAACAGAACTCTGTTAAAACCACAGGCACTTAAATAGAGAAACCTTGATAAACAAGAAAATGGGCAGGTGGGGTTAAAAGGGCATATAAAAAAGGATTCTCAGTATAAAAAGGACTAAATTTGACATTCGGTGAAGCAGCAGCATCACTCAGTGAGAAGATTGTAAAAGATTGAGTTTACAAAAACACGAGTTGAGAACATGTGACAAAGATAATTACATTAAAGTTTTGCTATAAAAAGGCACAAAGTGAAGGGCCATGAGATTTGGAAGAATAGGAGATGCTTTTGGCCGAGTCATTGTTTAAAACTTTCAACTGACCTATGCTATCATTATTCTTTACCTTCACAAGTTTGACTCGGAAACAATATTGAGGTTTCACTCTACCGGAAAATTCTGGGATTGCACAGTGCAAATGTACACAGAAACTCGAAGCAAAACATTCAGAGGCCATTTCATCTAGCATCATAGAAAAACAGATTCTATGGCCATCTGGCTGCTGAATCTTTTACAAGGCACAAAGCTCAACTTTCTCTGTTTTGGCAGCCCATAATTTACTTTTCCATCTTATACGGATTCATACCATTTGCCATTTTTATCATCACAAATACTTAACCAATACAAGCCCAATGACATAGGAAGTGGTACATAGATCAAGGATAAAGTTTAAAAGGTTTTTCCTAATGGTAAAGGCAATCCTTTGAGCTTGCACTTAAACAAGAGTCAACATGACAAGAATTTCACTGTGGTACTTTCTGCTGTTTGAGTTTATACTAAGAATGAAGCTGTTATCTGTGGAGCCTGACTACATATTTCATTGATGTAACACGCTGAATCTTTGCATCATTTGACAGTAGACAAAGCCTGCAAGGCAAATCCACATTTGACATTTAAGGTTTTAAAACGTGTGATCACATGGTCCCGACATTGAGCTTTGGAACACAAAGGAGAACGCCATGAGCATCTGAAACAGCTGTCACACTGCAGTGTCCCCATCGCCTAGGAAGTGGCACCTTCTTCTTTAGATACTCAATTTTTCAAATATTGAAAAAAATTGCCACTTGTACAGTCGTTCATGGTTACAAGAAGATAGATCCTTATGACTTTGATCTCCATCTCTGCAAGTATGTTTTGCAGAGAATGATTTCAAGGTCACAGGCAGGAACATGGAGATGAGATAAGAGGGCCATAAAATGGAGAAATAGGATTGTTTTGCTTCTGTGGTGCCTGGATTTTGTCCTGGTGCTCCAGTTCCCTGAGTCCACTAGCATATATGTTAGCTTAACTGTTGATTCTTTGAGGAGGCCCGGCTCCTGAACTTGATTCTAGCTGTGTCATGATGCTTATTGTCAACTGCAGGGTTCGTGGTCCAACACAGGAAAGTATGATAATGATGACTTGCTTTGATGCATTACCAATTAGAAAATAAAAGGATATTAACATGGTTAACATGGTGTTAGCCTAATGGCATGTTAGCATATACTGTATGTAAATGGATACTCTTTATTTTTACAATAATCCATCCGATTATGCACTATATCTCCTTAATCTTAAAGTCTGTGTCATGGTAGCTTCTGGAGCCTTTCCAACTGTTACTGGGGTTTGGTAATGTACACATTAAAGTCTGCCAAATACTTGGAAAGCAACCTCAAACCCAGATACCAATAAACAACTAAGCTAACATCTCTGACGTATAAAGAACACATTGGACTGTGCTGTCACAGATCTGCTGTGGGGCACGAAGCATAACGCCATTGCCCCCTAGTAACAGTACTTCTCCATCCGGCTGAGTTGTGGACACACACAGGGTGGACCTTAACATAACATATTGTGTTATTCTACACACTCTTCTGATATAATGACAGATGGAAGGAATATAGGGAGGAAGAAAGTCTTAGACTTTAAATTCCACTACAAAGGAAAAGGTGTGTGAATGACAATCTTACCAGGAACGGTGTACATATCAACATAATTTTTGAAGTACAAAAATATCATCATCCATCCCAACCTTGAAATGAAATTCCCCCTCATGCTGGTGGTCCCTTACATATAGAGACAGACAATATAGCTCTATATTTAGGCACTAGTGAACCTTCAAAGACTTGGAGTTAGCCCTGACCTGAACTTTCTACATAACACCATTAAAACGATTCTCAAAATCAGGTCCTGTTTAAATCAATGGTTAAGTATAATTTCTGGATAGCTACTGAGCTTCACTCAGGATGCTTTCAAAGTACAGAACAAATCACATTATATTTTATTTTATTTTTTAACTCCATTTTGCCCTCTGTACATTCAGCTGTGTGCTGAAATTACAGGTTTGGAATGACATGTGGGTTGAAATGTGTTTTCTGCTAAAGAAGAACCCCTGATGCTCTAATTTGTCAGAATTCTGCTAGGATGTGTCTGAAATGGCTCATGGTGTTCCTGTTTTGTATTGTTTGAACAAACAGACAACCCGCTTAAGTGTAAGTGTCAGACTATCCCTCTGAAGCCTCTGTTGTTGCTGTTGACCTCAGGATCCCTTATGTGTCATCTTCTCCTAAACACTGTTTAGCTACTGTCCTCCAGCTTCATTAAACCTGCCAAGATATTTCCTCTTCTGACTCACCCTCAACATCAGGAATACAAATTGATCTATTATGTTAAAAAACTTATTTCCTGTTGTATTTTGTAGGGTTGTTTCCCCTTGTGCATTCTGTCTATTTCACCTCCTGTTCCCAACTTCTGGTCATCATTTGTCACACTTGTAAACAGTCTTTCCGCATTTATGTTCAGATTTTCCTTTATTCCCGGAAGCAGGAAACAGGAAGTAAAGCAAACTGAATACACAAATGAAAACAAAACAGAACTAAAAAGTGACAAAAGACTAAAAAATTAAATAGATAGCAGCATAACTAGAGTAAAAACCTGCAGAGCATGGCAGAAAATAAGCAGTGGACTGACACCACTCTGGTGACACTTGATACCCTTCCTGCTGTTGATGGTCTGGGGAACTTCAAGTCATTGTTTAACACAGACATACAAGCGCTTGTAGACACACAGAGAGACATACACACTGGTTCAGCCAAACATCTGCTGTTCTTAACCCCTGCTGGCTGCAAGTGTGAGCGGTGGGGAACTACACACAAGAACAAGCACTGACCTGAGAGTGAGATTAGCCTAATGGTGGGATTGTAACTCGTGCATGGAAATGATTGTTTCATTTTGAAATGAACAGCAAGTAAAGCTCTGTTAATAGTATAAATAGCAGAAGGATTGCACAATATGTAAAATTAGGGTAAAAACAATAAATAAAACTTGCTGCGTATGAAACCACAGGACAGCGTAGACCCTGTTTCTAAAATAAACATATGCTTTTAGTTGATGGGGAACCATGTGTTATGGAAACAGAGGCTAAGCGATGACGTGTAAAGAAATTATAGCCGTATCTTTGAGATCTTTGAGAAGACTGAGCCGAGGAGGTGCACACAGTCACATAGGGAGTTTGCATGGAACTCTCTTGGGCTTCTAAGCCAATTACTAGAGCTGCATTGATTAAAGGAGCACTTTAAGGCCTCATCTACACAAGTAGTCCCTTAATACACCGGTCAGATGATGGAAGCACCTTCGCCACTAACTGCACAGATAGCCATTTACAACCATTATAGTGCTAGTGGGACAAATCATTTAAGACATTCTTGGACTGATAATGCAAATTAGGCAATTAATGCTTTATTTTGTTTAATGCATGACTTTTGTCATCAAGCAGCCATTGCTTTGCTGATTTTTAGGGACAAAAGTAGGTTTAAGTACTAAATGCCAGAAAAATGAAAACACTGCACCTCACCCCACTTCTTTTCAATAATTTCAGCACTTTCATCCCCCATTAGAAAGAATGCTGCCTGGTAATGGTTGACGCCATACTATACAGTCATTTGGCAAACGCTTTTATCCAAAGCGACTTACATATGATAGGTAGACATTTTAACCATAGCTATTAATCTAACATGCATGTCTTGTGGGTGGGAGGAAGCCGCAGTATCCGGTGAGAACCCACGCATACATGGGGGCAAACCACACAGAAAGGTCACTGGACAATCCTCCCAGCTTACACTGGCTTGAACCAGCAACCTTCTTACTGTGAAGCCACAGCGCTAACCACTGCTCCACCATGCTCCACTATTTATAAAGTGTAACAGAGAGAGAATCAGTGTAGTACTAGCTTCCAGATTAATGATTAGGCAAAAAGCTTATTGTTAGTGGTACATCATACCAAGTGTTGAGGTGCTGCTAGAAGTACTTTTTAGTAAGCAAATAACAATCATGGGTTTGGGGGAAGCTGTAACGGAAGAACAGTACATTTCCTGTTCTGCTCAACAAAGCACATAAAAAGTACAAATTTAAATAAATAAATAAATGTGGGAAAATCTTTCAAATGTCTTTATCAAAGCATTTGTCTTTAGAAGCATAAATGTGCACATTATAAACCAATACAGGTAAAACTTCCTGCAAGTAACATTTGTTCACAAGGAATGTTAATGAAATGTAAACCAGAAGCTGATGCTCCGAACTATGTTGTCAGTCCTACATAAATGTATGTATAACAATACTTATGTTTGAATAGGTAGCTTAACTTAAAATGCAGCAGATTGCTCTCTTCATTCTTCTTCTTTGTTAGACCAGTGCATTTTGTCTGGTTTATTCTTTACAGATTTAGATATTTGGCACTTTTTTGTCCTTTTTTGTTTATTACATTTTTCTTTTGGTAGTTTTATTGAATAGCAAAGGAATACATTTCTATCAAATCAGCAGAATTAAAGAAAAATCACCAGATTTATCAAGAAATTTAAAAAAAATGGCCCAAGACACTTGGTTTAACTCAAAATTAAATCATTTGAACATTTAGTTATTGGCATCATGTTTAGACAACACTGACCATTTAAGATTCTTTTTGAAATGGTAAAAATGTACACAATAATCAGTTTAATGAATAACTACAAGGATTGGATGATTTCAAACAATAATTTGGTCTATTTACTGATGTAAAGAATAGCATACTGTATCAAAGAGCAGGTTCCTTGTATCTTTACAAAAAAAGAGCAGATTCCTGGGTGTGATTGTCTGAATAAAAGGATGATGGAGTTGCCCAATAAAGTGAAAAGGAACAGAGGGAAAGGGAGAAGCCCAGCACACAATACTGCTGCTGCCCAGCACAACAGGCCATTCTTTCAGCTCGCGCCACAACACTCCTCACAGCTGAGTCCTGCCGCTATTCTCCTGCCAAACCTCCACCCCCTATTTGTCGTTTTCAATACAGGGGTGAGGAATGAGGGAGGAGGGGGGACTCAAAATGAATGGTGGGCAAGCACATACAAACTCAAGCATCATAAGCTGGGAAATCTTTTTCAGTGACACAAAAGATGGCATTTTTAACCCACTTGCAAGAAATCCATGTTTACTGGAAAACATCCAAGATATAAAAAGGGCAAAGGAGTATTTACTGAGACAAGAACTAAAAAGCTACAGCACAAGAAGGAGGGGAATCGAGGAGTTTATTGAATGGAAGAAGGAAAAAAATGGGTGGAAAAGATGTTGCTGCATGAGCTATTGACAAGGAAAAATGTCCTCCAACAGCAAGCGAACGTGTCAACAGATCAGTGTTTAAATTTAGCCCCTTAACCAAACAGTGTCTCCCACAGACAAACATGCATACGTGTGTACACACACATCGTCAAAGACGCACAGTACAATGCATCACAGTTTATCAATATCCCACCACAAAACTGCATAGGCACTGATTCCCACAGATCCACCTGACCGCATTTCTGCCTCTGTATTCATCCATTGTCCCCACCCACATCTCTTTCAATCTAATCCCGGAAGCCAGGGCATCACTCGGAAGAGAAGAAGTGTATGTCACAGAATTACCTCTACACTGCCACTGCTGCTTCTGCTCCCTCCCGTTCAGCACGTTATTCCACAGACATATTCAGAAAGATACATCCAACAAGCTTAGTTCTGTTCTCCCTTCTCCATCCAAAGACTCCATGGATCATCCAGCTGTCTGTGAATAAGTGCTAGCTCCCAGCTTGCATGCTCATTCAGGCAGGCAGCTAGCAGGCAGCTGCCGTTTTTCTTCAAAGATCCACAAGCAGAGCAAATTAGAAGTCCAGCCCAGCTTAAAAGCTAAGCCAATGTGAACTATTCACACTTCAGTTCCTGTCTGAGGCCAATGGCTGCAGCCCCACAGCCCCCTGCATACTCCCGCCCACTGCCTCTCTCCCATTCTCCCTCCCACTCCTTCTCTCTGCCTCTCCTCTTTCTCTTCGTCCCTTCTCCTGCTTTCTTTAGTCATAAATATAGGCTCTGACATTACCTAACACATGGTCTGGTGTAATAAACAACCAGCTTCATGCAGGTCTCTTAATTGAGAAAACCTCTCTAGGGGTGAATGTTGGGTTACAGAAGAATATAGACTGTGGGAAGATGGCATATAGCAGAAGTGATAGGTGTAGGGGATAATAAGAACAGATAATAATTAACTATTAAAGCATAAAAGTTGATGGAAAAATGATTGGTGCATAACTGGTTTTTTTTCTGCTCTGCAAAGAGATGAAGAGCAGAGAGCCAGGACTTGATTATTGCCTTGGGAGATTAACAAGCTATTGGATCGTCAAAGGAAATCTTGTACCTGGAAGTAAAGGCCAGTACCTACGTGGATTACTGACCAGGCAATCCAACTACAAAATCCTGGTCTGAGTGGAAGAATTCAAATGGTAGAGACTCAGTTACATGTCCACATTCTCCTGCAATTAAAAAGCAACTTTGTGAGCACAGTGCTGAAAACCAGTGTTGAAGTCATAAAATGTTAAAAATGAAGTCTGATTGGCCACTTTAAAACCCAAACTATGTGATGACACCATTCCTAAATGATTTTGAGTTATTTTTCAGCTACTTTTTCTGGATTTATCTTTCTTAAGAATTTTTTTTCCAATGATTGTCCTGCTGCTGGGAGTTCCAGACTCTAAGATACGAGTTGTAAAAATGTGTGAAATATATAAACAAAGGCAATTTTTACAATGAAGAGTTACTCTAAATTTTATTGGAATCATCTATTGGCAACAAATCTTAGCTATAGATCTTTACATTTATGTAATTAGTGTCAGTATCATCCCTAGAAAACAAAATCTAACAAAAAAAAGAGAAATCACATTACAAGCTACAAATTAGATTAGGTAAAGAAAGGTACCATGCTTTACTGTACTTAAACTAATATAAAAAATATATATTATTTATATAATAGTTTCCACTGGAGTCAGTTTTTTAGTTGTAGCTCCAGCTTCGGGATTCATACAAACATGAAAGTTGTATTATTCCTTTGAGCTATTGATACCAAGATGGCATCAATATGTATTGCGACAAAGCAAGTCATCCAGTGACCCGACAACCTATCCTTGAATTCCTGTGCAAGACACTTCACTCTATTTGCTTCAAGTGTCTGTATGAATGTGAATGAAAGTTTTAACTATCATGTTTCTGTCACTGGGCAGCTGTGGCTAGCTTACCATCAGCAATGAGGAGTGAGTGAATAATGGATATAATGCAAAGCACTTTGGGTGCCTTGAAAAAAGCTATATAAATCTAATCCATTATTATGAATACAGTTCTTCACTGTTTATCATTTACAGCCTATAAATTAACTAGACACACCACTCTCACAATCAACTACTAAAAAATCATTCTAAATCACTGATAAAGTGCAAAGCTTCAATGCATAAATGAGTGAATTGCCCTCATGGAGAAAAGAAGCTCTGTGATGAAAATAAATGAAAACTCTGTATTACGAAGAGCAACAATAAATTAAATAGATACAAAATAAGTTAGAGCATATGAAAAGAGGCACCATCACACTTAGTGCTTGAGGGCATCAGGGCGAGCTAGAATGAGGTCTGGCTGGTCTTCACAGCAGCTTCTCTTCCAAATCATCACAAGACGATCACACAAACAGTCTTTATTATCACAGAAGAGAATCTTTGTGAGCTTAGTGAATCGGAACACTTAATTTCCTCAACCTCTCAGAGGGGATTAGAATTATCACTATCACTTATTATGTGAAAACTAAGTTTAAATCAACTATCTTGAGCTCTCTTATTGGTCCATGTGGTAGACAGGATTCCCTCTTTGGCTCGAGTATCAGTCTGGACTGAGCATGCAGAGGCTGCGGACTGATCGCTTTAACTTGACCTGAGCAACTGGGGTGATCCCGTCAACAAATCTTCACCTCCCTGAGAATGCTCCAGTATTAACAAGATCAAACGGGGTCCTGGGAGGTTGGCAGGGAGACTTGAGTAAGGATTTTGTAGTATATCAACACTATTACACACTGCACTTTAAATTTATGATCACGCTGGGTTGTTATCAGTATTCATTTAGTTGATTGAGCTAAACCAGGATGAAAGTACAGATTATCCTGAACTCCAGGTGTTTTCAGAGCATCTTCTGGATAATTTACTGAGACCACAGCTTCCATGACTTCAATTTAAGTCATGATGAAAGTCAAAGGATGTTTTTCAGTATTCTTGGACTATATTTAGCTTTTGATTAATAAAACAGATATTATAGTAATTACAGTAGCTTGGACTAATATCTGTAAAATACATTAAATATGGCCCAGAAACAGCAACACATGCATAAAACATGAACTGCACGCACATGCATAGTCTTTGTAAACACATAGATTCATATAGAGAGTCTGCACCTGTCTTCGTACATCATTACTATGCAAAAAAAAAACAACTGATTTGCCTAGCCCCCACAATAACAAGCAATCGGTTTCCCATCCTTCGTCGTATCCAGAGAGAACTGTGTGTTAACATGGTGGATATTTGGTCACATGAGCAAAATATGGATGGTGCGTATGTGAAAAGCAGACAAACAGAGGCTGGGGCCCACTCATCCGTTACAAGAATGAATGGCCATCATTAGCATGAGGCTCCCCGGCAGCACCCTGCAATGCAGCGACACACACAATGGCGAGTGCCACGCTTCCCCCGCCGTTCCCCGAGAGAAGCCCTTTTGTTTGAGCAGCATCTGGACCTGACCTCCATGCATTCAAGGCTGATGACTCCCCCCCTTTAAAAAAAAAACCTCTCTATCCCCTCTCAACGTTTCATATCCTTCACTCTACTCTCCTATTCTAAAAACCTGCTCTGCCTCTACAGTTACCCCCCACCCCACTGCCTTCCTCTTCCCTCTCCTCATCTTTCCTTTCCTGTACCTTGTTCATTCTTCACAGAGATAACCCCCTCCCTTGTTTGGCTAAGGAGAGCAACCATGTCTTGCTTCTTGAAAAGAAAGTCTGTGTATTAGTGGGCCTCATTCAAAGCCTGCAGGGTGAATCAGAAAAGCAAAGAGGAAAAAGCACCAGGGCTACTGGCCATCTGTCCCTCTGGGTTGGACGTGCCCGCTCCAAGTGTGCCTGCCCCCCTCTTTCCCCTCACATAATTCCCACCCCTACCCCCACCTTCCCTTATTGCCTTACCCTATATACACAACATCAACCACACACACACACTCTCTGCCATGCATACATCAGAGGCTTTGGATGGCGGATGATAGAGAGCGTAAAAGAGAAGAAGGAGCAGAAAAGGGGAATAAGGAGCTGCCACTTGCCTGGATGCAGAGCGAGCCTGGAGCCAGCAAATCAAGCAGTAATCCCTTTCTTTGTGTGAGCAGCAAACAGAGAAATTTGTCTCCCACAATGACTTCCCCGAGATCGGCAATGGAGTGGAAAACAAGGAAGCGAGGGAGTGAAAGACAGTGAGAAGGGGAGGGAGGAAGAGAGAGAGAGCAAGAGAGAGACAGGAGGAGATGGAGGGTGAGAGCAGCACAGGCAGGGAGACGGTGTGAGCAGCTAGAGTGTGACAGAGAGATACGGAGGACGGCAGCAGCCACCGTCGTGCCACAGGGACGCTGACACTCACTGGAGGATTTGAAGTGAAGAAGAAAGGAGAGCGACAGAGGGAGGAGGGGAGGGAGGGGGGGGGGGGAAATCTGATGGGGGAGGGAGGACTGGTTCACTCTGTGGCTCAAATGCTGGGATAACACAGAGATAACCCTCATCCACAAGCAGCAGCTGTAGACGTGAGAGGGAAATGAATCCCACGAGAGAACGACTTCTCTATCAATTGTGACATTTGCTGGACATCATAACAATGGCCATCTGTAGCTGCAGGGCAAAGAGGGAGGGGTAGGTGGGTGCGCTTCCTATAAACACACAATCAGATGCACACACGTCTATAAGGGCAGAAAAAAAATACCTCAACCAGTGGTGGAGGGAAAGGCACCTGTTCAAGTCAGGCAGCGAAAGGGGGAAGAACACATGAACTCAGGAGAGGGGGAGGAGAGCCAGAGACAAAGGACACACCGAGCTGAGAAGTGTGGCTTTTATTTGACTGCCTTTGTCATTCTGCCTGGTCATGCTGGAAAAATATTTGCATGTGTGTGTGTGAGAGAATGAAAAGGAGGTGAGAGCAATTGTAGGTCACTCAGAAAGGAGCAGAGTAACAGAAGGAAAGAGGCCAGCAGAGACCGGATAGGTAAAGAGCAGATATCTCAGACTGACCTTGTGTTTCAGTCCATTTTCTAAAAGTTTGGACACATTTTCTCATTCAGTAGAAAACTCTGTCCAAACAAACTATCAGCACTTTACATAATGAACAAATATATCATGTAAATATATCTAGAAATGAATACACTGTCATGTATTCATTGTTGTTTTCGAATCAGTTTATAAAGCAGCATATAGGTTATGTAATTTTAACAAGCAAACTGCTAAAAATCTCCAATTCATTTAAATATCCACAACACTCTTGAATTCCTGAGTTTTCTACTTTTATTTGTGGTCATTGTGATGCGCCATCTGTACTTAATTTAAACCTTTGGATAAACTTCCCAGGCATCTGTCTGTATTCTTTCTCATAGTACATTTGAGATAAAAACATAAACAGAGTAGCCTCTATCACTCATAAGAGTGTAGTTTGGAACCACTTGCGGATTCCCTGGCAAACCGGGTAAGCGAGGATGAAGGACTTTGGTCAGATAAGTAACCGACATGTCAATGGATGTTATGAAGTTTCTGTTCCTCCCCTTACTAAATGACAAACATGGCAAATAGAAATCCTTTTGGTCAGATGGAAGCCATCCCTCAATATAAACCAAACTGACAACAAACGGAGCACCTCAAAAACTCTTAAACCAATTAAATTAAATGAAATGAAATAAAAAACCATTATAAATAACTGTAGATGAGGAGAAAACCATCACTTATATCATCTCTGCATCTACTGCAGTATGAAGATGACAAAAAGCTAAAGATTCATCTTTGTGTAGGAAGTCACAGAGCACTGAATGATAAAGAGAAACATTAACTTTTCCCTTGGGAACAAAAGTCTCAGCTGACTTAACATTGTTTTATGATTGACTGGATACACCCTGTGGTCACTGCAAAATGCTTCTTTCAGAGAGAATATGTTCTAAACCGGTGTGGGCAATACAATCAGAAAGACACATGTTAAACAAAATACATAATTATAATACAATTCTTTATGTGTTTCTATAAATACACAGTAGGCAGAATCTGAAGTGCTCCATTTATCTATCCATCCATCTATCCAACCATCAAACCATTCTCTATAGCCTACTCCAAATCCAGGGTCGAGGGAAAGGTAGGGCGGGGGTTGGTCTATCCCATCTGCTATCACACGTCCAGGCTTCCTGGACAGGTCATCTGTCCATCACAGGGCGTCATATATTACACTGTTTATTCTCCACGCACAATGCATGTTCAATTTATCATCTTTCAGAGAGAATAAGAGTAAAATTTACTTTAATTTAATGGTATTTTAATCTGCTTTTTTTCCTTTTTATTAGTTATGGCACATCAGTTATTAGGGCCAGGTTTATTGATGGTAGGCAGGTACATATTTTATGACAGGTGTTTCAGTTTGTTGAGTTCCATCTTTCATTTGGACAGAAAAAGACATTCATGCCTCTTCATTCTTTAAAGTTAGAAACTTTGATCTTTGTCATCGTTATGCTGTTTGAAAGCATAAACTGTTTGAACTCCAAAGATTTTCTTAAAATTTTTCTCTTTAAATTTCTATTATAGCACAACTCATGTGTGAAAACAGCTTAAAACTTTTAGCATGAACTATTAAAAAAATTATGTGGATGATTTGCATGGAAATTTTGCTACCTGTTTGCCACAGGTGAGGACACAGGTAGCCCAAATCAGAAGTGGAAACCTTTGATTCAGATTTCTTCCTTAAGTTTAATTTCCTTCCATTCAGCCTTTGCAGACGTGCTGCTTCAGACTGCTGGTATTTCATGCTGTCGCATCAAGGCATTTATTTAATTTATGCAATAATTTGGTTTATGAAAATATCTAAAAAACTAATTAAAAAACCTTCAGGTGAACTTAGGTGAGTTGTTTTTATTTGAACAAGGTAAACATGATCTAGATTACAATCACTGGCGATTGTATTGTCACTTTAAACATGTAAGTTTGCCAACATTAACACTTCTTAGTTGTGGAGGTCCTGGGTTCAAGTGTGTCAACAGAAGTGAACAACCTAAAGCCCCTGAGAAAGACCCCTAAGCCCCCGAACTGCTACCCAGACACCCAAATATGGTAAATCACTGGAGATGGATAAAAGGCAGAGTCTAATTTCCCAGTTGAGATAAAGTAAAAAAAAAGTCATTATGATTAACCATCCAAATTACCTCCTTAGAAAGTGAAGCAAACATGTAATAAAATAATTGGATCCTTCTGGAAATCTGTTACACTGAAATGATCTGATAAATGACTCTCTGAGCAGCAGCATGTCTCACCTCTCCCTGATGAAAAGTTTACAGCTCTACATTAACTTTATGCAGATGTTGACGGCCTTGTTCACTACAGTCATAATGAAGTGTTCATCAACGTCTCTCTAGTGGTTTTTTCCAGTCACCCTGATAAAACTGTCTCCTCTTAATACAAATACAGAAGCAATGATTGTCCACTCAAGTAAAAAGGGGATGTGCAGTTAATCAAGTTCTATTGTTATCAGTATAGGCTCCTTGGAAAACTTCTAAAGTCTAAAGTAGCACCTGCTGGGTGGTTTTTAGCGGGTGTATATACCAGCCAAATAAACCTATAATACAAAAAATGGCCAAGTGATTTGTATCTATCATGTTAATAGATTTATTTTATTTTGTACAAATCTACAAATACTCTCATTGTTACATTCCACATGCTATAGACTTACCAAACGAAGGTGATACTGATGGATTTTTTAAAAAATTCTACTTATTTTAGGGATGCACAATATGTCATGGACTTACCAGAGATGGTCAGTACTGCAAAAGACTGCTTGGACTGCAGTAAATTGAACATATATATCTTTTAATATCAAATATTTTGACTTGAAATAGTAATTCAATTAGAAGTATCTTGATAAAGGGGGTAAAATTCTACTTTGCAGAAAGGCCTCTTCAAAAACAAAGAAAAACCCACAAAGGTGGAACAATCCATCTTAAAATCCAAAATGTAAGGCAATATACTGAAGTAACTTTTCATAAACTGTCATTTTTGCTGCCATCCTAAAGTTTAACAATAACTCAACTCAGCTTTGTTTATAAAGTGCTTTAACACGCCAGTTGCCACAAAGGGTTTAACATTCAAATAAAAATAAATAAAAGTACAGAGTGAATTAGAATAAGAAAGAGAAAACATGAATAAAACTCAAACCTGAGTCTCATATTGAATCCAAAGCCAGTTTATAAAAATGGGTCTTCATGCAGATTTTAAAAACGGACAGTGATGTGGCTTCTGTAAACTGTAGTGGCAAAAAGATTCATAGTTGTGGTGCCATTACCGCTCTGTCCCCTCTCAGCTTCTGCCTGGACCTCGGTGCCTCCAGAAGGAGCCCATCAGCTGATCCGAGGCTTCGGGCTGGCGAGTATGAGGAAAGTAGCTCAGAGAGATACAGAGGAGCCAAACTGTGTAAGGACTTAAAAACAAATGGCGGTACGGATTGCATGTTTTTCTATTTTTGTGCATTCATTGTAAATATCATTAGCCTTATTTTTTTAGCAACATTTGTTCTGTACCAAAGATTTTCCTTTATGACAATCTTTCGAAGCTTATTATTTTTTAAATTGAAGCACTTGTATAGGATACTTGTGACCACTTTTACAAGGTATGTCCATCATGAAGTTACCTTTTAAAGGTTTGACATCTGGGCTTTATTTTACACCTGAATAAATAAAAGTATTCAGCATTTTATTTTAAGATTTTTCTGCAGGATGTGCTGTTTGTTTTCAATATTTAAAAGAAAATAAGTAATAAATTTGCCCAAGTAGAAAAAATATTGTCAATCTACTCAATAAGCTGCTGCGTGTGCTCAGACTGCCTGAAATATCCTCATTTGAAAAATAAATATATATCATGATTATTTTCGAATGTGTATGTCGGCGTTGCAGTTTGTCCTCTGCATGCAAGAGCCTCTTCATCATACTGTGACCTTTGCAAGAGCCTGACATGTTTATCACATAATCAGGCAGGAATCTATTTTCAATATATCAGAACATCATAATCCCAAGCAGGGCACCGTGAGAGGCTCAGAGAGGCGGATTTACCAGTCACATGGCTAACCACAAGAGAGGCACAGAAATTGAGAGGGGAAAAAGCCTACACTAAGAGAGAAAAGGGAGGAAAAATGCATTTGGTTGTGTGGCTATGCTTTGTGCAGCCTGATGCAAACACATGCAAATACATGCAAACCAGCACACAAATCTTTTTCCATAGAAAAAGGAGGACGTGATTAAATAACTAAATTAATTTGACTGGTTCTAATCGTGGACAATGAACATTTTAATTGTAGAAACAATTCACATGCATTCTCCAAAACTGGCAATGTTTCTGTGTTGAAACATTTCAAATCACGCGTATTGTGGCCGTAACAATTCAAGCAAATAGCTTTGGCAACACAAGCCTGTCCCAAGTACAGTCGGAAAAGGAACTGAGCAGAATTGGACTGGGTGACCAGTCATAGATCCAACTGTTTGTGATGTAACTGAGCCCAGCTGTGGAGTTTGGCACGGTGCTGCGTGTTTGGCACAAATCCAACTTTTTATATATTTCATAACTGTCCAGGACAGCTGCAAAAATGTTGCTAAAGCGTGGTCAAGATGAAAGAGGTATCAATGGCCAGGGATAAAAACTATAGTGAGAGTTTGGGAAATGTTTGTTTGTCTTTATGTTCAGCAGAACTGCAAGTTTAAACAGAAATAATATATGTCAGCATAAGAGATGAGTAAGTTAAAGGGGAAAATGGCATGGAAATTAGATGAAACTAAGCCAGAAAGAGGCCAAAAGAAAGTGGGTCAGCTGGGTAAGGATGAAGAAATGATGTTAAAGCATGGTTCACACCATTCACAAGCCATGTAAGTTTAAGCATCTGTACTGGTATTCTTACTCACAAGGCACAGCATGACGATACAGATTGGCTCGAATGGTCTTCTGCAACTCATGGTCTGGTGATGATTTCTGAAACCTTAAGCTCAGGAAGTGCTTCAGGTCCTTGTTGAGTTTATGACCTGGAAAATGAAGATAGACAAAACAGGTTTGAGTTACAAACCTTGCCAAACAAAAAGGAAAAAGAACAAAAGAAGAAAAGGTCATTTAATCAACAAAATATAAGCCTTTCTACTTACTGACCCTTTATTTTGGAAAACAAATGAATACATTTGTTTACAGATTCATAATGTCATTTGATTTAGCTGGAAAATGCAAAAAGGTTTATAAAAGGTCTAATTTCTACCTTCTGTAATTACAATTTCCATTTCTGTGTGGATCAATAACAACAAAATTCAGATATTTTCATTTCAACAATCCTCATTAGACACATACATTTATAAAAAGGGACAGAAAATGTGCCACTGATTCCTTTTATTAGATAAAAGAGGAGTAATTCACTTAAAAGATGTCAATAGTTTAGAATGTAGAGAAATATGCAACATCTAAAAGTATATTTCACTTAATAGGAGAAGTAAAACATCTAAAATGACGTTTCAGTTATTAGGAGAAGTGAAGGTTTGGCCAGGGTTTAGTAATTGATTAAATGAGTCTCTGATTGGCTGGATTTCTCAGGCATATTCAGCAACTATCCAATCAGGCATTCAGATGCTGCTGGCTGGGTTTGATCAGAGCTCTGATGCTCGCAATAGGGCCAGATGGTCAGGGCTCGCTCTCACGCCAGGGTCTCATTTAGGACCATTTAATGATCTCCAAATATATCATCCATGTCTGAAAGAGCTGGCAAGCAGTTCTAGGAGGAGGTGCCATGGCCTCCTGTTGGTCTCATAGCAGATGAGTCTAGCCTGGCTCAGTGTTTCTGAGAGGTTGAAGTTGAACTCTAAATCATATCTTATTACAGCCTTGTAAAAAGAGCAAATAACCATATTTTCCTGAGTAGGTTCAGATAATCATCCGATGAGCCAAACAAACTTGCTAAAAAAAAGCCTAAAACATGATCCATGGAGAAAGCAGGAAGTGCTTCCAGACTCAAACAAAATGTGACCCAGAAGCTCAGATGAGTTAAAAAACAAAAAACACCATTGAATCTTTAAACTGCTCAGAAACAACCCTGGTGCAGCTCATAACGCTCCTCATGAAGTTTAACAATAATGGCTATTATGTACATATACAGTCAAGCTAATATTATTTCCACAGATCTCCTTCTGGTTTGTGGTATTTTCTTTCCTGAGGTGGCAACAGTGGTTGGTATTCTAGTTTGCTGTATTTTTCCATTCCTCTACACACCCGAACACATGCACACAGCCCACTGTGTAATTCACTGCAAGCAAAGCACAGTCAGGTAATTGTTACCTAGCAACCAGCCAGTGCTGACGACCATCATTACAGTCCTTGCTAGGCAAGCAGAAGTCAGATTGTAAAAAGAAAACAGAAAAAAAAGTACACATTCTCTCTCACACATGCACACACATACACACACACTCATTTCACATGAAAACCCATTCTTCCAGTTGGTGCATCCTCTGCAGCTCCTTGTTGATTTATACACACCACATCTTATAAAATATAAAATATGTTACGCATACATTAGCGTTTGTGCTCATCGTCTTGTCAGTTCTGCTGGCTCAGATAGCTGAGACAGAGATTCGTTTTGGGATTTAATCACTTCTGCAAATACCTACAGTTAAATAGGGGGTGGTCTCCCCGGGTGTCATGCTCTATCAATGAGAAAGTCATCAAATATTCAATATTTACGAGGATTGAAGCTGTATGAATCAGAGATCACAATCACCCCACTGTGGCAGTGTGTGTCTGTTTGTGTGTAATTTGTTCCTTGCCCACTTTAGCTTTCACTGGATCTTTGATCTCAAATGTTATATAAAAAATAACAGACATTTCTGTTAAAGGCTTTAGATATAGTGCATGATTAAACATATTTTCATTTAAAATAAAAAAATTAAACAATTTTCTAAATATTCTAGTTTATTTTTCAAATGACTACTCACCACAGAAGTACTAAACAATTTGTGACTTTGGAATAAAACAAAATATTGTTTTTCTTGACCTACTTTTCTAAACAGCATGCAACAAAAGAAATTCTTTTTGCGTCTTTTTTAAAGGGAGAGGATAAAAACAAAAACAACCAACTTACAAAGCCAGAGCCATTATCTCAGCTTACAGCAGTGCTACTGTGTTCCACAGATTGATTAACAATAAACTCAGTGAATTGTTCTAGTATTTGTGCGTGTTGAATAGCAGTGCCTGTACTGTACACAACTGGAGTAAAGAATAACTATTCAAAACATACTGGTCATTCTCATGCAGATGGTGACTAATAATAAGCTTTTCTGTCCTTTCTAATATAGAATTGTAATATAATGCAATAATAAAATTGCAATATAATATTCTAATATAGAAACTACGTGCAAATCCTCACAGTGTTACTGTTTTCAATGGCATTCAGAGGATAAACAGCAGCCAGGGGCTGGTAAGTAAACACACTTGAAAACCTGATCATCAGTAAATGTGAGTATTATACTATTAAAGAAGATATTTTGGCAGTCTGCTTGTCTGGAGCACTCAGATGTGTGTGCGGGAGAGGAGTGGTGAGGTTTGTGTGGATGATTGGGTGTGTGGGCGTGTGTGTGAGGTTGTTCCCCGGGGTGGGCGTCTGGTGCGCTGGGGTGTGGACTGGCCTCCGCGGCGTGGTGGTCTGGGGGCTCTGGCTCCTCGTGGGTGCTGGTTGGCTCCTCTGCCTGTGGGGGTGGGGGTCGCTTTCGGTTACTTGGAGCCCTGGCTGGCGCTCTGCCTCCCCTGGTGCCCGGTGGGTCTGCGATTCCCGGCCTGAGCCCGCTGGGGCCTGCTCCCCCCTGACTGCGGGGGGGCTCTGGCTGGGACCTTCCCTCTGCCGCTTCCTGGACGGATGCTGGGGCTGCCCCGGGGTGGGATGGTTGTGGTCCCTGTTCGGGGATGGCTGCTGGTTGCCCTGGTCTTGGGTGGTCCTGGCCTGCCTCTGACTTTGGAGGGAGGGGGTCGCCTTGGCATGATCACCTCTCTCTGAACACTTTTCACTCCGTACGTTCTGCATGATCACAGTCACTGAGATGTTCTTTAGGTTTATCCAGGTTGAACATGTTTTGCTTGTTCATCTATAGCGTATGTAGCACTTGTAGATCTTTAACCCCCCCGTGGGGCCCCGTGAGAGATTTGCTTTGTTTTCTGTACAGGTGTGGTGGATGGATTAGCGTTTGATAGGATTGCAGTGTTTCCTTTGGGGTGACTTTCCTTCTTCTTCTTTGTGTTTCTCTGTTTTTCTTCTCTGCTGTCTTTCTATCCTCTCTTCTTTTCCGGTCGGTCCAGCAAAATACATAAATCATGTGGAACACATATTAGTCCAAAATAAATAATAAAGAATTCTGATTATCAAGAGGATCTCTGCATATTTATTTATTTATTTATTTGATAGGGACAATGCACATTAATGAACATCTATTCCGACAGCAATAGACGTAAATATGCGGGATTATAGCGATAATGCTAATTTGCATCCCTAGTCCCTAGGCAGGCAACAGTAAAAACATGATAAAACAAATGATAAGACAAAATAAATATATATATATATATATATATATATATATATATATATATATGATGATCCTCTTGGCAAAGCAAATTTGCTCAGCACAATACAGCAGCCAGACCATCATACTGCCTGCTTTGATGCTGGACAAGACACGTTAAGGAAGAAAAAAAAACGATGTGACACAAGGTGAAGAAAGACATCAGCTGTGATCTTAGAGAGATATAGGTTGCTGCTCAGAGTTTTAAGGTCATCCCTGCACAAAGTGTTTCAGTGAATTATTCTATTCATAAATGCCAAACATTAACTTCATTTGACATCTATCTAGGAGTGGTTGTCTCCCAATTTCGCCAGTTCAAGTAATAGTACAATACTTTTATAGGTTGTAAAAAAAAAGCTTAGACCAACATTTCAGACTACATGCCTTAATTAGCACATCAAATGCTAAATATTATGGCAGAACAAATAGACACTGACAAATTACCAGGTCTCTTCTCGGTAGAAAGAGCATGACAGCATGACTTAGGTTTGAAAAGCTGCAAGCAACTGAACAATGTCCTTTAGACAGATGAGACACAAGTGGATATGTTTGGCCTCAATGCACAGTGCTATGTTTGGTGAAAACCAAACACAGCACATCATCACAAACACCTCATAACAACTGTCAAGAGCAGTGAAGGAGTGGTGATTTGGGCTTGCTTTGCAGCCTCTGTATATGGTTTTCTTCGTGGCACAAAGCCAATCATGAACTGTTCTGTATATACAAAAGTATTCAATTCAAGTGTGAGGTCATCTTTGAAAGCTGGAAATCTAAATCTTGCTGGAAAGTGGGCCATGCAAGCACAGCAGCACATAACATGATGTTACAATAGCCAGTCAGAGTCCAAACCTCAAAATCTAATTGAAAGGTTCAGTTGAGACCTTACGAGAGCTGTGTATGAACAAATACCTGCAAACATCGATGAACTACAACCGCATTCTGAAGAAAAGTGGGTCAAAAGATGTAAGAGACTGATGGCATAGAGAAAATGATTATTTCAAATGATTGCTCCAGGGTACAAGATAAGGCAGGTTCTCCACACATTGTTTCACACATGATCAAATTCATATGAGCTTGTTTTTATAGAACAACACATGCTGAGAATCTGTGCTTTAAATAGAACGTCTTAATGGGTAAAATGAGGTTGAACTTTGTTATTAGTCCATATTAGTTTCAAGTCTTAAACAAGTCTCTGGATGTCTGAAACAGCCCGCCAATTTTCAGGGAAATGTTTTCTGCTGGTCACATTATGGCCACCTGATACAGTGGTAACACAGAAGCTTGAGGAGAGACTTGGAAGGAAGAAGTTTTCAGTGTAACATCAAATGAAAACACTAACTCCAGATATATTTTTCATAGTTGAGCAAGTAGTTTTATCTAAAGATAACCAGATACTGGGAAAACGTGTTAGAATAAGGGTCACACATAGGGAGCAAACATTCCTGAGTTATAGTTATAGTCTTATGTTTAATTAATCATCATTAAGCACTAATTAACCTTACCCTGCATGTAAAAAAAATGAGTATTACTAGTCATTTACACTCCTAAGATTGTGTTATTCCATCACTAAAGTCTGTCTTCAGATGATAAAATGGTCCTTTTAGACCTTTCAGGATATTTCTGATTCTAATAACACTGAAATCTCTGCATCAGTGGAAATCTGAGACAGCAGAGATGCAAGGGCTATGAGAGATTGTTCTTAGGAACTAAGATACTGTATGTGTGGAGTTGGCCAGTGACTGAATGTGGCAGAGACTGATGGTTTTCGAGCCTGATGAGGAGGAAGAGGATGTGAGACTCCTGTCCTCTTACAGATCGACAGGCTGAGACAGAGATGGATTTAACCCAAATAAGAGTGGATTATACACATCCTGCATCCCTCCAGTCAGCATTACATAACCTTAAATCTAGTTAGGAATCCGTGTCTCATTTTAGAAGAGGTGGACTCACTGTAGTGGTGAGTACACTCGAGCATCTTAGGATATTAGGATTCACACATTTTCTTTTTCCCTCAAAACATAGATCTACTAACACAAAACGCATCTTTGTCTTAAGATGTGATTTTAGTTGGAGGGGCTTTCATAACGGCTCTTAGCCGGATATACAAAAAGTGGCTTTTGGAGAGGATTCAAAGTCTTGCTGCCCAGATAGCAAGAGAGCAAAAACATATGGATGCCTAAAACATCAACAGAAGATTGTGCCGAGCAGCTGCAGTCTATAGTAAAACACAACAGCTGTCTCCACTACAAGTCATCACTACTGCCTGTCAATCATCTCTGTGGAAATTAACCATCCGGTAACCATTCAAAGCACCCGACAGCCGATCAGTCACTGCGATGTATGTGTGTGGTGGGGAGGGGGGTGGTGTGTAAAACTAGCCGACAGCTTAAACAGAACTGACATTTATTTTAGGAAGAATCCACATCAGTGTGTGAAGCTCTGTTCAGCTGCTGATTGGGATTCATCTACCGTTCTCCAGCTCAACACTGCCCTCTGTGTCTTTGTGCCTCATGACCAAGAAGTCTGTATCTATGGTAACCAAGAGCCAACCAGTGACTGAGCCCAGCCGTGTGTGGTTATTATAAGATGCTGCCTCCTAGTGGTTAATCAGAAAGGTTTGTGATTAAAAAAAGAAAGGAAATAAAACTCAGTTCTTTTGAATGTGTCCTCAAAGACGAGGCTCTTAATCTCTTTTTAGTTTACTTGAAGTTAACTTGAAGATGCCAACTGGCTTGTAATTTTAGCTACTGACTAAAAGGAGAATACATTTTGCACATAAACAATTTAAGGTACAATCTTGTGGCTTTAAATTATTGAGCCTAATATTTTTTTAATCCCTTTAAAGGAAAATATTGTTCACAAAATGATTAAAAAGTCATTAGATTAAAAAAGCATTATGTAAAATGCACCATTATAATTATTCTAATACAACAAGACATATATTTGATCTATTTTAGTCTATTTTTAAAGAGAGGTGCAGCCAAAATACAGTAAGCAAGAATCTGTTTAACTAAGCTGTTTGCATGAAGCCTAAATTTTTCCTCTGTCAAAATTACTTAGATCACAGATTAAAACAACCACCAACCAAGTTGTGACAAAGCTAATATACTTAGCTTTCAACACAAGTATCTGTCTTTCAGATGCGGACCACACTACGTTCTGATGACAGCAGGAGAAATCCTAAAATTACAGAGGCTCCCTGGGAGAATACCTCACAGTTAATACCCTGCAACTAGTATTTGAGCAATTACTGTAAGCAAAACATGTATTACATAATAAGATGAGCATGGAGACATTGGTAACAAAAAACTAGTGTTTTCCCTCCATATTTACATTAAAACAAGCTTAAGTAAGTGCAAACAGCATCAAAGAGAACTCCAGACTGCTTTTGGTGTAACCCGAGAAAGAAAAACCCTGAAACGCACCAACAATCTGCAATGTGCTTGAGTCTCGTCATGCGTCACAGGTAAGTGCATGTTGAGATGAGCATTAATCCTGTAAGCCAAACTTTTCTGTCTCCCATGAAAGCTGCAGCTGGCACAGATTAGATGTTAAATGACAGGCAAGTTGCTCTTAGTACACAAAGAGGAAAACACACTGCTAGTGACTTCAAGCTACACACACAAGCATTTTATTGGTGCTTTCATAGTCATTTAGTTGCAAGTAGAAGATGATAGATTTTAAATGATTTGTTTAGATTGTTTTTATTTATATATATGGACAAACAATAAGGTTGCTGGTTTGAGCCCCGGCTGAGGGGAGGTCTGAACCCTGGCCTGTGGAGTTTGCATGTTCTTCCCGTGTGTATGCATGAGTTCTCCAGGGTACTCCGGAAATTGCTGGGATAGACCTTAGCTCCCCTGCAATCCTGAATTAGATGAACCGGTATAGAAAATAAATGCATATATGTGTGTGTGTGTGTGTGTGTAGGTAGAAAGGGGATGCCTCTGTTAGAGTGTAAGAGTATCAACAAGTAGGAACAAGTAGGTTAAATTTCAGTAATCTACATCTGTTTTATGTCTTGAGAGAGGTAGGAGCTCTACTGGAATGGATTGTGGCAGCTCTGCATCCCTTCCCAGGCAGAGTGCAAGCTGGCTCCCACCCATACTCACCCATGACAACAAGGTACAAGGCCAGGCCATCCTCCACCACATCCCTAAATCTACACCACACTTCAGCCCATTTTGTTATGATGTAAAAGTATAGCATATACAGCACCTGTCTGGTGTAGTGAAACCTCTGAAGTACCCCAAACTGACTGAGCTGTGTTGGTAATTTTGTCATGAAGAAAATAATTTGGTTCTAAAAACGGACATTTGATTCCCATTTTGAGTATGGTGCACTTAATTTATTATTAATTGGGCTATTATTTGATCAGTATTTTAGAGGGCAGATTCATTGCAGTTGTGATGTGACACAACAGTTACAAGTTACTTCATTCTACCTCCTTGCTTGCACCAAAAAGTAACTTGGTATCTGAAAATAAAAAATGTCTAAATGTATTTATTTTAGTCAGACCAGAAGATGATTTGAAAGAAAGAGAAATACAAAATAAAGTCATATAAAACTTCTGCTCAAAAAATAAATCTATATGGTCAATGCTATAAAAAAATAATGCCGAGCAATGTCATAGATAGCTTAGATGTACTAATTACACATTAAAAATGCAGGTTACTTGTTTAACATGGTGATAATGGTTACGAAGGAGTTATCATTACCTGAATGTGTCTTCTTAAAAGTCACAGGTTTGCAACATTCATGCCTTCACTTTTTAGGCCCACCATTAACCATGGATCCCACAAAATGCTATGCACATCACCAGAGGCATGTCACGTAGAGAGTAGAGAGGTTGTTGAGAATACAGCAGTTCAGCAAAGAAAACACAACATATACACCGTTTTGATGTACGAAGCCAACTTTCCCCTCAGCCTTACATTATAACTTGCACAGATTTCAGCTCAGCTCTCAGGTTCTCGATGAGAAGCACATCTGCATGAGGTAAATGGTAAAATCCTAGCAGCTGGCTTTTGGAGACTCCACAAGCATGTCTGTTTTCACATCATTAAAGAGGGCTCCTCTTTGTCTGTCATGGAGCTGTGATACAACAAGACCAGCTAAAACTAAATTACAGACATAATATTACTCATATTGGCCATTGCAGTTATATACATAAGCATGTTATAAACCTTGTAATTAGTTTCTATGATGTTCTCAAACCATTTCAGGCTGATAAGAACTCAAACGGAGCACAAAGAAATGGCATTTCCTCCTGAGTACAAAAAATATTGTATTTCCTCAAGCTGATTCTAAATAATGGATGGAGAGCAGGAACTGGAAATGCTGGTTCTTAAACACTAAGTGCCATTGTTTCAGCAGCTTCCTGTGGGTCTCAGGACATCCCGTCAGTCAACGCTTGACTCTCCAGTTACAGATGAGAGCACTATCCAGTAACACAAGAAGAGCCTGTCAAGGAAAGGTGAGCATCATTATAGACAGAAGAGATGAAACTAATCAAATACTCCTGCTCTAACTGTGATGCTTCACTTGACCCTTTGGGTTTGATAAAAAATATAATCCCCAGATATAAATACTGAAAGAGTTTCTGACAAATGATACAGAGGATATGAGAATAATGATATTATACCTGGGAATTGGATGTTTTGCTTTTATTCCAGTTAAACATATAATGTCTCTCCTTCTGGTACATACATAAACCCGCAGACATATAAAAGCAGGATGCCTAGTATCTTAGACACCTTTTCACCACTAGCAGCCGCTCCTTATTGCTCTTATTGCTCCCACCCATGAGCCGTGCAATCAGAGCAGCAGGAATGGAGAAGAGAAAACAATCACATACTGGTCCACCATAAAGCTCTAGACCAGTCCTCTGTGTGCATTGTGTCCTCCTGTAATTACCTGCATAACTACCACACCCAGAGCTCCTCTAATGAGCTCACTGCTCTGCTCTCAGCGACCGGGGTACACGGTGACAACAGAAAGGTCCTGTTATCATCAGTATGACTTCTGTCTTTCATGAGTAATTTACATCAATTAAAAAATAATGCTTTACTCTCTTAAAGGAGAACTTTAGAATCATTTACTGCTTACACAGCACAATGTTATTTTACTGATATCCAGCATATTTATGACACAATACATGTAAAATGTTGGTTTTTGCGCTCCTCTTATTTTCCTTTTTTAATCATTACAGGCTGACCTATCAATCATGTTTTAATATGATTTTAGTTAATTTAAGTAAAGTGTATATATTTAAAAATACTTAATCTTTATCAACACAAACAAGCAGTGATACTAAAGACTCCTTTCAAAATAAAATAAACTACTGAAGAAGCTGAAGCAGGCACACAGACTGACAGGAAGTCTTAATGTTGGCAGATTTTAAAAGAAATTCATTTAGGGGATTTTTTAGGAAGATCTTGCTTTGCCTGCTTCAAAACTAAAAATGAAAATGTAGATGTAAAGGAAGAAAACTCACACATTATAAAAACTGTAAGTACAATGGCAAGTTTAGTTTATTGATCATTATGAGGGTCAAAACAAAGAATTAATTTCCTGTATTTTGATTTATCCATTCCCTTTTATTTCAATCTATTTAGCACTATTTTAGAATGTGAATATCTACAAAGAGTCTTTTATAAAAGAAAACTGGCCTTGGCCAGACCCTCTGTTTCAGTCAAAAGACCATGCAGAAATGTAGGGATTGATTATGTTATGGTAGCATGTGGGGTTCAGTTCTGACCCAGTTCTCCAGTGTTGTGCTGCTGAGTCAGAGTCAGCATTGCATGATGGGAGTACTGGTTTGAAGGAAGAGTCACAGAAACACATAAATGCACAGATCAAGACGAGCAGAGGCGGTATGTTCCGCTCCAGTGCGCTGCATCTGTTCACTGCTAAATATATCCAAAGGAACCCAAGCCTACCACTCCCTCCTCACTCTGTTACTAGCTGAGTAGGCCAAAGGATGGAGGAAGAAAACAAGGAGCAGAAAGGAAAAGGCAAAGTAGCTGCAATTGTTAAGGTTAAAAGAATGACTAGAAGCTCCAGGGTTTAGATAAGGGTCAGTTCTGAATGATGTGTGCACAAAATAAACACAGACATTTCTTATGCTGTCTGCCTACAGCACCCAAATATTTTAAAGCAATCTTTACTATATCTGGGCCTGCCATGTTCAAACAATTTATCATTTAATAAAAAAAAAACTACTACAAATTCACTCTGAGATTAATTAAGTATATTTCATTAATCAAATCAAATATTCTTAGAAGTGAAAATGCCCGACATTGACTCCTGGTGTTGTTACCAAATTTTCTTACTCTGCTATTTGTCAGGAAATGTCCCAATCCCTGCAGACATTTTATCCAATCCGATTGTATTTAACAATAAAAAGATGGTGGGGTATATCCAGATTGACTGGACACAGACATTTTTAATCCATCCTTCAACTTATGATTAATAACAACTTGTTCCTACCCGGTCATGGTAAATGTGTGCAGTTTGCAAAACCTGCATAAGCAATGGAGAAACACTTGTTTACATCTCCAGACTAAGTATGGAATATGCCCCCATTTCATTTTTGCATATTTGCAGATTATATTACGTATATTTAGTACTTGCAAGTTTACTAATGTTAAATATGTTAAGACCCCTTTTGATCAATTTTTCCTCACTCCAAACTCTGAGTGGTCAAAAATATTTTCAGTCAAGTTACATATTTCCATTCATTCAGTCGAAGGAAAGCCAGTAACCATTGTTCATATGACACAACACGCACCTTAGTCACTCAATAAATATAGATCTGATAAAAAATATGCAAAAAGAAGCAAGAACTTATTTTTATTTAATATGACAATGCCTGATGGTTGCACATTTTTGGAAAAGTATATAAAAAAAGGAAATAGCTTTGCATAATATTACACTTGGAAATTAAAGTAGAAGCATTGTTTCTTCTCATAACCCTCCAATAATAACAGAGTAGTACTGAGAGTTATATAAAGTGTTGCTGATGGAAAAACTTCTAACTCCCCTCAGAGGCTGCATTTTTTTTAACAAATCTGACTACTAGTCTAACAAATCTCTCTTGTGACATTTACAAAGGTGTGGACTAACTGTTAGAGAGAATCCAATCTCAATCCAGTCCAAATTCTTTATTCCCAATCCAAGGTGGTCATGTTTTTCTTTTGTGAATGTATTTTTGGGGGGAAACAAATAATTGAATTAATACTTTTAAAAATCAAGCGGTAGATCTTCCTGTCAAATACAAAATTATTAAATTAAACATGATCCACATGGTAGGAACTCTATTCTTATCCAACGGGTTCATATGGGGAAAAAAGGAAAACATTTTTCCAATAAGAAGAAAAATAGCACCTATTTTTAACATGTCCATTGTTTTATCTTTCCTCCCATGGGTTCCACGTGTATAGACACTGAGGCTTCAAGCAAGCTGAATCCTTCCTGTCGCTGAGAGGAAGCATAATGCTCCAATCGGTGTGTGAGCATGCCATCAGTTCTGCTGACTGCCTCTGTTAAATGTCACTGCCTGCCTGGCTGTCACACACAAAGGGTCCCCTATTTCACAGGAGCCTATGACCACAGGCAATGAGACAGAGTAGAGATACACCTCCCCCATAGACTCCCTCCCTCTGGAACACATCACACCACAGGCGTGTCGTCACCAACCAGCTATTGTGATGAAACACAATAAAACTCAAGACAAGCCATTAGTCCACAAACCTTTACTTATGATATAAATAGATATGGATGAAGAAGTGGAAAAGGGGAAAGTACCTTAAGGGTTGTAATAAATAAGGTTACTTGTGATGTTGCAGCAAAAAAAAACAACAACCAATGAAGCAAAATGAAGACAAGTTTTTTTAGAGGATTTAGTTAATATGCTGAAAAAGCAAATATTTAGTGAGATGAGGCAACATTACTAAAGATTACAGATGTAAAATGGAATTGAGAAACAAGAAAGTTAAAAAAAAAGTAGAAGTGATTCACTAACAGTGGAGTCTTTATCAAAACTGGCTGAAAGCAGAGATAAATGCAACACGGTGACAGCTGGGGATGTAAAGAGATAAGATTGAAGAGAGGCCTTGAAACTCTGTCTTCTGTGTGTAGCCTGCCTGGTGATACTGAAAACCTTCACCAATGCTTTTTAGCCCTGCCTCTTCAAAATCTAATAATCTTCAATAAAGATCAAGTTCTGTTTATTTTTCAAAGAGAAGGATATGAGATTACGAAGGACATATGTACAGAAAGATGGAGAAAAAAGCATAAGAATGAAATGTTGAAGCATCACATTTTAGATACAAAGACAGCAGAGAACACAAAAATTGTGCACTAAAAATTATACCAAGATGTTTGTTCAATAACTGCTGCACTGATTCTGGGTTTTGATGATGTAATATGACAGATTTGTTGGATTAATCCAAGTATTCCTGTGAGTAATAATATAACAAATGGTCCAGAAACCAGAAAAGGCTGTGCTTTTTTTAAAAAAGACGAACAATAAACATTAACAAACTTTAATCTGCAAGAATAAATGTTGCATTTTCAATATCATTGGTTCATTTTCCAAACTACAGTACACAGACCAATTCAGCGTGGCAGGGAAGCTAGAACCTATATCCTAGAAATTAGCAGGCAAGAGGCAGGCACACCTTGGACAGGTCATCAGTCCATAGGGATCAAAATGAAAAGCAGCAAATCCTGACTTTCTGTAAGTAAAAGATATTTTAAGCTGTACAAGCCGAGCCAGCTGTCAGACATCTCCTCACTTTGTTCAGTGGAGAGTAAACTAAAGCAAATATAGAACATGTCATGATTTTTACCCACCATCTGCTGTATAAAAACAATGTGTATACACTGTAAACTTATGAACAGCTCAGAAGAAATGTATTGTTTTCTATTTTCATGAAAAAAGAACTTCCAAGACTTTTCAGTAACATCGCTATTATCATGCCACAGTTACCGGATTTCCTTATATGGTCACATTTTTTACAGAGCATGCCATCCACTACAACTGCTGTAAAAGCCTAAACTTTAGCAATCCAATGAATAACTTCTAACCGGACTTGGACTATATATATATACTGTGTGTATAT
>JBAMHV010000014.1:7849855-7861633 GCA_037177535.1 Pseudomugil gertrudae
TATAAATGTCTAGGGTCTTATAAAGTGAATCTTTAATTAGTCACTTATGTGGATTCCTGTAACTCCTTTCCATGCTTGTGGGATGATCATTGGCTTTCAAGGCTTTAGTCAGATAAAAGTAAAAAAACTTGATAAACAATTCCTTCCTCCCCACCTCATTCTTTCCAGTTACAAAAATTCCCCTTGAGCTGAGGGGTCGATGGCAATAGGTGTAATTATTCCCAGTGCTTACCAAGCATATCTGAAACTGAAGTTCAAGGCCTAACACAAGAAAGGATGTTTTCATAGGACATTTTTTAAACAATAAAAATATTATTTGCTTTTACCTTTATATGAAACACGCATATGGTGAGTCTTTTGACAGGTTTTCTTGTAAACTACATTTTTATTAAAGCGACCTGGTCTAAGGGGAGTATTAAACATAAGTTGCTTTTGTGTTCTCTGGTTCCACATTTAAAGTTTTTACATGGTTTACAAGACCTGCATGGTTTGTTTGTTTCTTACCAGAATTAGAAAAATATATATCAATTTGCACCCATAGGAGTGAGTGTGTGTTTGAGCATGATTGTTTGTCTCTGTGTGTTGGCCCTGCGATGGACTGGCAACCTGTCCAGGGTGTACCCCACCTCTCGCCCGTTGTGAGCTGGGATTGGCTCCAGACCCCTGCGACCCCGTTAAGGGAAAAAGCGGTAGAAAATGGATGGATGGATATATAAATTTGCAGAAAAACAGAAAAACACAAAAAAATGCCATAACTGTGGTCATGATATTTCTAACATGCAACATAATTATTAATACACTTTATTTCTATAAATAATGCAAAACCATAGTACAAAACATAATAAACCTTACAATTAAATATGTTGTGCCAGTCATCAGTTAACTGCATTTAAACTAGAAAGACAATTAATGAAAAAGGTGCTTTATCACAGCAGAGAACTGTAGAGTGAAGATATTTTAGAGTGAGACTGCTTATAGCTCAGAAGGTCATTCTCAATCAGATGCTGTGCAGCAAAATAACAGTGAAAGGTAAATTAGTCTGGATGCTAAACTGGCATGCCTGCAGTCCAGACCTGTGATGCTTAACTCTTTATGAGCTAAAATCTTATTCCCATCCACGATGAGAAACATTTCATATTTAAAACATTACTTAATATATTCTACTGTTATTTACATTTCAGTGTCCTGTAAGAGGGTTGAATAGGCATTATAATTCTGCTGGAAAGCAATATCCCCAAACCATTTAACAGGGTTGTAACTTTGTCAGTAAAATACTGGAATCAAATCAATGGTTTTAACAACAAACTCCTACTTTTTCCTGCTAATAAAGTTTCTATCACTAAATCTCTTATCGTTTTAATTAAAACAAAAACGTCAGTCCTGTCCTCTATGTAACCTGCTCAGAACAGTATTTCTCCTACGTGCACCCAGCATCGCCCCCCTTTCAGCACAGCCAGATGCTTCCAGCTTGACACAAACAGCTGTAGCTCAAGGTCACTTCCTCTCTTGGACAGACAGAAGCATGCAAACAGTTCTAGTCTGAGTCTGCACACCGCATATCTGCTGTAACTGACTAACCACAGGAACACACAGTTATCTTTCATCTTTTAATGTTGACTTCTAAGAGTTATAAAAATACTCCTCTGCGTTTGTGCCTCCTTTTAAAGTAGTTATGTGAAGACATTTTAAGCAGAATGAGATATTTGTAGAGACAGTTAACTGATAAAACACACTCATTACCAAACATAGCTTCATACTAAAGCTCTACATTGAGAACAAAAATAAGCATAAAAGACTACAACACTGTTTTTCTTCCTGGAGCTCAATGAGACTTGAGGCAGTTTTGGGTCAGGTTTACAATGATAAGAGATGAAATAAGAGTGAGTTAAATAATAAGCTCAAAGTAAACAAAAAAACAGCACAGAGATGATGCTTCCAGTCTAAATTTACCACAGTAAGACAGGGCTTCAGAGCTTCAGCTGGGAAAGTAGTCAGTGATTTCATATGTGGAGACGCGTGTCAGGTTGATTTGCATGCAAAAGCAGGTTAGTGGGCAAAAGCAAAGTATTGGTTCAAGGTTCATGTAATAAGTTTACCCTCTGTTTACCAGAGTATGGCATGACAACAGGAATGCTGAGACGACTGCAAACAGAAAAAAACTGACACTTTGGACAGAAATGATTTGATAAAAACAAAATAAAGATCTACTTAGGAAGTTAATGATTAAATTCAAAGGTTATGTAATAAGCATAAACAGTAAACATTAGTTGTTTCATTCACCTGATAAATAAGCCTCATGTCTGTTTGAAAATATAATGCATGACAAGTTCCCTCCAAAGCAGTGCTTCCCAGCCTATTTCTCCCTTCATGCAACTACCAAAAAGCTGTGGACTTTGTGATCTCATGCCGAAACTGTGCTTGGTATACATTCTCCTTTTCTCTACATAAATAATACATTCTGAGACTTTTACAGCACTTTGATAAAAGCAAACTTATCAATAAGTAGCATCATTTTTTAAGAGGTGACTCATCTGCACTTTGGCATTTTTTAAGACATGTTTATATAAAATGTTGCAAGTAAAAAAAGGTTACCAGGATCTACAAATGAACTGGAAACCCAAGAGGTGGCACATGAACTACTGTAACTTGTCTTTATTGTTGATGAAGGATGTTTGCTTTGAATAATTATGTGTGATAAATTTTGAAGTCTCCTCACTTACCCACCTTGCTGTTTGGATTCAAAAGTTTGCTTTTGGACTCCCAAAAAAGCCTGTTCCATGTAAACAAGATGTTGTAGTGTTGGTGTGCTGATTGGGACACAGCCATAGACTGTGTCTGAATGTGCAGCCTATGAACCATCTTTCACTACATAGTGCTACACTACATACTATAGCACACTATATAGTTCCCTCATTCTGTTGGTGATTCGGACACTGAAGCTCACTGCTTTCTCACTGTTCATCATATCTACTCACTGAAAACTGAATAAAAATGATTGCTCTGTAGTTTTTTGTTAACCTTCTTTAATATCCTTGTCATATCTATATTGATCTGTCTAGTGACAGTCAATGCTCACTACCTTTCAATATACATTGTGGGTCATTTTGAGTCCACTATTTTTTTCACTGTACATTCGGACACCCCTACAAAACAGCGTGACCACTACAAAAGGCACTATGTAGAGAATCGTGCACATTTGGACACAGTCGCGATGTTGCTGAATGTGGACTTGAACAGCTGATGCAACGTCATATCTTAATATTGCCTTGTTCAGTAAGCACCGAGCACAACACGTGCTGCATTTCTGTACAAAACACATCCAATTTGGACTCTTCTGATCACATACCCTTTATCCACCTGCAGAGTTCCAGAGTCCAACCTTTATACGCCTTTGCAAACTGCAGTGTTTTTTGTTTAGTTTGTTCTCATAATGCACGTGACACTGCTCCTCACAATTAAACACTGCAAAAACTGATTGTTTTCCATACAATATCTCCCGCTTGTTGTTAATCATCTGTTTTTAATCTGTATTTATGTGCTGAGCCCATAAAGGAAAAAGAATCATGTAGCAGGCATACCAATATATCACTGTATAACCATAGATTTGAATAAAGTTGGACCAAACTAAACATCTGCATATATGTGTCGGCTTGCTGCCACTGAAGTGCACACTAATAATATTTTAATACTATTATTTTATTCTGACATATTTACACCTACTTCACTGTGCCAGATCAAGCTGCAACAGTGCAACTGATGTACCTTAGGGGTATGTTTATAATGGTGGTCATTTAGTTAATGCATATCTGAGCCAGAAACATGGCAAATTTGTTATTTTCTAAGAGATAGCTGGAATGGGTGAATACACTGCTCTTACAAAAAAAATGAAGTAAATCTGATATATCTGCAACACCCAAACGCAGCAACGGTGGTCACACTTAGTCAACACTGTGGTCTGCATGAATGGCCAAAGTTTATCAAGAGCAATTAATTTATTATAAAGAAAAATGAAAAAGGGATAAACTGACAGGTTGGATCGATGAGTATTTTATACTAGTCAAAGAATTACCCCATGTATATTATCCATCTGTACACACAGCTGTTTTTATACACAGTATCAATCATGCAATTTGAAGCTGGAAAGCAAATGAGCTTTTATATGCTTGTATGTTCTTTAAATCACTAAAGCTGCATCATACCAGCATGCATTTCTGTAATTATGACTCTGGTGGTATGTTTTGATGTCTTCAACTCAAAACTACTGGGCTACAAACACCTTCACAGGACTCATATTTTCCCCCTCATGCACTGTGGCTAATTCGGTCCAACACATCCGAAACCACCTTCAAACAGTGATGACAATATCAGGTAGAGTAGAGTTTAGTTCCTCTACAGCTGCTTTAATTTAGATAAGGAATCCTTTCAACTGACATGAACAGCGGATATATGACAGGGAGTGAAAGAAGTTATGTGCTCACTGGGACACAAACCCAAATACACAATTAGACAGAGCTCATAAGAGGAATTTGACCCCACTTTTCCACCTGTTTAAAGTTGTCAGGCTCCTGGTGGGATTTCCATATTGCACCTGTTTCAGGGTAAAAACAGAGCGAGTAAGATCACAGGACACCAATGCTGGCTCCTGTAAAACCCCAAAGATCAAACATAGCTCTGTTTACTGATGAGCCTCCCATCAATGGTTGAGTTTATGTGTAATGTGTATAAAAAGATGCTTCCCATCTCTGTAAACTGCACCTGAGATCTGTAAACGAGAACTAGAACTAAGCATTTAGTTTGGACTTACACTCTGTTTTATGAAAGCTTCAAGTATTTATCAAACTTTTAGGTGCCACTCTGAACAGAAATAGATTTAATTTGACAGCCAATAATCCATATCATAAATATTCTTTTACAAATTAAGTCTGAAAAATGTTATTGAAGCCCAACAATATGGAAGCTGCTGCACTAGTCACACAGCAGCCTGAAAAACACTCAAACTCAAAGTGTACTTTATCTGTAATAATGAAAAATCTGTTAAACTTTTTAACAAACTTTTTTGCAAAAAGTTACTGTTATTTATGCATTATAATAAAATCACTGTGAGCCTCCAGCAGATTTTTACATTGCTGTGTTACAATGAATAATTCAGCATCCATCTTGCATCTTGCCTCCTCTCTGAGATCTCTCTAACCATTAAACGTCCAAATAATTTGGAGTCTTGTCTTATCTTTTGCACTGTCCCTTTCTTTCTTTTCATTTCTTTTCACAATATGACCTTTTGCAGCTCACTTTATGTGGATCAATTACTACTCCAGAACTGTTAACTTCTGATTCCAGCTTAAAAATGAAGACTACTGAGGAAAGAACCCCCTGAAAGACCCCAGCTCCCAAAAGAAAAAGGTTCTTGCACTTGAACAGTTCCTTTAAAAATGACAATAAAGAAATAAAATTATTCTGTGATTTTTTTTCATTCAAATCAAAGAAAACAGTTGGAGTTAATCATTTATCATTGTGTGCTCATTTATTTGAAGTATTTGAAACAAACCTAGTGACAGAATATTCATCATCTCTAAACATTACAAACTATATTTGTATTACACTATTTAAAGGTAAACTTAAGAGCTTTGTTATTATTGCTGGATTGAAACCATTTCATTGTCCTCCTACACAAGTTCACCGTACTAAATAAAACATCTTATGTTAAACTAAGAAATTGTGTCCACTGTCCTTCTAACCCATAACTTTCTCCTCATCTTGTTTGTCTTTGTTCTGTTCTAATAAAGCGATTAGTGGTCCCTCAACAGAAATGGGGATGTTAAGGGCTTTTACAGTCTGAGTAAATTAACCTCTGAAAGCGTTGTAGCACCAACCCTGGAACTCATTAAATATTAACAAGCCAAGTCTTGCCATCAGAAAGCTTTCCCAACCTCATATTCCTTTTAACAGCACTTGTTCTTGCAGTTTAACAAACAATGTTGAAAATACTTTTTTTGCACCATTTACTGCATAACATGTCAACGTTCTACATAGGGTAAGAGGCATGCTCTCAGATTAAAACAGCAGTGTGAACATTAGTGTCAGGATATCAGATGATGGCTGCATAAAGCGCTTTACACACTGGTAAACCCTGCAGGGTCGAGCTAGCCTCTCAAGAGCTTATGGGCAACCTAGATCTCGAGACGAGAAGGAGATGGGTTAGAAAGATGAGAAATCCTCCAAGGATCACTGCTTCCCACTCCTTTCAGATAGAAGTATGTACCAACATTAATGCAGTCAGAATGTACAGCAAAATTTTACAATCAAATAAGCTAAAAAAACAACACTAAGAGAAATCATATAAACACATGCCTGTGTCTTTTTTTCTTTTGCTTTTGGAAAATCAAAATATTGCGCTCACTATATACAATTTGCATCTTAAGGAAGTTGCATATCAGGTTTTTTAAAGCACTCTTAAGTTAGAACGGTGTTTCATGCGCTAAAGGCCTGTAATAGTCTGTAATCCCTTCCAGATGTGTGACTGCCAGGAAGCTTGAATGTCAATTTATGCAGCGAGGATGTTTGATTACCACTGCAGAGAAGCACAAGACAAATTCTCAAACTCCTCTCCTGAGATATTTTTCTCCTTTATCATAAAGTACCACAAACAACAAAAGTAGTTACTAGAGTTGGATCAACTGTGAAACACAGAAAATGATTCTTAATTGTCGTGTAAAGTTCTACTTGATTTTACTTGCATGTTTAAATATTTCATATGCAACTAGTACTTTTTAGTAATTCCACTTGACCTTGTTCATGAGTTTACTCTGCACGTTCACAGTACAAACCCAAAAATACTTCTGAGCATACCTGCAAGTGCAAAAGAAGAGTTTAAGTAAGACTTCAGCAGCCCATTTTGTTTAGGGCTGAAACTTACAAGTATTCTAATAGTCAACTAGTCATTGACCACTGAAACATTTAGTCAACCAATCAGATTATTAATCTCAATGTTCAGTGTCTCTCATTTGGCCATCGGCTGTTTTACTTTTCATGACTTTTTTTAAATATAAATGATAGAATAACTAAACATAACAGTGAAACCCAGGTGGGTGTTAAAGTCTGGGTTACTTGTGTTACTGTCAACATTTAGTTCCAAATATATTCCAACAACCAGAATAGACTAAGTTTTTTTATTATCATTATTCATTGCTATGCATTATTTGCATTGTGCAGCGGCACAATATAAATAAGGAACCTAATATAAGGAAATATAACTAAGGAACCGTGAGGATGAACTGAAACCTGCGAGTATAAATACACAGAAACGAAACAAGACACAGTTGGAATGAATGACCTCAATGAAACCAGGTGAAACCAATAAACGGAAACTAAGGTAGCTAGACAGAAAAACATTAAACCAAAACAGGAAACAATACCAAAATAAAACAGTAACTAAACAAACCAAACCCTGACAGGATGCAGGGAAGTTTTGAAGACAAACAACTAAAAGAGTCTTAAATGTGTGATCATTTTAAAATAAGAACACACAAAAAACATCATACAGACCCGACTGCTGTCCTACACGAGGAGTTGTAGAAGTGTTCTCAAGCTTCTGAAACCATTTTCAGAGATTTACTGATATGAATTTGATTGCATTTTATCAAGACTGAAATAGTTTGCCTACCTGGGGAAATGCAGGGAAAATGCATACCAGGGCTAACATGGCACAAGCTCACGTAGGAGACCAGTGTCTGCACAGCCATATATCACCTGTGTAAGTCATCCTAATGTCAAGCTGAAAACTCTTTAAGCCACACTACTCCGAACAACACTGACATAAATCAGTTTTTAGTGTTATAAAGAAAAAAAAACACCATTAAAGTCAAACTGAATCAAAATATATACAAGAATGGTAATACCAAAAGTCCTTAGTTGGTTAATGTTTACAATAATATAGAGGCTTTTTTCTACCTCGTGAGGCTTGAATGGCTCTTTTATGGAAAAACAACCAATCATAGCAAAGACGTCTGCATCACAACAGAATGGACCAACTGACCAATCAGAGCCTTTTAAGAGCTGCTCTAAAGAAATGTTTTAGATAGACATGAATAGAAGTGTTGCAGAAATAAACCACCCAATAAACCATTAGAACATTAAAGTATGTAGTAAACTCCTAACATACAATTATGGACATGGAAATAAACATAATATGAAACATATGTGTTTACATTAAATATCACCAGGATAGAGAATAAAAAGAGTTGCCTCTTGCACACAGTTCTATACACCTACCCCAGTGAGTGTCCACAAACACCATGCCAGTTTGGTCTGGAATTCTAGCCTATGTGCTGATTCTGATCATTTTCAGTGTTAGGAAAAGACAAAGAGAGAAAATGATCAAACAGCCTGTGCTTGAAAGAAAGAGGTTCATTTTCTGCAGGTCATAGGAGCAACAAAGACCCTCAGCTGCAGCAGAAAGGAACAGACCTGAACAGTGTTTGCTTTGGAAATTAAACCAGCGAAAGATAACTTGTGGAATTCAAACAAAAATAAGTCTGAGTTGTGGGAGCTTGAATATTGTCAGTAGGATGCGTCCTCCAACTCATGGCTGTGAAAAAAGAGGTTGCATGAAAAGAAATGGCAGAGGGGCAACCCAATAAGCATATTAATACCCATTATGGTAAAACAGGATGGTCCATTTTTAGTCCATTTACTCATAAAACCTTTATGCTAATGTTAAGAAGGCTTACATCAAAATCCGTGTCACAGCCTACCACAACTGTTCTCCCTGCACACGACAAGCTTGATGTAGCAGAATTCATCAGATGCCTGATGTAAAGTGGGGCTTACATCAACCTAAAATTGCACAATGTGTGTTTGCCTGTACACACAGTGCAGTGAGGTGAATCAGGCTATGTAAAAATGGCTTGTCAGGCTTTGACAAACAAATTCAAACAAATTGTCACATATTCAAACTCCGTTATGTGGAATGAGAACAAACACTGCAGCTTGGAGATGCTGCTTTTTGCATTGCTGCCCCTGCTGAGGACAGTGTGAGGTCAACTACTGGTGACCCCGTGGTTGGTAGGCACGACGGCTGCTTAATTTCTTTAATCTGATGCCATAATATGATTGCCACACTCCAAGAAGTGAGCAGACTGACACAAGGAAAATGAACAAAATTGGAATTTTTTTATCTTTCTTTGTGTGTGTGTGTGTGTGTGTGTGTGTGTGTGTGTGTGTGTGTGTGTGTGTGTGTGTGTGTGTGTGCATAAATAGTCTAGTTTGTGTCATAGGGGTGGTCCACTCAACGCCCCACCTCTCTGGAATGCCTGGCATGCAGCAGGCCTGCCTTGCTGGGTTCAGCTTATGTCAAGATCTAAGAGAACCAAGGCTCATTTGTCACTAAGATCAGACGCACACCTGGGCAAACCCCGTTGCCACAAACTACTCTGAACTCCTGGCTAACTGGGTTTGTGGTTTATTTAAAAAGTAAAAAAAAACTCAACTTTCAGGAAACATCCATGTTGTTAAGTGTTTTCTCCCCCATCATGTCTGTGTATCCTATAGTTTCAAAAGCATACCCGTTTACTAGCCCGTCTGTAGATCCAGGAATGATATTTGATTCAATAAAACCATGTTTTGACACAAGAAAAGGATGACAAACATTTTACCCATAAGTTGTATTTGACTGATAACTGAGAAGAGCAACAGTAATGGGCCATAGTTGTTGCATGTCAGATAGTTCTTCCTCTTCAGACTTTAACCTAAAGATTACGCTGCATCATAAACTGCTGTCCACCAAGCCCTGAGTCAGTACTTCATTAGAAATAAAAAAAAAAACACAGGGAGGAGAAAAAAGATAAACTGTTCGATAAAAGCAGGAATTATTTGCATTTAATGTTTACTTTGAAATGTGAGGGAATAACTCGGGGCTTGAAATGAGCACATGCAGAAAGATACATGGACATTCTGTTTTTACAACTATACTACACTGTATGAGTAGATTCAGCATCTTTATCAACACAGTCTACAGCTGTAACTGCATCATGAGCTGTTATGATGGAACCAGTTACCCAACAATACTGTCACAGCCAGTTGGTACAAAGGTATGTCCTAACGAAGGAATATCTAAACACACCAATTTATAGACTTGCAGTGACAGTACAGAGGTTTAATTGTGTCTAAGTCCATCCTGAAAAATGAGCTAGAAACCACATATGAGTAACAGAATAGAAAGGAGCCCCCAAAAAGCAAAAATCATTTCCATGAAAACTGTCCCGTCTCAATATCTGAACTATTTGTCTAAAAGCTTCAATGAAATTCACTCTTGTAGTTTTGCCATAAACCTTCAAACAAATATAAAAGTTATAAATTATAAGTAACATTAACAACATTTTAAGTGAAAGTCAGTAAATCAGCAACAAAGCTGTTTGCTGTATTGCTGGATTACATTGAATTTAACCTGAGTCTAAACTCGGAGACAAGGGATTGAGTTAGATCAGGTTAGTGGTTTAACACCACAAAGTTAAGACCATAGAGTGTGATAATCTATGTTCTCCACAAGAACTCTTTTTGTTTTCTCTACATTCCTCAGTGGAAGCTACACACCTGCGGGCACACACTGATAGTGTTTCCATCTACAGTATTGGTCATGTGGTCTTAAGTAATAAGACCCACAGCTCTTGGACAGAAAAGGAGCCAGACCAGATTTGCTCCAACAGTCTGTTTACCTGGTCTGGGCCACTTGAATTCCTAACCCTTACCATCCATGCATAGGAGCCCTATAGACTACAAGGCACAATGGAGGTCTTATAACTTGATCCAATAATCGAAGAGTATCCTCCTCCTCTAATTAGATGGAGAATCTGCTGACTCACACTAGAAATTAATGACAGGATGGATCAGAATGTCCCTAATGTCAATGCTAAGGATATTGCAGCTTTCTTTTGAAGCATAATGTGTCTCAATGGAAGTTTATAACTAGAAACTATTTTTGGCATTAAAAACCTCCCTTTTGTGCAAATTCTTCTGATTAAAAGCAAAACAAATGTCTGTCGTACTAGTACGAACACAATATAGCATTAGTGCTGAGCTCTTGTCCCATGGGCAGAGACTTTGGTTTCAGAGGTCAAATAATTACAGTGGAGCCACTTATGGACATACAGTCCAAAGATCTTGCACTAACAACAGTTATATAACACAGTTAATGATTTCCCCAGAGAGGGGGCACTGCAAGCTGTATACCTATAAGCAAGAAACTGAATGTGAATGTGTACACACAGACTTAAAGCTTTTTATTATTTTACTATCCACCTGGGTATAAAATAGCATGCAGACTTAGGCAGAACAGGGACGCACAATTCACAGCAGTTTGACTCTAAAGCTGTGTCCCTGTCCATATGGCTGTCTCACAGACAGATGTAGATGCAGCAGGCTGTGGGCAATGGGTCAAGCTCACCTCATAGAGACACAGTACTTCCACCAAAATTAACTACTGTGTCCATATGCTGTGTCCATCGTCCTCATGGGCAGCATTTCCCTTCAGTTTACATGAGCAGAACTAAATATTCAAACTATATTCTTGAGAGTTGTGCAGCTAAAAGCAGGCCCAGACTGGCTTCTGGAAGGAACTGGTGGCTAGGGCTAAAAGTGGCCTGACTAACTGACCTGCTCATGAAACATAAAAAAACTAATTAGGTCCATTAAATCAGAGGGGTGATTGGTCTGCTTGACACAGACAAAACAATTTGTGCTTGTCAGATGTCTCTTATAATGATGAATGGCTGAAAAAAAGAATAT
>JBAMHV010000014.1:7877538-7889726 GCA_037177535.1 Pseudomugil gertrudae
CTATTTTTTGTATTTAAAAAACTACTACAATTTGAATTTCCCTCTGGGATCAATAAAGTATTTTTCATTTTCATTTTTTATTTTGATGTATTTAACTTGACATGTTTTGTAAATGAGCAGTTTACATCCCAACCATTAGAAGTCATCGTCTCACAGGGGTAATCTAATTTGTTTAACCTTTGAACCCTGATGTGACCATCTTATTTTTCTGATCATGACCAAAATAAGCAATAGGTTGATCTGTAGATGAGGATTTATTCATTTGCTAATCCATAAATTATTTTTTGTTTATTTTCACAAGGGAAGATATAAAAAAATTGTGTCTGAAAGAAATTGAGTTGCTATTATTGATCCTATTAAGTTAATTACTCAGCAAGATCTTTTTTTTAAACTGAAAACAAATGTCTATTATGCCTATAATGCCTTTTATTTTTATTACAGTCTTATTTATGCCATATGACGTTGCGGCTGTTGATGTCTATCAGAAATCTGTGCCATTGTATTTGATCTAATTATGTATACTTAACTATTTCAATGTTTCTTCCATGATGATCACACAGCCTGCAATAGTCTGAGCGTTCATCCTATTTACAAAGTAATGTGGAATTGCATCTATTACTTAGTGGCATTTCAAAACTAAAGTTAATTTATAATAATAGCTTCATAAATGGAGTAAGCTTTTTTTGTTTAGCTGCGTGTCATATTGTTTAAATGAAAACTTAATTAATAATTTAAATGTAAGTTGCTGCAACTTTATAATGCACTTTAAAAACAACAAAAATGTACGAAGAGCTACAGTATGCAACATTAAATTTATCAAAACAAGTTTTGTTCGTCCAAAAATAAAACAAATGACAGATTAGAACATATTCATGCCTCCAGATGGAGTTAGAAATGGGCAGAAATCTGACTCACGTACTTGAAACAGCTTCCTGTAATACTTAAAAGGGTGCAATGCTGCCATCTACTGGCCAAAAGCAGCTCTGCATACATATTTGTAAAAAAAAAAAAAAAAAAAAAAGACAGAAAACACATCCATTCAATTAATCTTCAAAAGAAAAAATAACCAAAAAAGTCATGTTGGGGATGGGCACCACACTGTTGTGCAAACAAAATGCTTTTGCTACTTCTGAGTTTCTTTATTTTAGCATTTTTTACCTCCTGTTGGGAAGACTGGCCCACACATTTTATGCATATTGACTCCAGATGGAATCACAGCCTAATTCAAATTTCATTGGATTCAAAATTAAAAGCATAACTGGCCAAAAATATATTTCAAACTTATTTGCTTTTTATGTGCTTTTCAAGTTTATAAGTAATAGCTAACAAATAAGTAAAAAACACAAGAATATTTTGTATTTGATGAGTGTTTTTAATTTTGGGAGCTAAACTTGTTTGACTAATAACTTATATCAAGTCTCATTCTAAGCAAACAGTCACAGCTCTACTTCTCATCTTTCTTATCACAAGATATATCTTAACCCCTCAGGTTTAGTGAATTCAGCCTCAGGTGTGAGTTTGTCAGCAAAAGTCCATTTAAAGTTTCATCTGTTGCCTCTTTAAAACAACTTTTCCCTTTTTATTGTTTCAGCTTTTTCACATGTACAAGTCTGTTAAAGAGTACTGACTTAAAGAAAGCCATATTAATGATATTTCAAAATATTAAAAAGAGTATGTCTTATAATAAATCACCTTTTATTTTACATTTCCCATGTCCACAAGTAATGTGGACTTACAGAGAGGTGAGAGGCCATGCAGGAGTGACGCATGGGTCCGTCTCTCCAGTGTGGGAAAGTAAATTGCGGGTATCTATTTACCCTCATAGTTCAAGATGTCAGATGTCTATAAACTGCTATCAAAACCTGCTTCTAAAGCAGAAATATATAGTAAATTATGTACAGCTGCTGTTCAGTGCTGCTTTTTATGATAAATGTAAAACTGAACTGAGTAGCATGTTTGAGTAAACAAACACACAAATGCGTGTTGTACTTAATGTGTTCAACAGTGAGCATGGAACTGCTTATGTAAGCTATTTTGTGTTGAGCAGGTTGTGTACAGAGGGTCTTCAGAGATGTTTTTTGTTGAAAACAGCTGAGAATTATCCAAAACAACACATCAAAACCATGGGCATAAACTTAAGTCATAAACCTAAATGAGCTGCAGGTAATCCACTTAGCACTTCATGTGATCTATGTATAAATATGTAATTTCCTGTTTACCGCAGCATTTGAGACATTTTTTGTCAGTTTCTTGTAAAATAAGTGGCTATTGTTGACAAATTATTTACCAAAATCTTACCTTGCTATGTGGCAGGCTAGCTTTCTTTAGAAACACTGTCCACAGAGAGATCTTAATTCCTGATCTGAAACTTCTGCATTGGCTGTCTGAGATTGAGCCTGACATGAATTCCCATACATCCAGATTATTGGTTGGGTGGTCAGTCAAGTGTCAACACACCACCACATCCGAACTTTTAGAAACTGTGAAAACCCTCCCTGTCGACAGTCCCAGGGAGAACAAGCACAGAATGGATAGGTGTTAAGCTTAGTCGAGTCTGAGCTGCAAGCAGCAAGAGGTACGTATGTAAACACAGCACACTGCCAATTCCTGTGAACTGCATAATGCACTCAACATGGGCTCTGTCTCATGCCAGTGATTTTTTATCTAAGACTGTTTTTTAAACCAAAATATGAATATGAATGATGTGCTTCCTCTATTAGCTGTTTTGTGAAAATCAGTGATAAGTGGGTTCACAAACTGGAGAACACTATGCAACAGTGGACGCGTCAGCTTCACAGGTGAAGGAACTGATGGATGTGGAAACAATGGGATTCAAATAGAAAATACTGTAGTATGTTTAAATTCATAACACAAAAAAACCTAAGACATTTTAGAATACCGGTACATGACAGGAGCAAAGTCCAGAGGCAAAAACGGCATTTTACAGGATGTTTTTCCAGCTGGAGCCGTCATGTGGCAGCTGCATTTTCTATTAAAACAGTACATCACAGATCTACAACTGCTTATCAAAACAATGGACAGTTTCAATGTGCACCATGGTTGTTTCAGCAAAGAAAAGAGAAACTTTTGACCGATTGGAAAAAGAAAAGAAACAGAGAAAGTGATGGAACAAGAAGAGATAAGACAAGAATCAACATCAGATCGACTGTAATGAATGAAATGAAAAATACTTTATTGAGCCCAGTTGTTATGTTAACTAAGCTTTCATCAGAGGGAGCCAAAGAGCTAAAATCTGTCAAAGTTCAGCATTTTCCCCTCTTTTTTCTCTTTTTTTCTGTTTAATTGTTATATTTTGTGTAAATAATTTTATAAAACTGTTAGAGACATTGAAATGAATGAATAAAACCTGATTTGTGGACCAAAGCTGCACCATTATTAATGCTACTGTATACCACAGAAGTAACTCCATTAACCAAGGTAATGAAATACAACTTGTTTTCTATTCACTTAGTATATTTTGACGGCAAAGGATAGCATTTAGGGGAATTACAATGAAAGGTTACATAAATACTTTATTCTTCCTTCAGTATAAACGCTACTGAGGGAGCTAAATGCTGGGGGTGAATGATTGCAGTAATCCAAACATGTACGGGTGTATTTCTCACAAACCTGTTACCTCATCTGTTTGGGGTTTTTGTTAAAGGCATTGTGTTTAAGACCATGGTTGAGTGTGTTGTTATGCAAACAAAGTGCTTACAAAATAAAATTAATAAAACTTTTGCTTGTTTTAATGCTAACGTTTCTGTAATAACTAATCAAAAACTTCAGTATTTTGAACAGGTCACGACCTGTTTAGGCTCCATATCTTTCCATTTTGCCTCTCAAGTCTACAAATTCTTCTGTTAGGACAGCAGCCTGATGTCTTCAGTAAGTTCAAGCAAGAAGAGCATCACAGGTCACATTCAAGAGAAGAAGGCCTTCGCACAGCTGTTTTATGGGAGCAGCAAATTCTAGGTTCTCCTTTTCTCACAGCCCTGGAAAGAAGATGTTCAGCCCACAGACGTCAGCAATCTGCAAAGCTCTGCTTTCAGCTTAAAGTCCACAGTGTTTTTCAAAGGGTCAGAGTTCAGATCTCTATCTGGGACCTTTATCATAGAAGGGGTTGTGTGACTGATGCTTGTTTGCAAGTGGTCACCTCCAGAAAAGGTCCACATCCAGTAGTTAATGGTTGAGTATAAATAGAGGCATGGTACAAGACATCACACTGCTTTCACAAACTGATTCAATAAACGTGGATATTCACCTGGATTTTCCTTCTGCTGTCACTATGACTCTACTGCTGAATTACTGGATGAGTTTGACTGCTTTATCACTGACAGTGACCACGAGCCATGCTTTGAGAAGGTAGAAAATTTATAGCTTTTATATCTCCTGCTTTGTTTAAAATGATAATGTTGTTGTACAGCAGTGAAGACTTGCAAACAAAGAGAAAATGTGCTGCTTTATACTAAACAAATAAAGACAGGAAAACTGTGTTCTATTGATTTGTTACAAAAGTAAGGCATTTAAGCACTGACTCAGCATCTGTTTTTATTTATTTAATAAGCTAGGCGTTGAAAGCAAAGCACATCAGTACATTATTATAGAGTCATCGTCATACTTTACCAGGCAGATGTGTCAGATATTTGAAATATATACCCTTAAAAAAATCTTTAACGTGTTTGTTGTAGCCCGTCCATTGTTTCTCTCTCATAATTATTTTTATTGTTCCCTTTATTTATTAATTTCTTTTAATTTTTTGTTTTGTTGTTTTTTTTTTTTTTTGGTCTGCTTTTAGAATCCCCCTGAAGAAGATGCCATCCATCAGAGAGACGCTGCAGGAGATGGGTGTCTCAGTGTCACAGGTGCTAACTGAGTTGGCCCAGATGAACACAGCTGACACCAACAATGGGACTGTTCCTACACCACTAACAAATTACTTGGATGTAAGACATTTTTATGTGCCAATATATATTCACAGGAAGCTTGTTTTTCAACATGCCACAAGTGTGTTGTGCTGTGAAATGAAGGTTCTACAGGTAATTCGACATCAAGATGCGTTAAATTGAATGCATGTGGACCTGCTGTGTTAGCTTTAGGTTAAAAACAGACTTTCTTCTGGAGGTTAAAGGGTCCCACATATCCAAGAGCCTTCATCACCGCTCTTGAACGAGTGTTGAAATGTCTTCTCGAGTAAAACACCAGATCCATTTGCCTTTAAATTGAAACTTTGTGTGATAGTCATACTCAATGTCACATTTCATGCACTCAAACTATATTTGCAGATTACTGCACAAGAGAATTTTGCTTTGTATGTTTTAATATCAAAATGCTATAGCATAGAAAAGGAGATTGTTTATTCTTACCAGACCCAGTACTTTGGAGAAATAAGCATCGGTTCTCCAGCCCAGATGTTCAACGTGGTGTTTGACACAGGTTCCGCCAACTTGTGGGTGCCCTCTCAAAGATGCTCACCTTTCTCCACTGCCTGTTGTAAGTGTCAGTGTGCATGAAAAAGAGCATATTTTTTTACTCAAAGATACTCCACAGTTTAGTGAAAACAGCTTATTGTATTTCAAAATGATATCCACTTGTTTTACAACTCAAATGCATTTTTATCTGGTAGTTACCCACAACAGATATGATGCGTCTCAGTCCCACACTTATGTTGAGAATGGCACAGGATTTTCCATCCAGTACGCTTCTGGAAATGTCAGGGGATTTCTGAGTGAAGATGTGGTTGTGGTGAGTTGAAAGTTGATACCTTATAAATCAGTGGTATTTCCTTTTCACTTCAGAGCATGAACTCCCCTTTACCAGGTTTCACCTTTGATGTCTGCTCTGTTTGATCCCTGCAGGTAGGTGGTATTCCTGTGGTGCAAGTATTTGCTGAAGCCATTTCTCTATCTGCCATGCCCTTTATCTTTGCTAAGTTTGATGGAGTCCTGGGGATGGGTTACCCCACCGTGGCCATTGATGGGATAACTCCAGTGTTTGACCGCATCATGTCCCAGCATATCCTCAAAGAACAAGTATTTTCTATTTACTACAGCAGGTGGGTTAAGGCAGATAGTCCATCATTTTGTGTAAAATCTACATGGTGTGATGCAGACTGCTGGAGTAAACAAGAGGCATCCATTAATAACAAAACTGCATGTGGTGTACTCTGAAATGCTCACAAAAAATGTGATCAAATAATCACGATAATTTTAGATAAACATTGTCATGTCAGAACTTATATTTAAATCCAATCCAACTTTAATTATTGAGCACTTTTAAAGCAACAAAGTTGACCAAAGTGCTGGGCCAAACAACCAATACAAACAACATAACAATAAAATAATATACTATAAAAGCAATACAATTACAAGTAACAGTGATACACAATAAAACAATAAATCATATTCAATTAAAACATAAAAATAAATCAACAACTAAGGCTGTGTTAAAGCCAATGAAAAAAGGATTTAAAAGCAGAAAGAGACCCAGCCTGTCTAAAGGGCGGTGGCAGTGCTTTCCACCGTTTGGAGCCAACAACAGTCCCCTCTGGATGGAAATCATCTTTTTATTTGGCAACACACACACACACACACACACAAATAAAATTCTACAAACTGTAAAATAAACTGACCTTGAAGGATTTAAACAGATAAGTAATCATTTATTTCTCACACTTCTAAGCCATCTGTCATACTTCTGTCTGAAACAGTTGAAAAAAATAATGCACTATTTTCTGTGTGGAAGTTATTAAAGCACGAGATACAGATTTAAGCATCTGGTCAAGAGCTTTTTAATTTACCAACAAAGACAAGTCACAGAAACCAACGATAAACAGACAACATGCACTGAATAAGTGAACTCAGAGTACTGACAGTTTATGAGACATGGACCACACTTCACTAATCCCTGCTCATAAAAACAATGAGATGTATTTTATACAGAGATGTATTTTTAGTCTGCTTGTGGTTTGCAGAGATGGTAATTGTTTGTTTTCTGTCAGGTCAACTACTTTGTGGTCGTTTGTCTTCTTTTTGTCTTCTCTTTAAAAGCCTTGAGCCATTTTACATCTCCCAGGAGTCGTTTAATGCTAACAAGTAGTTTAAACAGAAGCCCATGGCCAATCTGACCCCCGGGGCCCCTTCTCTTGTGTCCAGTCTGCTCATCTATTGACCTTTCAATGATTACTTCATTGCTTCCAGGGATCCAAAACATTCTCCTGGTGGAGAGCTGGTCCTTGGAGGGACTGACCCAAGCTACTACACTGGGAATTTTAATTATATAGAAACCAGAGAGGTGGGAAAATGGGAAGTTACTATGAAGGGGTGAGATATTTTTGATATATTTAATATTGCATGTGTGTGTATATTTGTGTGTGCGTGCAAACATGCATTTATGCAACCATTCAGAGACTGCACATGTTTTGTGTTATACCTCCCCTCTCATTCGTTCAGTGTTTCTGTGGGGATGGAGATGATGTTTTGCGCAGAGGGCTGTACAGCTGTGATCGACACAGGCTCCTCCTACATCACAGGCCCGGCCTCCTCTGTGTCTGTGCTGATGAAAACCATCGGAGCTCGGCAGGATGAAAGTGGAGTAAGTTTTACACATGCAACATGATTTCCAATATTAAAAACAGTATTCTGTAGAAATTCATCACATGTTGTCATCTTTCACTTTGCATTGTCCACCAGTACAAAGTCAACTGTGACGCTGTCACAACGTTGCCAAGTGTCACTTTTCATTTGGGAGGCCAAGAATACTCTCTCACACACGAGGATTATATCTTATGGGTAAGAACAAAAGCAAATAGGGTATCTCACTGTTTTTAAAGAACAAAAACCATTATTTTTGTTGAAACTGTCATCAAGTTTGCTGGTGTACACATGTTTTAAATAAGAGACTTACACTGTGACTGGTTATTTTTACACTGCACTTTTTATTTAGCTTCATTTTACTGCATTGGTGGCTTCTAGTAATAAAATGGGTTCTTTGTGACTCCAGCAATCCCAGATTGAAGGAGATGTCTGCACTGTCACCTTTAGAGGCTTGGACGTGCCGCCACCTGCAGGTCCCATCTGGATTTTGGGAGCCAACTTTATTGCCCGTTACTATACAGAGTTTGACCGTCACAGTAATCGGATAGGGTTCGCTACAGCGGTCTGACAAGAAGATCAACATCAGCCACATTCCAGTGTGCCTCTGCTGTTTGTAGTTTTCTTGTTAGTGTTTCACCATCTCCTTTAAATGCTTTTGTCTAGTAGCTAATGATGCAGATGAGCAATATTTACAGCAATGGCAATATGAATACAAAACATGTCTTTATTATTGGTTTTTTTTATTTGCTTTCCTGTTTTTCAGCAACAATTGCACTAAATGTTACTATTTATACTAATTCATCAGTAAATGCTTTTTATGTGCTTAACAGTAACATGTAGAAACAATCACATGACATCTGCATCATTCTGACTTAATAAAATGGTTTTCTGTAGTTTCAGTCAGATTTGATTCAATTTCCACTATTAACTGTTGTGCTTTCCATCTGAGTCTGTTGAATGGGTTTCGTGACTGTGATGGGAAAGTCAAGGCTAAAGTTGGAAACAGATGCTACAGCAGATTTTATCAGCGGTACCAAAGCAGTCTCAAAATCATCTATAATTGTGAATAGCGTAAGGAAAATATAACTGTTTTAAGGAAACAATAGATCTTTCAGGCAAATTGTTTCACGAATTAGCAAGTGTTGCCGGACATACTTCTTAAAGTCTTCAGGAAGCCTATGAAAGCTAATACCAAGAGATTGTAATTCACTTTTTTAAAAAAAAACATGCTTTTTAGGTAAAAAAAATATAATTAATCTGACAAAACTCTATGGTCTGAGCTACAGAACTGCTGTGAACAAATGTGCAAATCCAGGACTGACATGACAAAGTCAGTTGTTTCTGCTTACCAAGCAGACAAAGGAAACAAAAGACAATGAAACTGTAAAAGGCAACTAAATCTATCAGATGTTTTTGTCAGGCTTTTTTGTCCTATATTCTCAGAATTGGAGGGGGACATCTCTCACACTGCTTTAAAATGACAGTGGGGTTGTCACACTTCCTTGCCCTTACATCCATGAATTGTCTGTTTTGGATTTTATCTGTTGACAGTGTATCGTGAGGTGAGAGTGGACACTGGCATCTGATCAAAAGTCAAACCATCGCATAAACATGTCTCTATAACTATTCAGACTGGAAATCTGCCCAAAAAAGAAAAAAAGAAACCACTTACACACATATTCACGCAACAGACAGACTTTTTAGTGAACAGAGTTATAATCGTCAGTATTTTGGTGAAGCTATTTCAGTATGGCTTTTATTGTGGGATTGTATCCAGCCCACATGTTCAAAAGGCATTAATCCTTAAACCGCAGCCTACTAAACACTGTCAACCAGTTATTAAGTTATTTAACATGTTAAGACAATTTCCCTTTACAGTAATAAAAATAAGCTGAAAAACATATGTATAAGTGAGTGTATAATTAGAATTCATGTTCCCTGTCATGTCAGCTGTCATGACAATGTAAATACTCGTATTCTAAGAAAATCACCTTAACAGAACCAGAAACTGCATCAGTGTCAGTGAAAACATCTTCCTTCACACTGGTACTTATGGTGTCTGCAAACAGTTTTACGTTTTGAACCAGTCGCTGTGAAGATGAATAAATTATAAATGAGAAAATCTAGTTTGTACAATACAACATTGAGAAAAGTTATTCTGAAATCTGGGCCAAACTGGACACTTGAAGGCTGTCGGACTGATGTTACCTATATTGATCTTTGATAAAATCACTGTTAATGCACACTTGAAAATGAAAATGGAGTGTGTACAAGTATGTTTTTTTCTGCAAATCTAGTGAAAATCATGGCTACTATACTTATTACAAATAGTGTTTTACAATTGATTGCTAGATGCTATTGCAGGGGACCAAAGCTGCCAGGTCCTGGCAATCTGCTGAGTTTATTGGGCTCCTCAAAGACTGATTATGGATAATCTAATCAACAGAAACAGCATGCATTCCTGGTGTCTCTCCAATATTCTATTTTTACAAAACTTTATTGAATACAGTCTGAAATTTAACCTGTTAAAAAAAAGATGTCCCACCAATTTTTTAAGTGTTGTGTGATTAGGAAAAGAGAGAGAGAGAGAGAGAGAGAGAGAAAGAACAAGAGGAATAAAATTCTGCAAAGACTTGGGTCAGATGTATAGTATGGATCAGTAATAAAATAATAAATAAAAACAATACATGTATTTATATCAATACATTGAATTATTCATCAATAATCCAATAGCACTGTCCTGAACCTGAAAATATTGACATCAAACATTGATAGAGTAATAATTTGTGAGATGTGTGTGATGACCCAGCATCTTTTTTATAGAAATTATCTATGATCATTGATCATGTGCTGTACCTGCAGGAGCGAGAGGCGAGTAGTCATTTCACCTCCACAGGGAAACCTTATCCAATTGATTATTCTGTGTAAAAGAATAAATCTTTGGAATCTTTAAAAAGTTTAGAATTAATCCCTCCAGCCTGTCCAGGATTTTCCCCATGATGTCCTGCACATGCCTGGGGCACCTCACTGCAGATGTGTACAGGAGGCCTCCTGAGCAAGTGCCTCTTGATATGGCTCCTCAGTATGCAGAGGAGCATGGCACTACTCTGCGCCTCAACCCAGATGGCCGAGCCATCTATAAAGGAGATAGCTCTTCATACATGTAAGTCTGCCATGGTCATCCCAACAACTTCACATTCAGTTGCAAGTCACTCCTCCCAGTCACTGTCATTGTCCACATGGGCATTAATGTTCCCTAGCAAAACGACAGGGTCCCCATAAGGAGAATTATCCAACGCTCTCTCCAAGGACTGCAAATACGCTGAACTGCTGTTTAGTGCAAAAGCATAGAAGAAATCATCATGAATATAACTATTTTTATTGTTAGCCTGTGAAAATATAATTTACATGTTTCATTAACTAAATTTGGATACAGGGTACAAAGATTGCTGCACATTCAGTTGTGTTTCACTGAATATTAGCTGTAAAGCAGCACAAAGCATTGTTTTGCATCAAATGTTTCATGTCAGCTTCAGCAAGGACTAAAACACAGTTTCAATCTTGCCATCACAACTTTGTTTTTACATCCTATCTGTTACAAAACCATTCATCCACTTCTTCCATTCTATTTCAACTAAGTTTAGCTTTTGTTATCATTCATAATTGTCAGGGTTTGTCCCTGGTCCTGGGTGTTTCCTTGTTTTCTTACATTATTATTTTTGTGGTTTTGGTTATTTACTGATTCTTCTGTTTTTTCCAGGTGTCTCGTCTGGCCCTCCCTCATGTGTCTTCCCCTCCTATCAGCCTCCTGATTACCCTCATGTGTTTCACCTGTGTCTCTTCTTCCCTGTGTATTTAGTTTGCTGGCCCCTGTGTTCTGTGCCAGAGCGTTTTGCTGTTTTCAGTGCTTATTCCAGTGTTTCTTGGAAGACATTTTTTGTGAATTGCTAGTCCGCGAGTGTGTCCATTCCTTCACGATCCTGACAATAATAAAGTTTATTGGTAATATATAGTTGTGTACTTCTCTTTTGTTTCCAACACAAGCCATAATTGTAACATGTTAGAGTAGGAAAGTGTGGATTTTTTTCCATATGTCACATTCAATTTAATGAAGGTTTTTCACTATGACTAAGTCAAACTCAACTGCCTTTGTTTTTATACAATACTGTGAAAATGTATTCTCTCTTTCCTGATTTCTTATTTAGCCAATTTGACACACAGATCATCACTCAAATTTTAGTGTTAATCAAACAGAACCTCAGCAAAACAGAAAATGCAGTTATGAAATGTTTTTTATTTACTAAGGAAAAACACTTTCCATACCTTCATAGCCCTTTATGAATAAGGTTTTGCCAACTAAAGCTTAATAACTGGTTGTGCATCTGCTGCAGCTATAATAGCAACCAAACATTTGCAGTAAATGGCAATGAGTTTTTGACATCACGTGAAGGAATTTGGCCTCACAGAATTATTTTTTACAGCATGAACTGCCGCATCAAAACACCGGTGGGAAGCTGCACATCCCACCGGTGTTTTGACGCGAGTTATCGCGCGATTTCGGCGAAATCACGCAGGATTTGGATACGACTACCA
>JBAMHV010000014.1:7889826-7900170 GCA_037177535.1 Pseudomugil gertrudae
TACCTGTCATTAGCTGCACTGTTAATTTCCAGCCCAGCTAAATACTGGAGCTATCTTGCTATCTCATTTCTACATCAATCACATGTATGGAAGGAAAGATGACAACAGACCCCAGGTTAAAAAAAAGCGAAGTTCTCCTTTAAGGCCTATGAGACCTGCAGCTCTTTAGATGTTTAGATGTTCTTTTGTGACCTCCTGGATGAGTCGCCATTGTGCTGTTGGAGTCATTTTTGAAGACCAACCCCTGCTAGGAAGGGGTAGGTCTTCTCAGGTCGCAACTATTTTTTCGGTCACATTCGTATGTTTTTTTTTGCAAGTTGCAGATTTTTTTGTACACTGTGTGGGTAAAAGTAGTTTGAAAGTGCGGTCAGGAATGCTTTCTATAATAGTAATCACTTTTAATTAATCAGTTTAAATTGAAGACACAACAACACATTTTATGGATCATACCACCAGATTACCATTCTGTACTACAAAATGTTTAATAATCATTTTATGCCACAACCTAAAGGTATACCTTTAACTGATATTCTTTTGGTTTTTAAATGAGGGGTTTAAACACTATCATTTAAATTTCATTGTATTATTATTAAACTTCATTGTATTATTGTATCTTTCAGATTATCTCTGGCATACAGTCTATGACTATTTCAAATAATGTTTTTTAAAATGCTTCTGCAAATACTGAAGAATCTTACAGAGGTAAGCTGAATGTAGATTGTATATACAGGAGTTAACTGAAATTTTAAATAATTTCCTAAACATTGCAGTTAGAGCTGTGGACTTTCTGTTTGCATGTTCTTCGTCTCTCGAAGTATTCGTGTTTCAATCAAATGGAATTTTGCCACAGTTTATTGGTTGCATTCATGGGAATGTATTTGTATACAACTGGTCTTACATTTGGAAATACTTTTTCATTGGATTTAAGGGAAAAGTGTTCCTAAAAAGCATTTTCTGAAAAGTAGAGACAACATCAAACACTAACTTGGAGCAAAACTCTAAAAGACTCAGAAATGGAATGACTGAAACAACAATATAATATGATCAAAGCCATCAAATGTGTCAATAAAAATTTTATAGCCTCATGCTTGATCTGTGTTTTTAGCTGAAGTATGCTGAAATTAGTAAAGCTTGAAGAACTGAATGTTTATAAAACCAATGAAAAACTAAATAACTGGAAAATTATTAAAGGTATCAAAAAGTAAAAGGAAGCAAGAACAAGAATATCTTGAATGAGCCACGTTTTGATAGCAAAGTGACTTCATACATGCTTCATACTGTGCATCCATCCATCTATCCATCCATCATCATCCACCCATCCATCCATCCATCCACCCATCCATCCATCCATCCATCATCCATCCATCCATCCATCCATTTGCCTGTATGGTTGAAATGATCAAACCTCAGTCCAAGGTTTGATTTTCTAATGGATCCCTCACTATGTGCCCACAGCTACCCTCACCAGAATTATAATTATTATTAGTAGTAGTATTGTTATTATTATTATTGGCTTCATATGAAGCTGAGTTTGCCCAGATGTGGTGTTGTGACGTGAGCTTCGTATTTTAGGCTACATAAAGCATTGTGGTTAGAAACGTTAAAAGTTTATGTGACACAGATGCTGGCTGTTGAAAGTGTTTGGGAAAAAAAAGGATTTGGCAGAGTATTGTATGACTCTAATCATGTATGATGTGTTAGCTTCGCTGATTTTAATCTCTTATTTTCATAGCTAACTACTGCAATAAACTATTAACTTTTGTCTTCCCAGCAACATTGTTAGATACATTTTTTAGTTCTGTGATAGCCGTTGAAAAGCAAAGGTATTTGTTGGTATGGGGTAGACCTCCAAAAAGAAGAGCAAAGGATAAAAACCTGATGTTAAATAGGGTAATTGTTTTCCAAACAGGAAAAACATTAACAAAAAACTATTATGGTGAAAACATTCCATGTGAAGGTAATTAATCTACAATGCAAAATAAAGTTTGTCATCACACACGAGCAGAGACCAGGACAGTGTATCTTGTCAAACTTACAGAGGTGGGAGGTCTTTAAAAGGGGTGTCTGTCAGCTAAAACAGTTAGTCTTGGTTTGAACTCACTCAAGGAAGGAGGAGCACATCAGGCAATGCTTTGAAGAACAGCGCCACATGACGAAGTGTCAGATTTACTTAACAACAAATTCCTTTCTGTGGAGTGGAACTGGATATATGAAAAGGATTTCTTTGCTTCAATGAGTGTGATAGAGGAATCTGGTGTTTTCCATAATCAAACACGTACCAGATGACCATCCTTTTGTCAACCCTGAGTCAGAGCAAAGCTGAGGTAGGAGAGAGCTTTTTCTTATCAGAGGAAAGATCCACTACCAACACGATTAGTTTAATACAAGATAAAAGCAGAGCATGTGTGCATGGTGGTCTGTGTGAGATGTTTGCTGCTTCATTGTGCATTTTTATGACCTAAATACGGATAATAAAGAAAGAATGAAGAAAACAGATCATGTGATACGTGATATTTGCCTCATGTGCTCTTGCATTTGCCACATACCAGTTACATCAATCATTTTATTAGATTACATTAATTTGATTATCTACCATCATCAGTCATTAAGTGGGTAATAGTCAAGCTTTCCATTGATTTTTTTTTTTGGGGGGGGGCACGGCACGAGGACAACCACTTTCATTATTCTGTTTCAAATTACAGACCATTGGGTCAAATTTCCTTTAAAGTTTGAATTTCAGCAGTGTGAGGCTTTTTGAACGATGGGAAATATAAGTCACAAAGTTTTTTGTACAGCTTAGATATGAGGATCAAACAACAGAATATGATAATAATACTTCTTCTGTTAACACATTTTCAGTTAATTGTCTTTTGCTTCTTAATACATCTCTGGTGCTAAACAGGAAATGAAGTGTTTCAGCCTGTTTTGCTTGTGACTGTTTTGACTGTCGAGCTTAGATATAAGCTTCTGAAAACTCACAGGTTACATCACAGATTAAAATCTCAAAACAATATATATAGAGGTAGTATATACTTCAATATATTGAAGTAGTGATATTTTTCCTGCGAAGTGAAGAACATATGCTTGTCAACATGGTTTAACCCTGAGTTTAAGTCCATCTGGAGCTAATTTTAGTGTTATACTTGCCAAAAAGGTGCACGGTGGCAGGCATTATGACTTCTTGGCTGAATTTAAACAGAAGGAGTCCGCATGTTGAGCTCTTTGACTAAACTTCTGTGGCGAAGGGGACTATGTGACCACTGAACATAACTTAAATATATCTGTGAAAAGTCTTAGAAAGTTTTATTCAAACATTCAATTACACATGATGCAGCAAAATTATGTTGTGCATGTTTATCCATAAACTATGTCTTGGTTAAGCTGTTTCACACATGCACAGAGGTGAAAATGTGGCTTTCTTGTTACTTTCAGTGAGCATCTGTTCTCTTGCACAGTTAGGTTTGAATACATTTTTCATTTGCTGTAAACTATTACGGCACAATTAGATTAGAAATTCCACAGACGTTTGTTTGCTGTAGTCATTTTTTCTTGTTATTTATAACTCATTAAACCTTTTTTGTTTGTTTGTTTGCATATGTTATTTAGTTTTTATGTATGCCTATTTTTAACACTAAATTGAATATTAATTATTAATTCAATTTTTAATTCAATTTTATTTATATAGCCCAGTATCACAACAAAGTCATCTCAAAGGACGTCACACAGTTTATTATGCAGATATTTAAATGTTATGAATAGCCCACTATAACACTAATATAACTATATAACTTGGTGCTTGAGATAATTGTATGTATTATCTACTTATACACTAATGTAAAGGCTTTTTAAAGGTATTCAGTTGTCATGGGAATAATGTCTGGTTGTGTTAGTTGCAGATAAAGTGTCTGTGTATGCTAATGTTCCTGAGCGTCCCCCTGACAATGGCTGAAGTCCCCGGCCCATGCAGACACTCAATCACTAGGGAGCACCTGCTGACAGTCAGGCAATTGGTAGGTGGTCAAAAGAAATCATTAGACTAATGAAATTACATGCCCAATGCTAAAATTGTGCTGTTGTTACTTTTGCAGATGGATAACCAGTTAAGAAGTGGGTGTTCAATTACATACACATTCATTGATCGGAGAAGTTTGGTAGGGTAACATTTGTTTAGTTGGAATGTACCTATCCCAAAACCAACCTTTCCATTAGAGTGTTTTTCATGCTTTTCATTTTTTGCATTTCTTCAGAGCAAATGCTGCTTTGTGAAAGCTGCTTTACCCTGGATCCTGGAGCTGCTCACCACACACTTCAAGTATAATCGGGGTTCAGTAAATGATGGTTATGTTCAGTCCTTAAGAGCACTCATCCTCAACATTTATTCTCAGAAATGTGTTCCTCAGATTAATGAAGAGGTTGAGGTAAAGGAACCTTTTTTGGAGGAACGTGATATTTAAATATGTGTACTATGGTTATCATTGGTTGAGGGGACAAATGATGTATTATCTAAAAGCTCTTCTTTGATGTTTGTCTGAATCTGGTCCAGGATAAGCCCGAGAGTTTTGAGATGCTCTACCGAGGATCTCCTTCAGAAGCACTGCAGAAAGCCTCAGAGGTGTTGTCTGTTTATTGGGAATTGGTGACTACCAGTGACTCACCAGTCGACTGGAGGTGCCAGTACGAATACACAGAACCCTTTGGCTCTACCACTGAGCTACCTACAGAGTCGACCATACAATATTTTACAGGTGGGGATCTCAGTCTTTTGGAGTATTCTGGGAAGAGTAATGCAGATGTTTCAAGTTGCAGCAATCACAGATCAAATGTCCCCTGTTACAGACAATTATGATTGGAACTCAGTAAAGGCCTATCAAAGAAAACCGATCAGAGACCTGTACAAGCTTGGCTTCATCATTGCATCCATCTGTGGAGGACTGCTGGTCATTCTTATGCTCTACTGTGTCATCATATACAAGGTACTAGCATACCTATATTTTGTGAAAATCACGTGTGTCCTAGTAGCGTTTAGCGGTGCATTCCAGCCATGTTATAAAAAATAAATAAGCCTTGGCATCTTGGCTCTGCTCTTGGGGTTCTCTTTGCAGAAATGCCAGCCCCCCTTCATTAGCCATATAAAAACTAAATGGCATTTATTTTATAGATGAGGGCAGAAATATCTGTTTTGCTACAATAATTGCATCTGCACAGATAAATGTCTGTATTTATGCAACATGGTGGAGCAGTGGTTAGCGCAGTAGCCTCACAGCAAGAAGGTCACTGGTTTGGACCTAGGCTGGGGCAGTTTACAGTGGAGTTTGCATGTTCTCCCTACATGGGTTCTCTCTGGGTACTCCCGGCTTCCTCCCACCCACAAGACATGCATGTTAGGTTAAGTCACTTTGGATAAAGGCATCTGCCAAATGACTGTAGAATATTATTTGTTTATTTTTAAAATCAGTTCAGTGAAATGATGTAATTTGTAATAATGGTTTTAAGCTGTGACGAAAACCATGATGCTAAAATTTGGAGCTTAACTAAATGCATTCATGGTTTGATATACAGTCTAGTCTTTGTTTAATTTGGACTCTCTACAGTCAGCGAGGATCACTTTATTTTTTTTTCTTTTCGTATTTTGCTATTGAACCACATTGGTTTTACTGTGGGGAAAATTAACTTAGTCACATAGGTTTTCACTTCCTACAGAAACAACAACAGTTGTAAAATAGTATTGTTTATGGGAGCATTGGGTTTTTTCCAAAAAGCCATTAAACATTATAGTTTAGCTGCTCTGTGTTTGTTTTAAGTGCCAAAATGTATAGAAACTAATGTTTAGCATCTGGCTTAGATATGTTTGGAAGCATTGGACTGTTACAGAAATGCAACTGATATTTTAGCTGGATTATTTGGCCAGGGCTTTAGTCCAGCACTGAAGAAGTATTTTTGTGGCCTCCTTCAACTGAGTTGTGTGTTAGGTTTAGGACCAAACTGCAGTGTGTGCCAAAATGCATAAAACACACAGACACAACTCATTGTAACATAATAAATCATCTAGTCAGACGGTTATAGCCCATTCATACACCTGTGAAGTTACATGACAAGAACTAATGGAAGGCAGAAGATGGAGTTCTTGCCATGTTCTCATTTTGATGGCAACACATAATACACCTTAGCCAGGACCTTCCGGCATAACAACTCACTGCAGATGGAGGGCTTTAGTACCAGTACTGAAAACAAACAAATAACATAGCAGAACTCAATTTCAGGCTCATTATCCAAAACACTAGACTAGACGTAAACCAGCATACTTTTAACACTCTTTATTTATCTTTATTTTTCTAAAAGCAGCTTAAAAATCGGATCAGAATCAATTAGTTTAACTACCTCACCCTGGAAACAATTCCCCTCGACCCCTTTTCTAAACCCATTTATGCTTGACGAAGAAGACGGATACACAGACGGACAGCAAACTGACATCTGAACTCAGTTGTAAACTCAACTCAGTGCCTACTGCACACTAGTGGATGAGTTGACTTAACAATCATGGCAGCTTAAAACATGCATGGATATATAAGGATGACGTATGATGTTTGAAATGAATGTCCCTATTTACATATGTAAGGGAGCATAAACAGGCATTAAGAATACTCCAGAATGTCATTTTCCAGGGTGTCTCTTGACATGTAATTCTATCATTGTTGTCTTTTAAGTGCACCAATGACAAAAAATGTCATGTGTCATGGTGCTTCTTTATTTGTATACAAGGACATAAACTCACTAGACATCGCTGACAATTGGAGGAACAACTAAACCTTCACCTTGTGTAACTCAATGTGAGAACATTTGATTTGATAAACTACAACTCCAAAGTAGTGGAAATGACATGTTGAAGATAAGGCCAGATTATGCATGCTCATCTAGTCAAATGTTGCTCTATACTGTATATCAATGTCAGGTCGCTGAATAAATTCACACACACACTGCACACACTCACAGCAGTATAAATGTGAAAACATTTTTTTTTATTTCTCCTGCATTGTCATTTTGTTGTGTAACACACTTCTTCTGTTTGATGCACTACATCCTCATACACTTCTCATAAACCTTTAAAAGGTTTAGGAAACTCGTCATTTTCACATAAATACTTTTTACAATCTACACGTAATCAAACATCACACGCTCAATATGATTAGTGTTTCAGTTCTGCAACACCTGATAGCTGTAAATCATGTGTAATAAACAGTATAAAACATGACCTAAGCTTCATACTTTAAGTAAAAACCCACCAGCCTTTCACTTAGCATACCGCGATTAAGTGATAGCCATGTCTTGATGATGTAGGGGAAATAGTTTTAAAGATGATGATGATTTATTATTTTATTTTATTATTTTTTTTATTTAATTGAATAGGCCAAAAAAAAACAAATAATAGATGAGATGTTCATCAGGATGTTTTCTTTTAAATCCATTAGATAATGCAAAATAGCAATAACTTTACAGCTCATTTAAACAGCTACTTCCTCTGCGGCAGTGATTGTTTCTGGAATTACCTGCTGCATACACATAACACAAGCTTAATATTCAATTACTGCCAGTTAGAAAGGATTTGAATTATTTTAACAGGTTCACCTGTGTTTAAAAAACTTTAAAACACATAACTTTTAGTGTAAAAACAGCATAAGAATAATAAAAGCAGCAGAATGTTAGTTTAACATGAACAGACACAAAACTGAAAGTAAAATCTAATCTCAACACACACATTTTTTGTGGTTTTTTTCCCAGTGGAAAAAAATGTTAGACTGCACAGCAACTACTGACTTGCATGAGGGAGCACAAATAGAGGCATTAAACAGAGAAACATGGATAATACTTTCTTTTTTTAATGACAACTTTACAGAACATTTACATAATATATATAAAACTCTTCAGCTAAGTCTCCTCTAATTAAAAATGACCAAATTTGAGCTATATAAATTGTATAATTGTTCATTTATGTTTTTTGTGTGTTTGGCACAACTTGCAATAAATCCTGTGGTTTTAACATCATCTAACCGCTTCGTCATTTGCAGCATAAGGAGCTTGGAAGTAAACACATCCACACATTTTAGAATTATTTCAAAATATCTGCAGACATTAAAATTTGCTGTAAAGTAGAAGATATATCTTATTTATTTGAAATTATTTAGTTTTTCTTTTTTGTGGAGGATTATATATCAGTATTAGTTGAAATCAGTATCAATAATGAAAAGTTGGATAATTAGATATTGGTAATAAAACTAATATTGAACATCACTAACTTCTATTTTTTGTTTTTAATAAAATTCTCTAGGGTTTTTGGTGCGAATTGAATAAGTGTTGGGGATCAAGTACCATTTGAAATAAACCCAAAAATATTTCTGGATTGTAGATAAAGTTAAATATAAGATTGAGGGTAAAACTTAATTTGGTTGTAAAAGTGTCATGTTTGAAAACGGTTGAGATCCAAAGTGCCAGACAGAAACACTAGCAAAAACAAGTTTTAGACAGCAAAAAACATGTATTTTATTGCTCCAAAATAACTTGAGCACACTTAAGAAAAATTGCACAAAAAAACTAAAAAATTCCTCCAAGGCAGGCAGCAGTCCTGATGAAGCAGTCCAATTTTCAGTAAACTCTTTCTTAACCATCTGGCATTGACTGAGTTTAGCACCAGCCCTTAAATACTGAGAGATAATGGTTAGAATAAGATGCAGGTGTGCTGACACACCCAGGACTGCTGCACTGCCTGGAGAAAAGAGAGGGAGAACACAAATAACCACAAACCCAAACCCTGACAGAAAGAAGATTAAGTATTGGAAAAGGAAAACTTAAAATGTGTGATATCAAACTGTTCTGTTTTCATTCTTAAATCAGACTCTTCGTAATGTTATGGTGGTGATTTTAAATAAAGAAAGACAAATACATGTGCTCTAAATAGTCCAGGATAAGTTTTCCCTTCATCCTTAAATCATCACATGGCTTCATTACATTTTAGCTCATCAGATTGTGTTGTTAAAGCCAAGCAAATGATTATGTTTAAGTAGCTCGTGTGGATCAAGAGTATCCTGGTTTTCTGAGGTTTTTCATGTATCCCTGTTCCAACACACCTGACTCAAATTAATCAGTCATTGTTTAGAACGTCATAGGTTGTTGGGTCCATTTAATGTGAGCCAGGTGTGTTAGAATATGGTCATATAAAAAACTTGCAGGACAGCAGCCCTCAAGGATGACTTTGGATACCTATGGTGTAAATCAATAGGAGTTTTTCTCATTACTCTGATGTTTTGGGGTTATTGGGAACTGTGTTTTTTTCCACTTCTTGTTTCAATTAGTGTAATCCTCACTCAAATTGACTTTTATTAGACATTTAAATGTCAATTATTTTCATTTAAAGATATTTTGCCCTTTTCAACCTAGTTGAATATAAAACACTGACTTGAAGTGCAATTTGCAATATGCTGACAGGAGAACATGGAACACTGACATGCATGTGTGTAGACGTTTTTGCTAATAATAAAAAATAAAAACTTCCAGTGCTGCTGCTGAGTCATTGAAATGAAAAGGGGCATAAAAGAGCATTCCTTCATGACTTAATTTCATTGTTCCTTTGGCTGAATCATAAATTACCAAGTACACAATCAAAACAGCATGAGAAAGCTTATGGAGCAGACTTCTTTTCCAAGAAGTTTTGTTTGTGTCCTTGTGTAGTAGATTACATGCAGTGGCATACCACACAGAGGCATGTGGTTTGCAAATGATTAGTGGTATAACAAACTGGAATATTATCAAGCTTTTGTATAGTTTTTAATGTATTTCTCTGTGTAAAACGTCCACATAATTTCAAATGCCCCCGTATTTTCCTATTAAATACAAAATTGGTAGGAAGGTTTTTTTGTTTATTTCTCAATAATCTTGTTGAAATTTTTGCAATTAAAGGACCTAATGAAATGTAGATTTCACCATAGATAGATAGATAGATAGATTCATAGATAGATAGACAGACAGACAGACAGACAGACAGACACCAGCTATTGGTTGACAGATTACAAAATTGCAAAACCTGACAAGCAAACCTGTGCACTGCCTGGATTGATTACTATTAAGTCTATAACGAAATAATGCATACATGTGGAATGGTGACATAATGTTGGGATGTCTGAGGAAGCACTCTAAGAGCCTTTGTTGCAAACTCAATGAGGCTGTGGCTGACCACCTAGGAGATTAACTTCCATCAACTTCCATCAAATATGAGTCGGTTGTGGTGAAGAGGGAGCTGAGCCGGAAGGCGAAGCTCTCAATTTACCGGTCGCTCTATGTTCCCACCCTCACCTA
>JBAMHV010000014.1:7900481-7911571 GCA_037177535.1 Pseudomugil gertrudae
ATAAGTGCCAGACTGCTGCAAGTCTGGTTGGACACAGCTACTGTCCTGTAGGACACAGACGTTGTCCCGAAGTGCTATAGATTTTAAAATAAATAAATTAATAAATACATTTTGCTGAATGGTAACAAAGAGAGGGAAGGTGGTCTATACAGAGGGCATTGAACTTCCTGAGGGCAGGATTGCAGATGTGGAGAAGAGTTACAAGTTACACATGGAAACCTGCCATGGCCAAATATCTGCAACAAGTAAGTCAAGTACTGACTAGTCAGCTCAATGTAAAGAACAAGCTCCGGGTGACTAACTATACCCTGCCAGTCATTAGATACCCTAGTAAGCTGGCCAAAGGAGCAAGTTCAGACCACAAATAATAAAACTCATAAGCTGTTCACCATGCATGGAGGATTCTGTGAAAAGTGCAAAGAGGGAGGCAGAGGACTAGTGAGCATCAGAGCCACTTTCCAAGACAAAACATCCCAGCTCTATAGATAAATCGGTAAGATGGCCCCAAGGGACGAAGCATTTAGTGAATGTCTCAACACCTGGAACCTGGAGGCAAACAAAATAGAGGAACCATCATGGCAGGACAAGCCCCTGCATGGGATTTTTCATTGACAAATAGTTGACTGACATGAACAAGTCCTACCAGTGGTTTGAATTGGCTGAACTGAAGGATGGCACAGAGGTATTAATCATGGGAGCACAGGAGAAAGCCTTGAGGTATAGGGTCATCAAGCATCAGATCTACCTCACAAGGCTGGAGTCCAGGGGCAGACTGTGCAAAGAAGCCCTTAAAATAATCCAGCACCTCACAGCAGGATGCATGATGCTGGCAGGCCAAGAATACATGGAACACCACAACTAAAAAGCCACCATAATATACAGAAACATCTGTTCAGAATATGGACTATAGACCCCCTAAGTCTCAATAGGGAACACCTCTCAAGGTGTTGGGGAACAGGAAGGCTAAGTTCCTATGGGAAGTCCAGATCCAGACTGACAAAATGGTGGTGGCCAACCAATAGATAAGCAGATACCTGGAGAAACATCAGACATCTCCATCCTCAAGAGTGCAGTTCTAGGATAAGCAAAGATACTACATAGGACCCTTAAGTTCCCAGCTTCCCAGGACCTGAGCTTAAGATGAACAGCTACCTGAAAACTGTTGTTGTTCTATATATAATGTACTACGCTGATAAAACATCTGTTCATACTAACAACTTCCTAACATTGAAACCTCAAAAAACTTTAATTCAATTTTTTGTGTTCCCTTTATAAATGTTTTTGGCCAGTGGAGGACAGTGCAGTTCAAAGTACTGTATGAGGAAAGAGACATATTTGGAATTAGCAAAAATTTGTAAATATTTTAATAAAACTCTGCACTCAAGATTGCTCTGTTATTATATTTGAATCAATAAACAACTCCAACACTTTGGAGTTGTTTAAGTGAAAATGCAAGAAGAAATTCTATCCAGTAAAGTAGTGTTATCACACTTAGTGGTTTATGCAGACATATTGTTAGACGTTTTGTCATTGGTTGAAATGAGTGACGCCTTGTGGAAAAATTCCCTCTAATTTAGTTGTAAACATTGCCTAATGCCAGCTCGGTTTGTCTTCTGGGCAGAATTGTAGAACATAAAGATTAATGAAGATCAAAACCTTAGAAAAACACACAGCTTTTTCTGTCTCTCAGAAGACTGATCACTACCATACAGTTTGCCTGCTGTGGCCTTATTCTATTCTATTCTATTCTATTCTATTCTATTCTATTCTATTCTATTCTATTCTATTCTATTCTATTCTATTCTACTCTACAGGCATTTAGCAGATGCTTTTATCCAAAGTGAAGGTACATCAGAGGATAAATTTATAGCCACCCACAAATAAGTTTGACTTCAAAAGATACATTTACCTTGGCTGGAATTCTCTTGAAAATGATTTGTGGCTCACCTTAGGTCACCACCCACCATTTAAGAACTAGGATCTAACTTTGCTTTGTTCACATGAGTGAGACAAAATAACACAAACATCACATTCCCTAAGACATTCCTTACAATAATTGTCTATGGACTATGAAGCTCATCCGCTGTAAATTTGATATGGGTGTAAAAACTTGCAATTTACTCAGTCGGGAACCCTGGAGCATGTGGTGCAGTGTATTCTCAAACCAGCAAGAAAGGATTCCAGTAAATGTTTAAAATATTTCACAGTGGAATAAAAATATTAAATCATCTATGCAAAGTTTTGGCACCACTTCATTTAACTGCTAAATCCATCTGTGTGCTTACTTTTTTCTTGCAGAATATAACACCATATTAATATTATTGTAGCCTTTGCATCAATCACCTCATCAAAATCTGTGTGTGTTTGTGTGTGTGTGTATGTGGGGTGGGAGGAACCACTGTTCTGTATTATATGCTTTAGTTTAGCCATTTGATCCTTATTTTGGTTAATTGAAGTTTTGTTTTATTTCCAAAACAGAAAACTCACAACCATCACGAATCAAGAATACACACAAACTCGAGGTGAGAAAATACTGAATAACTGAACCAAAAGTTTGTGGCTTTCTCATGTTTGTTTGAATCAAGCTAATGCATACTTCTGTCATGTGGATTAAAGCAGAGACCCACAGGGCACGGAGATGGAGTCACAGTGATGTAAGTATCCCTCCAAGCTGGATTAAAGAATTATGGGAAGTTAAACATCTGGAACTGTCAGAGACAGAAATATCTTCAACACCTGCTTGTCTGTAACGTACGACTGCTGAGCACATACATCTTGATCCTTTTTTCCCATGTCTTTCACCTTTTTTGTTCTCTCTCCACAGACAGTGAAGGATACTTCACGGCAGCAGCAGACATAGCACTTGGGAAGCTGTATATTTTATCCATCACAAACAAGTTTTCATGTCTTAATATGTGTAATGTATTCTGTATAATCAAAAGCTTTGTTTTGACTGAGACCAAAAATGGACCCTATTTTAAATGATGTGCTGTGTATAACATCCATCATCTACTGCAGATATCTTTCCAAGCTCACTAAAAAAGTTGTATTTTGTACAGCATGAATGTGATTCTATTTGCTACCACTAAACCATTTTTTAATGTTGTTTGCCAAATATTGCATAAGTTATTTATTATCTTAACTCTATTTAGCTACTGTGTTGATAATAAAAAGTTAACCAGTGCCAAACCCAAATCTACGATGCTCTCCAGCTGTCAGCTGCAAGTTAGCACATATGAGTACAATAAAAACACATATATGACATTATAGCAGCTATGATCTCTTTATAGTATTTGTACCACTTGACAGCTGGTGTCCACTCTAGCAAAGACATTTGCTCTTTATATCAACCCACACTGCTGAGCAAGGTCAGCCTTTACATCATCAAGATATTACAGAAGATTTTCAAACTCAAACATTTTTTATAAAAAAAAACTTGAAGTAATAATAAAATAATAATCTGTTATTGACCACCCACCTTGAGCTGTTGCTATTGACAAAGAGGTAGAAGAAGGAGTTTAATAGCTACACATAGTGACTTTGTCATAGGAACAATGTACAACAGTTTACTAATGCATATGTGACACTAAATCATTACTGTGTGGTAATCACAACTAACAGAATAATCATTTTAAGAGTGATTTGCTCAGTGTTGTCATGACTTTCACTACAGAGTGACAATCTCACCCAATGTTTCATAATAATGAATTGCATAATGCCTGACAAGCAGAACAGGACCAATCCCCACAAAGTGAAACTTTTTCTATGTGTCCTAAAGAACCATCGTAATAAATCCAGTTCCAGTTAAATTCCCATTTGTGATCAAGTACACGTGTGTTGGCCTCTCTTTTGTTTTTGAAAGAGCTGTGTAGGAAGCAGAGGAGGAGGGGGGAAGTAAAAAACTGGGGGGAGAAAAAAAACGTGCCATACGCTCCAGCCTCGTCAGAACATTGTGCAGCCTACAAAATGAAATGATATGTAACAAATTTATTCTTACAGGCTACTACTTGTCAGTGTTCTAACTGTTATTGCATTGGCAGTTATCATCATTCTTCATCCCGGGACACTGCTCCATTACAAAACAAAGAAAGTATGCCTTTAATGCAATGTAGTGCCATTCTGCAGAGGATTAAAGGCAGCTGTGAAGAGACAAATAAGATGTTGAAAATGCAAGTTGTCTTCAATAATAAATATGGAGATTGCTCAAGAGTTAGACTTGTCAAAAAGGTTCCCACCCTATTTATCTTACCCAGCCCTTTTGTGTGTTTTTTCTTCTTTTGAAAACACAAAGTTCCCACAACATAAAAGTTTCCAAGGACATTTATTCAACTACCACCTCATCGTGGTGAGTAGGAATTCTTCCTCAAGATGCTGTGTTGTTTACATTTGAGACCTTTTTACAGTTTAAATCCAATCTACCCTAATCCATCTTTATTTGTAAAGCACTTTAAATAAAACCATAGAGGACTAACATGCTGCACAGATTTTATATAAAACAAATCAAAATAGTTATGACAGAAAAGATCACGATATTTTCACATAAGTCATGTAAGTGGATTGTAGTGAAAAAGGAAAAGACATAAATGGTATTCAGAATTTTTATTAGTGTCAAAAGTTTGCGGGTCATTTCTTTTACTATCCTGCACACCTTGAAGGGACCCCATTTACCCAAAATATTGTGCAACATTTCTCTGGAAATAAGGTAGGCATTTTGAGTCTGACATTTCAAAAATGAAAAGAGAAACAAAACAAATAAAACCTATTTTTATTTTATAGTGATCTTATTAGTATGTATGTGTCTTTAACTGTCTTTGAAGGAACAAAAGAAAACGCTGGAACGATTTCACTGTTACGACTGACAATCCAGAGCTCCGTCAATGACTGTAAGATGTCCGGGCTCAGATTTGGCATGGCTCAAACTCAAACTACGATACTGCCATTGCTCTGTTTCACAGATGGGATGAAGTTGCTACTCAGTTGAAACACACACGCACAGATGCACAAAACATTACAACAAACATCATCTAGTAGGTGAACTTAAGCAAACGGAAGGTGAACAAAAATTCATCAAAGTATTTAATGACATGCAGTGTGCATGCATGTCATTGCTAATTAATGTTTTTCTGAATATTAACAGCAAAACATTGGGAAACCTTGTTTTGTTTTACCTCTCAGTTGAAGACAGCACTTTAAACATGTAATCTTTAAGTGATCTGCATTGATCAATCACTCCTGTGGACAGTGGATGTCACTGAATCTACTGTTTGACTGACATTTTATCAATGACTATAATCTTTTCTGACTGCATGTGTACATTTGACTTTGAAATTGATAGAAATATCTTTGTTTCAAGCATAATACACACTGCAAAGCATGCTGAGGTCAAGATCAGATAATATTCACTCGTTCTAAATAGACTTCTCACTAAGTGACCTTAATAAAAAGATTAGTTTAAACTGTTTAAACTAGATTCCAAAGTGAGTGGTTGGATTCATATTATGAGTAAATCTGATGAGGAAATTATTCTGTACACTTATCAGCCACTACAATCAAACAGTGTTTAAACTGTAAAGCCAGTTACTGATTGATAAAAACTTAAAGATGTCCTCAATGTACTGAGGGGCAGATCTACAACACATGAAGTTTCATCAGCTTCCACATGGTGGAGGCAAAGATCCAAACAGAACCACAAACACTTGATTGATATTTCCATTCAGACAGTGATTTGCCAAAAATGATTAACAAGCAGGCCCTGTGATGGACTGGCGACCTGTCCAGGGTGTACCCCACCTCTCGCCCATTGTGAGCTGGGATTGGCTCCAGCACCCCATTCAGGGAAAAAGCGGTAGAAAAATGGATGGATGGATGGATTACAACTTGTTCTTAGAAGTATGGTTTTCCCAGAATACTAGAAAGTATTTCTAAATAGTTCGTATAAAAAAGGAAAAAGCAAAGAAAGGTGGCAGACATCTGTTCCTTTTCAAATCTTTCTATCATCCATATGCCTGCCATCTGGATACAGGATTATACAGTGTCGGTATTTCCTCTTAACTAACACTGGAATTATATAATCACTGGAATGATAATAGCAGATTTTATAACTATTACACAAAACATAATCTCATCATTCAGTTGAGAGGACAGTGAAAGTTTGGAGAAGAAAACAATGACAGAAGAGTTTGACACGCTGATAGTGAGAGCAGGAACATCTACACATCAATAAAAGCGACATGCCGCAAACAGTAGGCAGCTTCACTAGGAATGTCTCTGGCGCTGATCCCGTTGGCATCCAAACGCAACATTTTCAGCTTGGAGAAGTTTGTCATGTCAATTGTACTGCAGAAACTGCTCAGGGAGAATTCTGAAAGAGGAGTGGAAAACAGCAAGAGGTTACATTTGCATACACATCACAAATGGTGTTAAAGCACCCTAAACTAAACAATAATGATTATAGCCAAACATAGATCACAGTCAGATTTGGTGCCCATTTCACATACACATATAGGACTTCGTGCTGCTTTGGTCTGTCGCCTCCACTGTTGGAGAAAATTCAGACAGAAACATCTGTTAAATTCTCCTGCTGCCACCTCCAAACCAGAGGTGGAGGCAAAATGATTCCGCCTGGGTAAAACTGTAGCTAACCTCAGGTTGTCTTCCTTCACCACACCCAGCAGTGGTGATGCACACTTTGCTATAACGACAACAACTGTGTGGTAACTATTGTTAAAAAGCTCATAGCAAAAAAAGAAAAAAAAAACAGCTAAACAGGCGGTTTCTCACAGCTAACTCCAAGGTCCCACTGCTCTGACTCAGACCTGTGCTGTGCATCAGACATACCCTCTCTCTCTCTCTCTCTCTCTCTCTCTCTCTCCTGAATCAGGTGTGCTGGAAGGAAGGAACTAAAACACGCAGGGAAGAAGTTCCCTGAAGACCAGGGTTGAAAAACACTGGTATACCATTGCTAGTTATTTGGCATATGAAACCTATGCGTTTCACTGAGAGATAAAATGGTTTTGTTTTTAAAATGGAGATCCAGCATTGTTGCTATGCTTTTTGCAGGTTAGATCTGAGGGTACAAGTCGCTCAATGATTCCGATTCATGCTTACACTTCATTACATTTCAAGGAAATTTCACTCAGGAGGTCTTTGTCAAATCTCTGCAAATATATCCAACCACAACTCTGCAATAGTGTAAATGAGAGCACAGAAACCAAACCTTTACATTTCATCGTATTACTGGTGTTGTGTAAACAGGGCTTAACTCAATTAAACAGGAGCTATGTGGCTCTTTTAACACATTACTGTATACAACAGTTACCTTGTTCAGCCTACTGACATAACGTTTGCAATCAGTTTTATTTTTATTTAATTTAGTTTTTTTATCATTTATTTTTTTCTTTCATCAATATAATATAGAAGGCCTGGGATTATTGATGCATATCAAGTTTGTGCCTTAATTGTATGATTTTGATTTATATTGTGATTTTATTGTGATTTTTACTGGATTTATTCTTATTTACAATATCTGTTATGCTTTTGATGTTTTTATGTAAATACTTTGAATCGTCTTGTACACAAAAGATGCTATACAAATAAACTGCCAAAATAGTTGTTTTTTCTACCGAAAAGCTGAAAATGGTTACGGTCTGTGATGAGTTCATTTACAAACCTCCTGCTTTATTTGTGTCTTGCTGTATTCCTTGAATGTCACAGAATTTAAAGATCGCCATTAAAATAAAAATGTTTAGTAACCATAATATAAATTTTGATGTGTAATTTTCAACATGAAACATGATATAATTCTACTAGCCTGCTGCTTTGAGTTGGAGTGAAGAATGAAAACCAGAGTTCTCATAAAAATCTTATCTAATGTAACATTATAATAGTTCCATACATTTCACTTCCATACAGCCTTTATAACTTTGATGTGAATAACAGCAACATTAAAATCAGCATTGTGGAAGTATTAATTTGTGAACCCTGTAACAGGTAATCTACCCAGATAAACGTGTTAATAACTAAATCATTTTAAACATCATATGACAGCTTACTGTGAAGTCCCATTGCAGTTCCAAACTTCACCACTGACTAATTTTCCTTACTAAATTACTAAAATGTGATTAAAGAAACACTCATGACAGATACAAAGTGACTTTTTAAATGTCCTGATGAGATATATTCTTAAAATGTAATAAAGTTGAATAACCCAGTCAAGAACAGTGGATCCATTTTTAACCGTAATGCAACATTCATACAGCAGATTCAGCCTTTCTAGCTGTGCCTGTTCTCAATGTGGTTCTCATTAGGAGAAATCATTCAGTTGTTCTCAATGGACAGTCATTCATTTAAAAAATTGTTTGTCAAATTTTTAGGTGGGAGATTATCTTCTTCCACCTGACAACTATTCTGTGAAGTGAATGCTATCACTTTATATACACACACCTTGAAATAATCACTGCTGATGTAAATGAATGTATATTCTTAAGTTCTACTAATTAATTTTTGCCGGTATGGCCGTCAAATAAGCATTAAATTCTGTGCTAACTAGTCTTGATAAGGTCTTTCAAAAATGTCTTATATTTAACTTGTAAGAACCCTGAATTTTCATTTTACATTATCAGTATTATTGATCTTTGGAGCCAGCCTCAAGTGGCCAATCAAAGGACTGCGCCCTTGAGCATATTTGCATTGACTTCCATTTTAAGTGTCTATGGTTTCTTTGATGCACTTGTCTGTAGAATTTAAATACTTTTTGTAAGTAATTTTACTTACCATACATTAGTATTAGTTGCAAATGGCATAAATGAGATAATCACTGAAAGACTGCACTTAGCTTTTTTTAATTGGATGTCTTTTAACTTTATTTGTGATCTAAACTGTTTAAGACATTCTGTGACTTAAAATCATAAAGAAGTGTTCATACCTTTGATCATATTGGCTTGTAGGTACAAATTCTCCAGGTTCCTACTGACCACAGGGATCCTCTCCAATTTATTAAAAGACAGGTCAAGCTCAATGAGTGTGCTGATATTGAAGACATCGGATGGCAGTCCTTTGTCAGTCAGCATGTTATGAGCCAATCGGACAAACTGCAGTTTAGGATACATAGAGAGAAAGCTTTTTGGTACACTCTCTATGTTATTATACTCCAGGTAGAGCTGCTGCAGCTCCTTAGGGAGGTTGTCAGGAACTTTCTTCAGCTTGTTTCTCCTTATATCCAATAAGGTCAGAGACTTCAGATCCTTAAACCCACCTACAATTTCCTCTATGACATTTGCTTGAAGCTGAAGAATGGTGAGGTTAGTTATTCCTTCAAATGACCTGGGGGAGATTTTTGAGATCTTGTTGTGACTCAGTCGCAGGTTTGTGATAGAGCTGGGCAGGTTTTCAGGCACACGAGTCAGATCATTGTGATCCAAGTAGAGCTGATCCAGTTTTTTTAGCTTGCTGAAGAGAGTGTTGCTGATCTTGTCTGAGTTGAGCTGGTTGTGGGATAAAACTACCCAGATCAGACTGGTGGCATTGTCAAATACACCATCCTTAATGCCTGTGATCTGATTGCGCTGCAGGTAGGCATACTTTATATGTGATGGGACATAGGGAACATGTTGAAGGTTGCGGCTGTGACAGTACATAGCAGTGGGGAAGGCTGGGGGACAGTTACACTCCAGGGGGCAATCCATGTTCTCCGTCTGCCAGCCAGCATTCTGCCAGCGCCCCTGTCGATGCAACAACCACTGGAGCGGGGAGTTGTGCTGGCTCATGCTCAAATCCACTATTCCCATCATGAAGAGAAACACCATAATCCGCATGATTACTCCTGGAAAACAAAATGGTAAAAATTATAGAATTTGAAGATGACAGAAGATCAAGTTCTACATCCACATCACATAATTTCACATATGCTGACAATATTTGTAGACATATTTTGAAACACTAACTTATACTAACATAGTCATTTAAAACACCTCATGCTCTACTTTACAATGTCTAAAAGGTGCAGAATACCTACCTATTGACTGAAATGAGACAGTGTCTCCTCCCTAGCTCACCTCGCTTGTGTTTCTCTGACTGAGTGGAATATGTGGCTGGTATAGTGTAAATAGCCCAACCACCCCTTTGCAGCTGCAGCCCCAACCACCCTGTCTCATTAGTGCACATACATTTTTCCACTTGTATGCAATGTATACTACAACATATCACCTCAAGCTATGTCAATATCAATCCCATCTGTGAACTTCTGAGGACATCTGCTTTTTAACAGCCTTGTTTTCCATTACTGTGTCATGCCTTATCATTAGTACAGCCACTTGAAGTCAGGCTTGGCTTTAATTGTGTGTTATGTTGGTTTTTGGAGAAGGTGGGACTATTGCTATTGAAAAGTTAACAGACAAAAAAAGATAATGGAATTAGTATGTTTTTTTTTTCTGAGATTAAATCAATGCAGTCTCATCATAATCTCTAAATCCAACCCATATGTTCTGGCATGTCTTTTTCCAGTACATATGGTATATGTCAGAAAAGTACACCAAACCCTGTTATTTGTCCATGATCATCCCCCTTCAACATTCTTTGCTTGCTCTGAATGCTGTAAGAGACAAGAAAATTGAATGCAGAGTTAATGGCTTGTTTACACTCAGTCTGGTTTCCAGGTCCCTTCGAGGAGATTAAAGACAAAATTCTGATTTAGAATGGGCTTGCTTTTTAGCAAGTAATTGACCCTGAATAACCTTCAAATTGTATCCCAGTTGAAAGGAAATAACCAAAGGATATACAGATGGAACTCCTTTGTGCAACAGATCTGTAAGACCTTTGTAAGAGTACAACAAAAATCAACTTATATCAAATCTGAGGCCCAAAAATGTAGCAAAGAAAAACTGTAGCGTGTCTCTTTTTTGTATTAATATAACCCTCAAGTGATTTTAATCACTTCCAGGCACAAGAATAAAATAAAAATGATAAGCCCGGATAAGCAAAGAGTTAAAAAAAAAATATTGATAAATGTTTCAGTTGAGGGCCCTGTGATGGACTGGCGACCTGTCCAGGGTGTACCCCGCCTCTCGCCCGTTGTGAGCTGGGATTGGCTCCAG
>JBAMHV010000014.1:7918079-7931079 GCA_037177535.1 Pseudomugil gertrudae
CTTGACTAAAAATTTAAAGTTTATATCTTTATGTTTGAAGCCTGAAATGTGGCGAAAGGTTGCAAGGTTCAAGGGGGTCGAATACTTTCGCAAGGCACTGTATTTATACACTGTAGGTATCAGTGTTGTGCTGCTGTTTAGTGTTTACTAGTACCCCCCTTTTGGAGTTAGTATATGTATATGGAGTTGTGCTGTAAACATACATTTTTTTGTGTCTTGTATGTCATGTGTAGGGCATTTGGAGATAAGTCAGGCCCTCCTTCTTTACCAGAGGATGATGAGAATGAAGGACAAGAGGGGAACGGTGAGGAATGTGAGGTCAGTGAGAAAGAAGAAGAGCTTGAGTGTGTGGAGGAACAGCAGATTTCAGACGAAACAGCCACCGATCGAGCCTGCTGTGGTTTGGAGGAGCTGGGGATAGCCGAGCGGGATGAAAACAAGTGTGAAGCGAGCAACGAAATAGTAGAGGAGAACCAGGATGACCTGAAAACACCACAAGGTAGTTGATTTGGTTTGATATTGATCAACATGTTTGACAAGTTGTTGGGACTACATATTCAGATCTAATCTTTATCATTCACTACCAGGCCAGGGGTCTTGTATGGCTATTTTTGTGAACACATGTTTATAATATATGTTTAATTGGACAAAAATTGTGATGTGGCAAATTTATGTAAAGGGCAAAGGATGTGACATGGGTCATACCCTGATTTTACAGAGGTAATGGACACCCTGCTGTTTCAGTGCTTTCTGCATGCCCTCAAGAACAAGGTGAAGAAGTCCGAGCTCCCTCTGCTGACTAGTACATTTCTCCGCAACCACATGTTCTCCTGCTGGTAAAGTATAATTCTTCTTTTAAAGAATCAATAAAGTGGAGTTGAAATTAGCCCATGAATGACCCCCTTCTGTATTTTTTTTTCAGCCCAAGTGGAAAACAATTGGACATAAAAAAATCAAGCTATAAAAAGGTATCAGTGTTCCCAGTTTCATCCCGCAAATAAAAATGCACAACTCCATCGGCATTTAGATTTGCTCTATTTTTTCTGACAGCTTTCCAAGTTTCTGCAGGCCATGCAGCAGCAGCATAATCTCGTGCGAGTGAAAGAACTCACCAAGGGTGTGGAAAGCATTGTGGAGGTGGACTGGAAAAATCCAGAGTGAGTGCGGCCTCATCATAAAAAAACTTGTTTTACGTTTAAACTTGGAATCTGTCCTTTTGAACTTGCTTTTTATTACCTAAACATTTTATAGGCTGCGTTCCTTCAGCGTTCCAGATGAAACAGGTGTTGAAGCAGCTACAGTGCAGGAGGGAGGGGAAGGAGAAGTTGCTTACTATCCTCCAGAGATCATAACTTTGTACTCTGTGTCTGCTCGGCTGGAGCCTCTCTTTTTGGATGCAAAGAAGAGGTGTGTATGTGAGCATGTGTGCACTTGCGTGTTTTCTCCCCCTGAGGTTCTCATGCGGCCTTGTGCTTCTCTGGTTCAGACAGCAGGAGCACAAGCTGAAGCCTGTGTTTATTTTGAGGAGATATTCTAAGACCTCAGGGAGGTCTTTGCTTTAACTTATCTCAACCTCTGAACTCATGGAAAATGATACGTTGGTTTTCTTTTGTTAAAATCAAACAAGTGCGTCTAATATCACCTTTTTGTGGAGATTACATATGAAGCAGTGCTGGGAAAAAAGCAAACAATGCTCGTCACATGAATATTTTCAACTTCTTTTACACAAAGTTTTATCATCTTCAGGCTGTTTAAATAGTGTGAAAGTTATCCATGTTTAAAAGTTAAAATAGCAAAAAAAAAGGCATCAAACTGTGCCTTTTTTCCTGTGAGATGTCAAAACATTGTTTAGGAATAAGAGTTACTGTGGGAATCTTAGGAGGCGATTACAATGGAAACAGACTGTATCAACAAATCTTTTTATTTACATTGTCCCAAGTGGAGATTGGAATAATTAGAATAATATTTGGAATTGTTGTTATTCCCCATGAAATAAAGTTTAAAGGTTTCCTTTCCGAAAGGAAGCAGAAACAGAAACTACCTGTCCCAAAGTGATCATACTGAAATGTCCACGTATGTGAAGCAGTTCCAGTAAAATATAAAAATGATTATCTTAATAATGTGGAAGCTCACCCACCTATACTGAATATAACAAACAAGTTAAAAGGGATGATGCTTTTCCTGTTTTAAGATGAAAAAAATGAGAATAGCATCAAGTATTTCTCACGTTTGTCGAGGCACTGATGTGTTTTTTGCTGCCTCTGCAGGAAAGGAATGACGATGCACCCCGCTGAAGTAAGAAGCATTGTCACAGAATATGTGAAAAAGAACGAACTGGTGGATGAAAATAATAAAAAGTAAGAGGATGATTGGGCTCTTTGAGGGTTTTATTAAGTTCTGAAGTGCGTCATTTGAGAACAGCAGATAACTGTGTGTATTGTCAGGTTACACCAGCGTTTAATAGAGGTCATGCTTTTGCCCTTTTTTCATGTTAATGAGTATAGCTGAAGAATTTATTTATTATTTGCTATTTCCTGGTGATTTTTCTTTTGCTTGTCATCTGACAAATAAGAGATAAAAAAACCTCTGAAATAACTGAAGAAACCTAACTTGGTTTCTTAGAACCATGTGCAGTAGTAAAAATACTGCCTTAATTGCCAATAAACCAATTTAGCTCTGACCCGGGGCCATGTAATTCATTACAATCAGCTAAAATGTTTGAATGTGACTGAACATTTATTTCATACTTCCTTTTATGCTGTGAAAGTGAGTGTAGCTTCTGAAGTGAGACAAATTGATAGTTAGCAATGAGAGAATGAGATTAAATTTATTATTAAAGCTGGCATTGCTTAATGAAACAGCATGCTTCCTGTTTGGCTCCATCCATTTAAGTTACATTTTTCTCTCCTTTTCTTCAGCTATGTCACTATAAACCACACTCTATGCGACTGCTTACTGGACAAATCAGAATACCAGGAGGTAGAGTTTCTCAGATGGGATGATCTCTTTAGCAGGTAAAGAATGAATTTTTTTTCCTGGATGGGAAAATGTTATGAAGCGGCCTGGCTCTTAAAACAATGAAGAGGAATGGAGTTGAATTGCATCGGATACATCAGAAGTTGCTTAAACAATTGTACCTCACTAGTTTAAATGCAAAGAAAAACGAATACAAATATACAAGTTTAATGTCTGAAACGCTTTGATATGAAACTAAAAATGTTCACACTCACTGACCTTCATTCTCTCTGTTTCTAAAAGCTCAGATATAAAAACCAGAGTTTCCTGCTTTATTAAAGAACCTATAATAAAGTCTGTAAATGACCTGTATTGGTATGTTTATACCTCTACCGCATCTACACCTGACCTGTAACTGGTGGTTGCTTGGTGTCTGTGCAACAGCAAGGCAGAAGAGAATAAATGCAAAAGGCAACATGGTGGAAGAACTTTAAAAGCCAAAAATCACGATAAAGCTGCCTAAGCGGATTTGTTTTCATTCCACTTTGTTTTGCTGTATGATGTAAAACGTTTGGGAAGCCACACGTTATAGACTTTGTGTTGCTTGTATAATAGGAAAACCTGCATCAGACCAGCAGGGACAGGAAACAGATTTTAGGGTGTAAGTAAAAGAAGTATCAATCAAGTTGTCTTTACAGGTTTTGGTGATCGTAATATGTCATTTATTTAAGTTATTTAAGGGTAGAGTATCTCCTCCTCTACCCTCTAACTTATGGCAAAGATTAAACCTGAAACTTTGTCCTCTTCTAGGACACTGGGAAGAATGCAGGAGTGCCATCAACTTTTGTTCCCGGGAAAAGATCCAGTTATAAAGAAGGGTCACATTGAACCTATTGACATCTGTGTGGCTTCACGAGGCTCTAACAAAAAGGTAAAAATGTTTACGACTCTTCTATAAATTCTCATAAAGGCAGCATGTGTGTTATAAGTGTGTATTTGTAGAAATCTTAGCTTGACGGTTTAAAAAAAGTCTCTGCAGGCCGAACATTAGAAGGAACTGTAACATGGCAACTCTTAAATGTATAAATGCAATAAGGTTACAACGGTAGGGAAACTCAGCTTTAAAGCATCCAGTAAAGCCTTAAGACTGGTTAAAGAAAAATATTTTTATTTATTACAGCACTAGAAACAACAATCTACCTGCATCATTGTGAGAAAAGCAAAAATGATGGCTTTAATTTGTGCGAACAAAAACAGGGGATGAGAATGTTTTAGTGTCTAAAGGAGTAATGACTACAAAGGTTTCCTAATGAATGAATTGGCAGCATTTCTTTTGAGAAGCCGCTCATCAGAAGGATGTTTAGCAAACTGCAAAACTAAGTTGTTTAAGGAATCAACAATTCAATCGCAGCACTTAAAATATTGTCTCTCTCCACTGCACTCTTAGCTCATGGTTTGCTGTAATCACAGTCATGTTTAAACCTTTCATGGCTATCATAGATCTTGATACTAAGAGACATATTAATGCTAAGATTTTCCATATAATTAGATATTTGTTCCTAATTATATACATTAAAAGGGTGTTGTCTTTGTTTCTTCCTGTTGGCACAGGCTCACACTACACAACCCTTCCCTCACCGGAGGCTGTAATTATAAGCAATGTGATATGACATCAAGTATTGCCGTCTTCTATCTTATGAAACCAGGAAAGAATGAATCTGTGAGTTCTCACACATGTTGTGAATGAGAGACCAGAGACTATCTCATGGTCAACACCATGTGGAGACAATTATAAGTGCAGGGGTCATAATTCTGTTGTATCTGTTAACTAAATGCCTGTCACTCACACATTCCCTCCAGCCTTTTGAACAAGGGTGCTGATTTTTTCAGAACATGAGGAAAAGATGTGAAATCAGCAGGTAAACATTTTCCTACAACATGAAGTGGTTACACAAGAAAGAAGCAAACAGCCTTTGCAGGGGTGTCGGGCTTTCTGGCTCAACTAGTAACTAACCATGAAACAAGCTGCAACTATCTGAAACAGTCCCTCTAGACGACTGCAGCTCCCCTGGCTGCTTATGCTGCTGCATTGCCTTTGTGATTTTAGGTATTGATGAAGTTTTCAGGTATATGTATTGAGTTCAGTATCACACCAGTTGTCAATAAGTATCATCACAACGATATTATTGGATAGATGCAGATGCTGATGTGGAACTTTCCAGCATAATTTTAAGGAGTAGCATCAAATAATCAATGCAGGGCTTATAATGGGCATACATCATACACAAGTTAGAAAAAAAGTGAGGAAGAGGTGGAGCAAATGCTTTGGATGAAGGCCAACAAGCAACATGAGTGTTGCAGGTGATACTACATACAGTTACCCTCTGAAATTCTAACTCTTTCACCCCCTTTGTTTTGGTAAATTCCCAGTAATCACCAACCAAGAAGAAGACGTAACTTTATTAATCCCTTTGGGATGACTCCCTCAGGGGAATTCAGTTTCCAGCAGATTATAGATAAACAAAAGAAGAATCTTCAATACAAAGGAACAACATCAAAATACATAGAACCTATTCCTTGCTGTGATAGAGTGGATCTTCACATTTGCAGTGGCCGCGTCTGCTTTCAGAGAATGTAAACACAGATGGTGATCACATGACTGCGCTCCATCAGCAGATAGCATGGCTGCAGGCTAACAGCTAGCAGTTTGAAAACATGTCATTCATTACGTTTGTCATTTTGGCAACGCAAGACTTTCTTTACGGAGATAAAGCGATTGTTGACATGCATGATGAGTCCCCAACCTTTACTTTCTCCACTCGCTTTGGTGCCTGTGGGCTTTCACGGCAGTGAATCCCAGCAGATCCACGTTAGCATCTGTATAAGGTGGTTAAACCGTAAAGATGCTGCTCTTCCTGTTCACTTGTTGTACAGTGCAAATAGCTCGTTGATCTTGTTTAGCAGCAAGTTCACATTCTCCACAGTCTTGCAACCCCTAAATCTCCTCCTCAACTCTGTCGGGGTGTCACGTTATATCCTGGGTTGGCCCTTTGTGCACAGAGATGGCAAAGCTAGCAGCTAGCTGAAATAGCAAAGGTAACGGTTCTTCTCGTATGTAAAACAGAGGAACTGGCTCTTTGCAGCTTCCCAAAGGCAAAAACACTCTCTTCACATAAAGAGCAGAAAGTAGAAGGTATATACAGAAGATTAAAGGTCAAAATAGCCAAAAAAGAGTGGAGAACTTCTGGAGAGGCAGCCATTACCCACAGCGTCGAGCAACCAACTGAAACATGACATACTGGGAGAAATATGGTGATTCTGTTGGAGTTCTGGGAGAATCTCTAAAGCAAGTCCTCTCTCACAACAAACACTGCTGCTGAAAAACAGCAGCCACAACAGTTTTTATGTATTACACTGCCCAGTCCAGAGGAAACAAAACCTGCTTTCTTAGTGTGTGTTTTTAATGCTGCTGATCAGAAGGCATTTTTCCCAGACATTAAGGTAGTCGTGTAAGAATAACCTGTGATTTTTCTGTATACATGGAGTAAATCCTGTGTGTTGGACATGCAGTTAGGCTTCCTGTTTATTGTTCCTTGGAAGAAGAAAAATGCGCTTCACACCATCACCTGCTACTGTATGTGTTTAACTATGCAATGTAAAAATACAGCTCATCCAAGAGACCTAAAATATAGAGGTCCAATGAAGCGTTTATTATCTACAGAGCAGGAAACAGCAGAAACTATTTATAGGAAAATATTAGGTATACTTCAGGCATCACTGCATCTAACTAAATAATAATGGTGGACATAGATGTTTAGTTTAGAGATTTTGCTTCCAGATTAACCACAATCCAGTCAATAGTTGCACCTTATGTGATGTGAATATTTGTACAGAATAACCAGAAAGTCTTCATCACATTGGCATACATGATTGAAGCCATGTCATAACATGATTATGCAATAGATGAGTTTTCAAATGACCCTACCTCGGCTTGTGGAATATCTAATCTGAAATGTCTCGTCTCGTTACCCTCAGAAAGACATAAGTGATTCTTTGCTTTGACTAATATAATTGTTGTTTCAATGTGTTATTTGTAGGTAACTCTGGTGAAGAACTTGGAAGTGTACGGTTTGGATCCTGCTACTGTTGCTATTGCTTTGCAGCACCGAGTCCAGGCCAGCACCGTTTTACAGCCCATCATTGGAGCCAAGGAAAAAGTTCTGGTCCAGATTCAAGGAAACCAGATTCATCAAGTTGGCAATTTGCTACTCGGTACGGAGCTTGATATCATTATCCTATCGCTTCATTTGTATGAACTAAGTTAATTGATTATGTTCTGTTTCAATTTCAGATCATTATCAAATTCCTCGTAAGTACATCCAAGGACTAGACAAAGCTTCAAAGGGTGGCAAGAAAAAGTAGGGTTTTAATCTGCTGTACCAACTATTTTCCATCATTAAAGTGGGTACTAATGATTGCAAAGCAGCTGATTGTTCATTTAATAAAAGTCATATTCCAAAAAATTATGAAAAACAACTGTGTTGTGGTTCCTCTTTGAACTTTTAATTCAATTTCTGATTGGTTCAATTGCAGCAGGACTATATATATATATATATATATATATATATATATATATATATACTAGTTTTAAATATATAAAAATGGCACATTGTAGCCATACCCAGCCGTTTGGAAAAAATGTGCTCCACCAGTCGGCTTCTGACGGGCTACTTGGCACATCTGAGCCAGCTGTAGTTTGCCTCTAGTGAGGTTCCCCTGTTGGGGTTGCTGGAATTTTTCAGTCTTTTCCTTTTTTTTCTATGTTCACATGTGGAATCTATAAAGCAAAACCTCACTTTATATCCATTTTAGGTTTTTAAATGGTCATCAGTCTTGTGTAATGGCTCAGCAGATCTGGGTATACAGGGCTGGGAAAACACCATACTGTTTACAAGCAGCCATCGTGTACATTCTGTGTTTAGTGTTTTAATAGTGTAGCACCTTATAATCAAAACGTATCATTTAAAATCAGTAGGTCATCCAGTACATTGAAGGTCATCTATGTTTTTTTAGTGTGTTTTCAAGTCACTCATAAAATGAGAAAAATACATTACTTTGCTTAAGTGACGTTCAAAGTAAATTCTTTCCAAATTATCTTTTGTTAGATTTTAGTGGTTGAAGTTATTAGCTTTAATTGGGCTTGTGTGCCGTTCCAGCATACAGCCTTGGTTATGGTGAGGTCAGTTCTCTGTGGGAATATAATGCATCATTTGCAAATGCACTTTGTCATGTTCACAGCTTCTTTTTGTTTGTGGTAAAAGGTGGAATGCGTGCCAGTGGATTGTTTTCCAGAAGGCTGTCTGGAGTCGTTTGTAGCTTTCTTCTGATTGTGAACAGACCACCTTGTAATTTCCAGTGAGGATAAGATGGCACGTCACATCCACATTGCTTTTAAAATACTACCTGTGTAATACCTACACACCACCTGGAAGACAACTTCATGTATTTCTTTAGTGAAACTACAAACAGGAGCAAACATGGTTAAAGTGCTGAGGTTGAAAACTTACCGACACACAGGACGTGACAATAACCACAAAATCATTCCACTTTAAGCACTTTGTACTGACTTCTACATGCAATATGCTATACAGATAAACTTGCCTTGTTTTTATGACTTACAAAAAATGTGTAATTTAGTTATGGCTTAACAATAAATTCCGGGGATTTTTATAATAAAAACGCACATTATTGAATCAAAATACTGATGCTGATCTGTGATTATGGCTGGAATAGCATTGTGCTGGCATCTGCCTCCATGCTGCTAGACATTCTTAGATTTCTTAGAATGTAGTTAATAGAAATAAAAACAGCTGGTAAATTTTATTTTTCATTTACTATAAACCACTGCGGTGTGAGACGTAACTGAGCCAAGGCAGAACCAATCTCAATAGCTTTGCCAGAATCTTATCTAATGGTAAATAGTCTTGTACGTGTATAGCACTTTTCTACACAACAGTGCACTCAAAGCGCTTTTAACACTATTCAACACATCCACCCATACGATCACACAAACACTCACACACCGCAGCACCGGGAGCACATGGGGGTTCAGTGTCTTGCTCAAGGACACTTTGACATGACCACTTTGAACCGCTAACTTGCTGGTTAGGAATTGACCCGCTGTACTACATGCGCCACAGCCGCCCCGCATGCGCCACAGCCATGATCCAGCCATCTTTGCACATGTGACTGCAAACCTTGCCAGCAGTGATGATGGTTAGCAAGACATGCCTTCTTGTTTGTTTGCTGAGCATCTGGAAGCCAACTGCAGGAAATTAATTTAGAGTTTTAGAGTCTAAAGTCACGTTTAGAGTCATCCGAGATGTGTGTCAGGTTGGATAATGTATTTTGTTTTCCTAAGGTGCTCAGGATAACGAAAAACATAAGTTTTGGATGAAATGTTAGTTTATTTAAAGGCTTTTGTCTTCTTTTGTCTTAAAGGAGACCCTCCTATCATTTTGCTTTACAGTGAAAGGAAACCTGTTTCACACAAGCTAAAAACTCCTGACGAAACTTGAGCTGGGTGCATACATACAGATACATGTTAATTGCCGCGTTGCTTAGGCACAACATGGTGCCAATGTCAGTCGCTACATTTATCTGGTGCTTTATGGAATCGTTGCGATACAGAGTATGTACATGTCAGTTGTGCCAGTTATAGCACGAGTGACGGAAAGCAGCACAAACTCATGGATACGGTCACCAACAAAACCACAGTTTTTCTCATCCTGGAACGAAGAAGAGGCCGAACTTTGGGAATCCTTGAACTCAAATCTGCAGCAACGTGAACCCGGTTGGCATGTAGTGTCTGAAACCAAACCAGGGTGTGAATGAACTGAGTTGCGGCCTCTGGTTTATATATACATAAGATCTGGTTGTTTTCATGCACCGAGGCATTGGACCAGTAGTGAGGAAGAGCACAAAGATGACTCCAGATGAAGATGCTTATTATTGTTCATCTTGGAGTACAGATTTTTATTTTCATTTTCCTTGTATGGATGCTGATAAAATGTTCCACTGTGAAAAGAACCACCAGCCATGTTGATGTGTTGTAGGCTCCATAGTTAAATACATCCCTGAGGCTGCACCATGGCTCATGACTCCAATACGGCTCCTGCTGATGGTACTTAAAGAAAAGCCATCAGGTAGAAAGCACTGGACCTGGAGAGCATGCGGTTCCTCCTCCAGATGACCAGAAAGGTGATGGCTTTGGCTGAGAAAAGGACACGTTAGTGGAGGTGTCATATGTCAGACATTGTTCAAATAACTACAAGAAGATATGTTTTTGTATTCATTCACCCTAACAGTTCTAACTTTCAGGTTTACTTACCGTACATGAGATCCTCACAGTTACCAGTGCAGGGTAGAAAACCTCTTGCAGTGTCACCATCCAGTGTTTCCTTTGTAAGTACATGTCCTCTCCACCACTGAATTTCCCTGAAATGCAGCATCATGAAAGCCTGGAAGACCTAATATACTCATCCTTATGACCATATGGTCACTCCCACTTCATCTCATACAATTCATAACAGTGTGTCAACATCCTGGTGTTGGTGTAATTGATGGCAAAAGGGTGTTGATTGTGTGAAAATACCAGCTTAAACCATGGTTGTAAAAAAAACCCCATAATGGATAGTAATTTAAAAGAACGGGAGGAAGGAAAACCATGCAGCCTGTGTCCTTAATTGGGAACGGCAGTGTTCAGGCTGATAGAAATACCAATAAATGTTTCAAGTTATTCCTCGTGTTTCCATGAAAGGTAATAGTGATGATTAGATGATTATCTTAATCCTTTTCACTGAATCAAGTATAAATAAGTTATTCAAACTGAATCTTGTTTTTTTCAGAGTCATTTACCCAGACATCTGGGTATAAATCTCCACGTGCATTTAAGCATTTAAGTCAACAATCAGATCTCAGATCAGATCGCATGTATTCTTCTTTTTCCAACTCACATTAAATTTTAGATTTAGTTTATCTTTAGAATAAACAATGAAGGAATATAAAATATGTTTACATAAATGGTTTGTCACATTTGTAAAACACAAACAAATCACTCTACGTGAGCGTTATAGTGCAGGTGGTTGTGAGCTGGATGTAAGGTTGTTGGTTTAAATCCAGAGACAGCCTTTAATGACAAAAATGCAGCATGTTACGGATTATTGTATCCTCTTTGCCCAGCAGGTGGATTTGTGTCTACATGAACCCTCGAGAAATGATCCACACACACCTTCCTTTACTTAGTTGCTGGCACTGTGCTATACTCATTTCCATCTGGGTAAAACCCACACTGTCTTCTATTTCTGCTTGTAGTTTGTGAAGTTGTTTTTTCTGACTGCGTCTGCTCTCTTCCATGCAGCATCTCTGTCCTCCCAGCGCACTCCACTGTTTCGTCCCATCCCAATAAAAGGCTCAATGGTCTAATCTGAAACTGCTGGGGCATGGTGGGATGTTTGAGTTTAACCGTCCTCAGTTCTAATATCCAGATCCAGATATTACAATCATGCAGATAAATACTCAGCCTGTCAACCTCGCTGTTCTTGAAGCTAAATGTCAGCATGCGATCATATTGATGAAGTCATGCTACGGTCTATCATAACGTATATCTCTGTACACACTGCCGTTCCCTTTGACACCATGTTTTAACATGTATACCTTTATATTTTTTAACAAACTACCTTACCAGGTGTAATTAGTGAAGTGGAATATTTTCAGTATTACATAAATATGTTGGTATTTAACAGAGATTTGTGGTTATACAGGCTTAAACTTCATTGTAACATATTTTTTAACCGATGGTTGTTTTTCCACTGGTGGATCACTCATGAACCTTTCATTATTAGCCAAGGGTTGTGTAATTTCTGAGCCTCTGTCAAATCTAACAGCATCTTTAGCATCTTCCCCATTTTGGCTAAAGCCAACATACTGTGTCAGCCAGCCTGTTTGAATTTAGTTCACATTACTGGATGAAAAGCAACGACTGCTTAAGCCTTATTACAGACTTGACTCATTCTCAGATGTCCCATCTTAAAGTCATATTTTGGATTTCTGAGAATGTGGTTTGCATCAGTTCCGCTGTGACACTTAATTTATGAGAGGATTATTGTATCCTATTGTCATCTTTGTGCTTGCTGCCAAAAAAAAAACACTTTTTAAACTTTGGCACTGTCTGACAAAGTAACTTTTAGGTGATAAATGGGGTAATTTACAATCATCTGATGTACAGTGGCTGCATGCTGATGGAGCTAAGTGCATTGCTGTGTGTAGCCACTATAGCAATAAATTCTAAACAACTTCAATAGTTTGAACTGTTTTGCATTATTTGGTACAATTGTTGGTATTGTTTTTACTTCATCAGTTCCTCTTCATAAGCACTGTGAAATATATTAATATAATATATTTATAATATACAATATAATTAATATTAATATATATTTACTATATTTGGCCCTCTTTTTTTCTTTGATTTCTTTAATAATATAAATGTTATCTCTGGATTATTTTTTGTTTTTATGTCAAGTCTTGTACATGAGTAATAAGAAAAAAGCAAGGCAAGTTTATTTGTATAGCACCTCCCAATTCAAAATGCTTTACATAAAAAGAGCAAAATCACAATAAAATCATAAGTTAAATTAAAATCATTAATACCAAGATCAAATAAAGTTACCATGCAGGTGTCATTCATAAGCGCATGAAAAAATAAATGTTTTTAAATGGATTTAAAGTGTCTACATGTGGTGAAAGTTTAATCTCTACCTGCAGTTTGTTCCACATGTTTGCAGCATAACAGCTAAACGCTGCTTCTTCATGTTAGTCTGGACTCTGGTCTGGATTAAATGAGCTGATAGAGATCTGCTTGGTTTATATTTTTTGAACATATTTACTTATAACCTTTATAGACTTATAAGCAATAAGCAGGGTTTTAAAATCTATTCTGTAACGGACTGGAAACCAGTGTAAAGATTTTAAAACTGGTGTGATGTGT
>JBAMHV010000014.1:7944766-7957198 GCA_037177535.1 Pseudomugil gertrudae
TCAGTAAGACCTGCAGACAGAGGAGAAATAGGTTAATGATGGCATATATCAATACAAGGATGATAAGCAGAGTGTAAGAAGCTCAGTGCATTATGGGATGTCCCCATGACTGCAAAACTAACATAAGGCTAAACTATTCCTAATTGTAAGATTTGTTAAAAAAAAAGGTCTTAAGTTTGATTTTAAAGGTAGAGAGGATGTCTGCCGTATCCACACTGGGAGCTGGTTCCATAAGAGACTGACTGAAGATTCCTTATAATGTATTTGAGAAACATGCAGTTTTCTTATTTTTTTTATAATATAAAATTAATTATTTGTCTTTTTTAACTCTAAATCATATAAACCTATTGTCTAAAGCAAAATGGGACATTTGTGTTACATATAATGGCTGATAAATAATTAAACTATATAAGCTTATCATGTAGATGCAGGGTAATAAAACAGTAAAAAACCCAAATATCACGAAGGTTACACCCCTTTTTCTGTCTCATGTTTCTTGTTCTAATGTAGGCTTATTTTCTTACAAGGGATCTTGATCATATTTTAATCACAGCCCTTTCTCAAATTCACCAGTCCAACCCATTGGTGTTAACTCCCCCCATCTTATTGCTGTCATTAGAATATCCTGCAATTTTATTTTTAATTACAGTAAAGATGGAGGGATACATGTTTGACATATTAGTAGGTAGTGAGCATGATGGGTTTTGTAGAGGGTTTCTGTTAGTGAGGATAAATGCTGTTTGAACATCTGCCAAAACTCAGGGATCATCTAGATGGATGCTATTTGTTGTGACATAATGCCAAGCACACAAATACTAATGGTTTAAAGGGGAGAAAAAAAGCTTCTTTTTGTTTTTTGTTTTTTACTTTTATCTGGTAAATGCTAGTTGTGTTTTTGCCATTATACTGTTTCTTTAACACAAGGCAGTGGGTGTAGATGAGTGATCTTCTGTAAACTTCAGTATAAAACCTGAAGCTTGGTCTTGCAGAAACTAACCAGACACATATGTTTTCTGCTTCTTCGGTGCCTGTGTTTTTATGACATCTCATTTTCTTTTTAAATATTCTCCTTATTTTGTCCAACTATTCTTTTTTTCTAGGTTGTCTTCCTCTCCTCTCACAGGCTACCTTTGCTGATCCCGTGTTTCTGCTGTGTGATTACATTCCTGCCATGCAGAAGTTTCACTGGAGCTTTGAGTCCCTTTGACTCACCTCCAGGGGTGCAATAACTGCAAATCACTGTTTTCCTGTAAACAGGTTAAGACTTTCCAGGGTATTGTTTCTTTATAAATGAGCATAAATGCTACGATAGAATGTGAAGTCAAAGTAATTTGACCCAGTTTCTTTATTCGTTTCTTTTCTTTTTTGAAAGACGTTCACCATTACAGTGACAAGTTACCCAGACACGTTCGTCATTACTGCCTCTGAATTACTCAGAGTATCTTTCTTTTACTTGAACATAGATCTAAATAGACAAAAGAAATGGAAAAGCAGCCTCTCCGCCCCCAAGGAGTCCAAAGGCCTGCTCACAAACCAGGACAATAGAGGCAAAGCTTGTGGGAACAGTGAAAAAGAAGTTCACAGAGTTATACAAGTGCAGCCTCCAGCTCTCCAAATAATAGGCCACAGCCATGCAGAAACATCCATCCATCCATCCATCCATCCATCCATCCATCCATTTTCTAACGCTTATCTGAGGACACAAAAAACATATAAAAGAGAAAAGAAGAAAGAGGGAATCTAACAAAAGCAGGATGAATAGATAGTAATGAAATGAAATCTTGTTTTCTGTCTGAAGCGAATATCAAAGGAGATGTTTAATCTCAGGAGGAAGCCCCCCCCCCTCATTTTCCATCCATCTCTCATGATGAGATGGATGCTGCTGACCGTGCGTGAGGGACAAAAAGAGGGAGGGAGGAAGAGGGATATAATACCTTTTTTTTTTAATACATGACGACTGTAGTCATCAGGCTTAAACTGACTGGGAGGAAAAGGAGGGGGGGGTGTGCGCGCAGAGATCAAGAGCGTGCATGAGAGTAACACTGAGCGCCAGCATCCACTCTCTCCTGCAGCTGCTCTCCGCCTCTCTGCTCCTCCTGAAGAGAGACGGAGGAAATCACATAACCAAGAAGTTAAAGAGTTGATGAGAGCAAATATAGCTCACCTGTCTCTGGTGGGGCTTTTTTTTCTGAGAAAAACAACAACATAAACAAACAAAACATTAAAAACCTAAACAACAGGAAGAAACAGAAAAGACAGAGTGAAGTAAAGTTCAGTTTGTCTTTGAGCTCCAGCCCACCAGCTCAGCCTGTTGAGGAGGAGAGGGGATGCAGAACAACATGACGGACTGTGAGGAGGGAGAAGGGGGACTCAACAATCAGGGTGAGTGACGAAACCTACAACTGATCTGACGAGAGGGGAGCATGTGTCAGTGCGTAGCAGTGTGTGTGTGTGTGTGTGTGAGTGTGTGTGTCTGAACCTTGCTGTGTCAGCTTGCGTAGGTTGTGTCAGTGCTGAAAGCAACATGTGCCCATGTGCCAGGGAACGTAGTTTAACGATACAAAACCAAACATTAATCAAGTATTTTTACATTTAATGAATAAACAGTTTTATTACAGAACAAAATAAGCTAAGTAGAGAACCAGTCTGCTCCAAGGCACCTCTATCAGACATCACACCTGCTGAGGTTGCATATGTAAAGCTCCACCTGCTCACCTTCTACAGTCATCCTACTCTTTTATTCCTCTAAGCTACCGCTGTATCTTGAAAATCAGAAGTTAAGTGTTGATGTAATTCCAATGTGATTAAATACAAATGGTTTTAAAAACAAACAAACTAAAACAAGTGCAGCCAAAGTCAAAGTAAAGCTCCCATTCTCAGACTCACATCTTTCTCCATCAAGAACATTTAACCCAGTGGCCAGATCCACCTCTCATAATGGAAACCCTCTCATATCTGTAAGTGTGTGTGAGCTTAGGTGTGTGTGTGCGTACAGAATGCCCAAACAATCAGATGATCTCTTACTATAGCCTATGTGTAAGGGAAAAGACAGCATTTTCCCAGACCTCTGTACATCTTAGATTAACTGTTTTTAGCTTATTGATTTGGGAGCAGCAATTATACAACTAATCATCAGCAGAAAAATACATTTTATGTGGTTTGATGACCCATTTATTCTAAAAATTTCAAGTAAAATTGGTAAAGATTAGTTTGATTTTAACTTCTCTCAGGTGATTAGTTAAAACAGGCACATTTAGCCTCAATGTCATTGCCATTCATCATTTAATGATAGAGCTGTGAGGCAGGTGAATACACTATAAAGACAGATAACAGCTCAAACTTCAGATTTTTTCCCATCAAGATGCTATGCATCTTTTTTGTTTTGTTTGTTCGTTTTGTTTGTTTCTTTGAGTTAAACATCCTTTTATATATTTTGGCATAAATCCTGTTAGTTATATCATGTCTTGTATATGCAAAGACTCACAAATAAACAGACACACTCTCGTTTCTGTGGCTACTGTAAGCTAACATATATGTATGCCACATGCCATCACCGTGCTTTACTGTCAGCAGCATGTTTTTACTCTGAGGTTTTAAATGCAAAAACACATCTGTCCAAATGAGATGTTATATTCATCTCTTTTCTCATAGAACTGCTTCATGATGTTAAATCTTAACTTCAGTGCCAAAGAGCTAAAAAGGTTTTTTTCTTGCACTTAACACACAGAAGTTGCTTGTGCATGGTTTAAGGGTAAAGTTGAGGGACAGTCATATACGATTACTTTTGGTGTTGCAGGTAAATAAGTCCACAGGACTTAACTACATGCTGATATTTGTTTAAGGTGTATTTGTTTTGATATTTTACAAACCATTAGTCTGTTGCTGCTCCAACTGAATCAGTTCTAGACTCTCAATAAGGCACCTTTTCCCAAATTAGATTTCATGTCCTTGTTTGTACATCTCATCTGTCAGAGGCACACTCCTAAGTTCTCTGTGTATAACCCATTCATTTTTGTGCGCTGGCTTCTTAAATCTTTCATTATTTTCCTCTTGTCTTGATCATTTCTTATGAGCAAATGTAAGAAAAAAAAGATTAATATGAAGAAAATGCTGAATGAGGCCCTAAGAGCTTTAACTTTTTGAAAACCATGATGGCTTCACCATCTCTTTTTCTAGGGTCGAGTAACAAAGTGAAATTTAGCATGTAAGTGTCAGCAGGCAGGAGTGTTATCACACATGATGATATTCAAACAATAATGATGATCACACCTTAAAAAGAACAACGCTCCTTTAGTCTTCTCTGTTTTTACAGGGAATGCAAGATGACATGAGTATCCTAGAGGCTGCAAAAACACCACTAGTAGAGGTTATAAGATGGGAAATGATTAGGGGGTTATTGCAGGTTTCCTCCTAAAATATCTTACTTTATTTTGTTTTTCATAAATAACTCTTTCCTATTGATATTGCTTATAAATTATTCTCCCATGACACTCTATCTAAATATACATAACTAAAACATACGTTCTCCAGAATATATTTACAATAAAACCTTGAAAAGTAAGCCCAAAATGACTGTATCACCAAATTATATGAAGCAGAAATATTCTTAGTGATACTTCTTTAGCTTTTAGTTTGTCATTTCTTGTTTAACTGTCTAACTGCTGTTTACATGGCCTTGTTTGTGCTACTCCACACCTACTCCTTACCAGATCACCTGCATCAGAGTATTAGTTAAAAACATACTAAAGAGATTCATGGGAAATTTCTCTCAGCTTTAATACTCAATAGAAGATATGTGTTGATGTATTTCTCAATAGAAACACATGCCTCTTATGCTTCTTCTCGTTCCTCCATGTTTTGGCTGCCACTTTTGTGCAAAGGGATGCAGACATCAGCCAGTAATAGCATCAAAGTGTGAGAACCATAAAAATACAAAATGCTGTCAGACACACATTCATGTTCATTCATTATAATGATGTTTGCGTAAAATACATATTCTATTTTCTTATTTGTTTTGTTTTTTTACACTAGCATTCATAATGTTTTTTTTCTACAAAGCGTTTGACAACAAAATGCTGCTTGTTTCATCTGAAGCAGCTGGTACAGGAGATAAACAGAGGTCATGTCATTACTTACTCTTTGGCAGCTTTTATAATGATAATGACGTCATGCGTGAGTAATGCAGATTCAGAGATGAGGATTTGATTATCATTTTTGAGCTGATGGATGAAATAGATATAAAACCAAACCAAATTATTTATTTCACTATAAAGTAAAAGCATGAAAACAAGCAAACCTGCTACAAGTTGTGGCATTATTCTTCTATATATTAATACAATGTTGGTGTGGCTCATGTATCCATTGGACATTTTTTAAACTTTTTATTAATGAGCTTGTGTGTATACGGATTGGAATCATAAAGAATTGGCTTAAATTGATTTAGTCTGTAAAGTGCTCTTAGATGGTTTTGTTGTGATTTGGCAAAATATAAGTAAAGTTTTTTTTTAATAGAAATGAAAAGCATTAAGGTGGGAAAACTAAACATAATGTGTTTCTTTTAAAATGATGTAATGTGATGATAGCAACATTAGTTTTGGGAGCTTATGGTCAGTAGTGCCACACAGAAACATTAAACGTATTCATATACAATGAGACACAATGATGTCACTGTTGTGCATCTGCAGCAAGAGATGTCAACGGAATCGAGATCTAATTCACACGAGAAAAAGTTACCATTATTAAAAATCTACTAAAGTATAAAATTCTTTGTAACAGATTAGTCTCGATCTGCTTTCGTTGCACATTATTTATCCCTCAGTTATCCTGAGACGCAGACTTACTACAACTCTGAGCTCTGTAGTTAAATTTTGGCTCTATCACCACTGAAAATCATCCTCAAGCACTTCTGGCTTTCACTTTCAGTCCAGAGGTTTTTACTGGATCCTTTTGTTTGTTTAAAAAAAAGCTGTAATTCATGTGTGAATGAGCAGCTATCCATTAGGGAAATCTGAGACTCCAGGCCAGTTTAAATTGGCACAAAGATTTCACACAGGAAAAGCAACTCGTTTGGGTTTCTTGAGAAAAATTTGAAAAAATACTCCTCAGGTCAGTTAAATTCAATAGATAAACTATTTTTCATTTCTTTATCTGCACATAAAAATTGTGGTTATAAATGCTACGAGCTGCATGACGTATCGTTTAAGAAACATTGTGGTAATTAGTGAGCTTTGAAGGCACTCGTGCCGATTCTGTTAACCAACCACAAGTAAATGAGCAAATGTTGACATATTCCATTAAAGTCTAATACGTCTGCCCTCACTTTCATAACCACAGACCCACTGAGATGGATTTAATCTGCTTGCCAGATGTTGCTCGTTCATCCACTGATGTTTGAATCTGAATCAATTTGTCTGATTGCCCATACGTTAATGCAGAGTGTCCACTGCTGTCATTTCTCTGACAGAAGTTACATGACATATTGACATAAATGATACTTGGTCCCATTTTTACAGCTACTGTAAATACTATTGAAGTAATACTAATACTATTGAAGGGCAGAAGACATTTATAGATGCAGTTTTTGTGCTTTTTTTGTTTTGTCATAGCTCGTTGCAAGCGTTTCAAGAAGCACGTCTATACTCTGATATGAGTACTGCTCATTAACACCAAATGATCAAACAATACTTGAGAATGAAAAACATTGAGCTTTCATCCATTGTTCATTCTGGTAACGGTGACAGAACATTAGCAGTGAACACCGGGAAGAAAAAGGCATTTGAGTAATTGCCAGTAATCCTCAATGTATTGTTCTGCTCTTCAGGGGCTGAGCGCAGCATGTGTCAATCACTAACTTTAATACATAAATAGTGAAAAATCTCAAAATGACAAGATGGATTAAGGTTTTGGCATATTTTGCATGGTTATTTAGATTGGCCTACCACCATCACAGTGTGTTTAGTTTGCGATCAGTTCTTTTCTCCTATCAAATCAGTTATAGAGCAGATTGAACTACCCTCGTCGCTCGTACCGATGCGACTTTCTCAATGCAGCTCTGTCAAACAGAAAATGTGGTCCACATTTAATATGTTGTATTTTGTCTTTTTTCTTAATACAGAGATGCAACAAGCCCAAAATATTTGGAGTGTTATTTTTAGTTTTATTGAGTGTAAGTAAATAGATGCCTTTCAAGTGACGTATGCAAGTGATGCGCACGCAATCCAGGTTCAAAACAGATTTCCTTTCCTGCTTTACCAACGCAGGCTTCGAGAAAGTTTTGTAGCCTAAAAATGCCATCTTGACGTCCTGTGGCATCTACAGACCAGAATGAAAACAATCTACACCTTATGCCATATCAGGAGGCAAGCGTCCATTTTAAAAAAAGATGGGTTTAATGGCTACGTGTCATCAGCCGGGATAACTGGACGGAAGCCAAAATCAACAATGCGCGACTATGAGAGTGTGCATTTAATTTTGTGTAGGTAGATATATTTTTATTTTTTTAACCACCTCCTATGATGATTTAGATGACTTTTACCGTTCGCAATATGTTGTTACCCTCATATGGTCACGAGCTGTGGGTGGTGACCGAAACAATGAGGTCATGAAGCTCGGCCAGCAAGAGGGACTTCGATGTGGTGGCTCCAGCATCGTGTCAGAACGCCTCCTGGACAAAATGTAACCCTTCTGTTTGTGTACATAAACCGGCATCGTAGTGCAATGTTTTGTGACCCTGTCTTTGGCTTGGTAAAACTTTGCCTTCAGAACACAAAAACTCTGATGTTTCAGACACTGGATGGTACAGCACGTCATGCCCACAAATCACATAATTAACAGCTTCCAGTGATTTGTAGACCTTCAGATTGTCCGTTGTGTACACACTCAGGGTGTTTATGAGGTACATGTAGATGTCAGGCCACTGCAAGCTGGGCAATTTCTTAATGTCCTGTAGGAACCATATTTGGGATTCGTTTGTCACTGTGTGGGTGCTGTCCGGTTTGCAATGCACCGGTCTGGCTGCCGGGTAACCTTCATTAGTGGCATGCGCTCACCTGCACACAGGTGTAGGAGAGGGGAGCTGGGTCAGCGTATTTTTTTTGTTGACCGCTAGCCTTGCCGATGTGAAGAGTTTACCATCTTAAGCGTGTATAACGGAAATTCATTAACAATAAATACAGCAAAACCGCAATAAGAGTGTGCTCATCGTTTGCACCAGCATGGCAGCGCGTCGGACGAATAACAAGGACCTATACTTGCCCCCTCAAGCGATAAAAGGATTTTGGAGTCGCTTTTTGACCAAGCTAGTTCACGTGCTGGTTCAGAGCGAGGGCTAGATTAGGCACCAATTCTTTGGTTTCGACCGCCTGAGCACCCGCTCTTGGTTCTCAAATCTGGTTCAATCCAGGCACCAACACTGTGGGCCAGAGTTGAGAACCGGTTCACACAGCTGGAGCGGGGCTACCTGGCTAAAATGTTGTTGAAACTTGGACCCACATCTTAATAAAAACAAAGAAATGGACTCTAAGAACAAGCAGAATATGTCTGCGAAGGAGGCTCAGTGTTTCCTGGCTTTATTGTCGCCTGTGAAGATTCAAAGTAAATTAAACGGGGCAAATTGGACAAAATCTGTGTTCAAGAAGCCCGCCGCAACAAGACGGCCGTGACAAGAGCTCCCCAGGGAGAGACGGCTGTCGCGAAAACTGCGGAGCGGGAGATGGCCGCAGCTACGGTACCTCAATCAGCTGCTCAGCATATGATAAAAGCTTAAATAGATTTCATAGATCAGGAGAGGAAGCTTGGACACCGCAGTAACAAGCGATCCAAAAGCAACCCGCATTTTCCCGATCCTATTTCTAATCTTGGTGATGGCCGTTGAATTAAACAACAGGCACCCTAAACTCCACCATGATTGAGTTATTCCTCCTGTCCATGGTGGAAAATACCGTGGTGAAAACTCATAACTTCAGCACCACAGAGTTTGGTAAGTGTTGCTGTTATAGTGTTACTCATATGTGACGGGAGGCTGTGACATTTATTATTACGCACGTAAACATGATGTAGATTACATAATGACGCAGAACCGACCAGGCTCTTTCGGTTGAAAACAAAACTGGTTCTTTGAAAGCACTGAAGTTGAACCAGCAAAGCTCTGGCTCTAGCTCAAGCACCAAACCAGCACAGGAACCAGCTTGGTCGAAAAACGCGGTAAGACAATCCTGTAAGGAGTACGGGTCCGGTTATTGCGTACCTGTATTAAGTGCAAGTTTCTTTAAAACTCGGGGATGATCAGCAGGTGGAAAGCTTTCCGTATAGTTGTTTTTAGCTTATAAGAATTTGAGTTTAAGCATGGTGGAGCAGTGTTTAGCACTGTAGCCTCACAGCTGGTTCGCTGGTTGCTGGTTCGAGCCCAAGCTGGGGAGGGTCATCCAGCGATCTTTCTGTTTGGAGTTTTGGAGTTCATACTCAACCAAACTGACAGCTGGGTGGCAATCATCATTTTTGGTTGGTGATTACACCTTTCTCATTAACATTTCCTACAAAACTCCCACCTTCTCTGTGCACCATGATCCACCATAAAATTGCCGTGAGTGAAATTATATTCCCCTGAGGCAAGAGCGTTTGATCGCCTTGTCAGACAGAAATTAAACAACTGCATATCAACTGCTTGAATTATTGAGGCTTCTTGTTGTTTGAGCAAATTTAAAAGAAATATTTAAGTAGATAGGATAGGCTGAGGTGATTATATGGGAATTTTGTGCTTTAAAAACATTTTATGGACATAGCTTCATAAGGGACACCAACAGCACCAATGTCTTTGGGCCACAGCTCCCATCAGAGGGAACGTTCTTTACATTTTGAATGTAACAAAATAGAAAAGTATTGTTTTGTTTATTTAATAAAACAAAAAAGGACATGTTGCATGTTTTGGCAACAGCAATGGTGACCCTGAAAAACGATGGGAGTTGAACTGGGGAAGCAGAGATTTAAAAAATGAGATTGTCTTTGTGAAGGACAATGAATGATAGAATCTAGAGTACAAGTTGTTTGAAAGAGGTATTTCAAAGACAAAGTCACAGTGGCCAGATTAAAGGCCCATATACACTCCATGCTAAAGATGATGTCTTCTGCATCCTTTACGTGCATAACTTGCGGATGCATTGCCTGAATGTAAAAGAGCAGTACCCTCAAACACAGTGGGGGCAGTGCTGAGTGGTATAGCTGTCGTGTGACCAGCAAAAGAAGCAAAGAACGTAATCAAAGGCTGCACAGGCAATCACTTTCAGCTGCCTCTTTTCATGTTTCATTCTGAGAATACACATTGCTTTGTGACATCGTCACCATGTTTAATGATATAAAATGATGTTGGAATGCAGAGGTGATCTCTGAACTCTGTGCTGCCCTCTAGTGGATGTAGAAACCTAACCACCATGACAACATAAAGGATGCAATGAAATATAAGGGCGGTGACTATTGGCTCTGTGCACAGCTCCACTACTTGCTGAATTTAGGCAGCACATTTGTTTCCTGTCTTTCATTACTGGTCACACTAATTAATCCAGGTGTGTCTGATCTCAGTAACCACAACAGGAATGGCCAGACACACCTGGATTAATTAGTGTGACCATTAATAAAAGACAGGAAACAAATGTGCTGCCTAAATTCAGGAAGTAGTGGAGCTGTGCACAGAGCCAATTGAAAAGGACAGATGTATTTATGTCTGTAGAGGAAGCATAAATGGCCCTGACGATGGTTTGAGCAGAGAAAGAATTTGTGGAACTCCTGCAGAGGCTTAAGACCAAAGAGGAGATTTATGGGTAAAGTTACAGAGAACATGTGGATATTTAGGACATAAAGAAGTGGATGTAGAAGACAAGGTTAGATGAGGTGACCATTGAATGGAACAAATGAAAGGTATACATTTGCATTTAGACAGTGTCCTTACCAAAACGTTTGAAGGCATGTAAAATGTATGTGTACACTATGCAAAAGTCAATACTGTTATTTTGTTGCTCTGTGCCCTCCAGAAGCAAGCAACTAAATCTAAATAGCAGGAAGGAAGTAGTGACGGATCTTTCTTCCAATCCTCCCATGAGCTAAAACATCTCTCTTTACAAATCATCTTAGATTGGAGATTATGAAATGCACTAATCCTTTCTTCCTTATCACTTTCTCTCTTACAGCTTGCTTACAAATAAAAGTTTCAAAGCAAGTTCTGTCATTAATATTGGAATAAAATCCCTTTTCCTCTTATGTGGTTTGAACCTATGACACCAACTTGAGTGAAAACCTCTAAAAAGAAAAAAGGTTGAAAATCCAGCAGTAAGAAAAGTAAGAATAACATTGTTCCTCCAGCTTTACTTTATTCCTGGAGGTTCATAGTTAATGTGGCCAATCATATAGATTAATTAACCTTCATGTGTTTAATTTGTTGCTGGATGAGTTTGCTCTACTTGTGCTGCTGTTGCTCTTCTTGTTGTACAGTTTTTCTCAGAGTTGCCGTGCAGTAAACACCATTTGTCAAAAAACTAAATGCATTTTGTTGCAAACAACAGAAACATGAAACTGCAGTAATTCTCAGTTTCTAGATTTATTTTAGCCTAAACTGAAGTATTTTTATTTGTATAACACCTTTCAAGCACAATTGCTTCACACAAAGGAAAACACAATCAAGCATTACAATGTTTCTAAAACATTACAAGAAAACATTTTCTGCTTTAATGAGAACAAATGCATGCTTATATTAATTTTCTGTCATTGCTTTCATTATAATAATTATACCTGGTAATGGCATGCATGTGAAGCTAAGTCTTCAATAAGAGCATGGAAAGAGAATTGAAAATGACAAGGTGAGGAAAATACCCCTCTGGTGAAGAGCTTTTTCCTTCATGATAAGTGGTAAGGTCACATCATGGGATGCTGTGAGCAGTAGTTTAATCCCTTGGTGATCGTGATGGTGCAGATGCGTCACTACAAAGCCATTTCTGGATCGACCTTTCCGCCTCTCTTTTGAACATCCCCTCAGCTTACATGTATGACATGTAAACTGAGGGGATGTTGATTATGAGCAAATGAGTTTGGCTCCTGTTGGTTTTATCAACATTTAGAAGTGTTGTGTCAAAATTAGCTTTTCTACTTGATTATGTGGGATTTTCTAGACTTACTTCTTCCGGATTCCTGTGTGAAACTGGTTCATTCTGCAGGATTGCTCTTTGAAATGAGGTGACATTAAATGCAAGTGTTATCCTTTTTTATGTTTAGCTTTAGGACCACTACTATATGTGTTGCTTGACATGGTCCAGATGACTTGCAGCTGAAACTTCATGCAAACTTCACTGAAACCCACATCAGTTGTGACTACTTTTCAAGATTCAAGATTCAAGAGGTTTATTTGTCATATGCAACATCAACACAGGGTGGACAGTGCAATGAAATGCT
>JBAMHV010000014.1:7957298-7977375 GCA_037177535.1 Pseudomugil gertrudae
GAGAGAGAGAGAGAGAGAGAGAGAGAGAGAGAGAAAGAGATAGAGAGAGAGAGAGAGACATATATAGACATATTTTATTAATTTCCAGGGTGAAATTTCTCTTCTGCAGTAATAAAACGAATATTACTCTAAAAGCAGGAAATACTAGAAATAAACAAAAGTCAGAAGTAAAAGTGACTGATGAAAGATCTACATAACACAACTGACATGACAAAAGATCCACTTATCAAATGCAGCAAACAGGAAAAGAACAAAGGAAAATCTGGAGTGTAAATGCAGATAGCGTTAAATAAAACAAAAGCAGGTGTGACTATTTGGAACCAGAATCAGGGGGCAGGAAGTACACATAATCAGACACATAAGCGGCTAAACTAAAACATAAAACACAGCAGATGACTAAAAGACTGGACCAGAAACTAAAGAAAAGACTGCAGAGAAACAAGAACTACAACCAACAGACCGTAACAAAAAGTCAAATAAATCTATATTTGATTCATCACGCTGCCTTATTTCTAACCTAACAATTTTTAGTGTTTATATATAAAGTCAGCATAATTTGATCAAATACTATCAAATGATAATAGAACAAAATCAGCTGTTATTGGTACTATTTTCATAGAAATTATTCTAATTAAATTTATTTGCATGAACTCTTTCAAATCATAGTTGCTTCTAAGTAACTGACAGTGAGACAGGAAGCAGGCTGAGCAACAGAGCAAGAGTGTCAACGAGCAAAATGACCTTAAATTAAACAAATGGCTTCATAAAATTGGCCTTAATTCGGGGTTACAGCAGGAGAGGTAGAAATAAATGAGAAAGATGCTGATGTGCAGCTGATTGGTGCACTTGTCTCACATGCAGAAGTTAATTTCTGCATTTCTCTGGCAGCTGCTGGATAATCCCCGTTGAGCCTGTGTCCTATTAAGCTTTTAAAAGCTGGTATGAACCATCCATTTTTTAATAACTATGTCACATCAAGGGTACAATCTCACAATGCCTTTCATGTGCTTTCGTCAGGCAACAGTCACAGCACTGATGTCGAAACACTTCTGCAACACAGTCGGATGGTTAAGAGAAGTTTTCTGAACGTTGTCTGGAAGAGTTGTACAGACTAACACATGTGATTGTTAACATGACCTAATGTAATCCTGCCCATCTTTAGGTTTGAAGACAATAAATGAGAGGGTTTATGTGTGAATACAGCAGGTTTGGCCAGACAGAGATGTGTGTTATACATATGTTAGCTGCTTCGTGTGCTCTTTTTCCTGCCTGCAAACTGCTTTACACATTTTTCTTTTTCAAAAGCAAAAAAAGTCACCAGAGTTGATCAATCGTGACCTCAGTGGCCATCTTTGCTGTGCTAGGAAATGAATCATTGACTATCATTTCTAACCCTCCATATCTGTGATGTTGCATATACAGAGAATGTACAGCAGTGCAGACAGAAAGACAGTTACGGTACTATGTGATCTTAAACTAAAATCCAAAGGCAGGCAGAAAAATGATCCTGCATATCTGCTGGAAAACCTGCACATTTAAACCTTTGTGTCCTCTTCAGGTTCACTACCCTCTGGTAGTCAAAAGTGCATGAAATCTGCCATGAAGTTATCCTCTATCAATATCTGTTTGCTGCTTTTTTAAATAACTTTCATCCTGCTCAAAAATATCGAATATTCAAAAATTTCAAGACTTTCACATTTTAAATGACAGTTTAATTATTTGGTTTTATTTCTATATTTTTAAAAATACAAGACATGGAAATATTTTATATCAAATAAATAATACATAGATGGGTCTTTGGTGGCAATTAGAGTTTTGTTTATGTCAAAGACAAACAAACCAGATTTTTTGTCAGTCATATAGGATCAGCTACTTTCTTTGGGGATCTTTGTTGTTAGAAGTGTCCTTTTGCCTTCCATTAAAACTTCCTGTTTTTATCTCACTGTCACTACTGTTTAAAATAATTCTTTCATAAATGCCCTTTTTTGGGGGTAAATCAGGTATTTTTGACAGTTTTGTTATGGAATCATGGGCCCACTGTGGTTCATCAGAGATTAATGACACTGGCTCCCTGTTTGTTAAATGAATTAATGATAATAACGTATATGTCTCTGTTTCTGCAGACATCAGTCGTCTACAATCTGCATCAAACAAGAATCTAAGATAAGCTGTTTGACGTCAGCAGAGTGCACCACATATTTAATTTCTTGTCCCACAAATTCATTTTTCTTAGAAAAAAAACACAATTTAAAAGGAAAAAACAGGATTTCCAAGATTATTTGCTGAGAAGCATAGGTACAATAACGTAACTGTCAACAAACACAAGTTTCCAGACAATATAAAGTAAAACTATCACAAACAGGATTCACCTGCTCTGAGCACGTCTAGAGGGAACAATGGGAAATCACATGGTCATGCATAGCACCTGCATTTTACTTCCTTTCTTAATTTCTTTTTCATGGCTTTACATTTTACCACTTTGCTGTCACTCATGATGGGTTAAACTTAAGTTATTCTCTGTGTTAGAAAGGCTTTAGTCAATACTTTTGTCTGTGCAAAACATTAAGCACACTACAACGCTGTCACCTCACAACCTTTATTGTGACAACACTGTTTGTGATAACCGATGAGGTAGTTACATATTCTGAGGCTGAACATTATTTGCTACATTACATTTACAAAGTCCTTGACAATGCACTCCAGGGGCCAAAATATTACTGAATTAATGTGCTTTTGCTCTAATGAAACAGACGGACAGGGGCTGTAGTGGGTTTTTACTTTTTGTACAATTTAGCCCTCACAGGCAGATTTGATACTTTTCTCCTGCACAGGAGGATTTCTTAAGGTAAGGCTAAGGAGCAGAGTAAATTATACCAATTTCTGTGGGATTACTGTCTAGACAGACAGCAAAAACCTTCCCACAACCCTTAATCCTCTATACTGTCTGGGTTTTTCTGATGAATATGGTTCTCTTTAATTTAGGTACATCCTCGGACATAAGAAGAGTTTTGTATCTCAGTTTTACGCATCTTTCTATTGTGCATTTTTAAAGAAATCACCAGTAAACAAGACTGCATTTGTGCCATCAGCTCCAGTGGACACACTTTAAAATCTGTGCAAATATCATGCGTGCAACCTTTCTTAAGTTTATGAGTTAACAATGAAGAATGTGTGAAGAACAAGCTGAAGTTTTTTATAATAGCTGTTTCCCATGAGCCTCCTTCCACCTTATGCTGCAGGATCAATGCACACCCACAAGTGGAAGTTGTAAGTATTTATGCATATGAACACCAGCAGTATTTTTTTATTAATTATTCACGTCTATGTGATTATTACCAACTGGGAGGCAAAATAAGGCAAGGTCTACTGAAAACCTGCCATCCAACAGGAGAGGTCTTACACTTCACCTGAACACATTCAGTGTGATAACGTGAACAGACTTGGGGTATTCATAGTGACAGTCAAGAAATATTCCAGAGGAGATAAATTAGATTTGCATGTGTTGAAATGAACTAAATAAAATTTCAATGATCTTGCTAGAAAAACAGACGAGAGACCACAAAAGCGATCCATGAAGCCACGTCTGAAATACTTAACACATTCCTACAACTTACTAACTTTAGATTAGAGTGTGTTCATGCTTGTCTGTGTCTGTTTGTGCTCGTGAGATTATGTCTGTGTGTGCATTTAAACAGGGATGCTGTCAATTTTATAAAAGAGAAATGATGCTGATGGTGAAGGTGATGCAAAGCTTCAGTGAAGCAAGAGTTCAAATAAAAATCTGCAGTCTATAAGCAAAAAGCACAGCTGGGAAAATGTTAGAAAATACATTGCATAACACTCACATATTGTTAACACTTCATGAGCTGTGAAACACACGCCTGAGTAAAGTGTGACTGAAAAAAACATAAAATGCCACCCTTCCCTGACAGGTGATGCAATCAGGAGTTGATGTGATAAATGAATGTCATCAGCTGATGATGAGCTTGAGTTACTTCTGGTGGGGTATTTAGGGTGAAAGCATGGATTAACCTTCATGAAAGCAGAAACGTGAACACGCAAAGCAGTATTCATTGACCAGTAATCAGATGCAAATATCAATATGAGGCCACATGACAAAATAAACAGAAATAATCTTAAATTTGACTGAGACTAGTTTATTTGCTACACCATGAAGTCGTTTGACTGTAGTTGCAAATGAACAGAGTGCAGATCTCAGGTTGGAAGAGTTTGTTGATGTGCATCTTGTGACTGCATTATTGTTGTGGATTATTGTTTCATGGTGCAAAGAGAGAGTAAAACACACAGATATAAAGGGAAAGAAAACCTCAGTAGGTGTTTGTATGAATGTTCTGATGACTTCTGTCATCAGACTCAAAGATTCTGACACAACTTTGCTGCATGAGTAATGTGAAAATGTTTTAGAGCTGCGCAGTGAGAGTCAGAGGATAGGCTTGTTTTTCTGAGACATTTTTAGCTGTACAATCATCACATTGAAAAACAGCAAAAGGAGAAAGATAGTCATGACAGTACAGCAACAGAAAGACATACAAAAGATGCCACTCTGGCAGACACAAAGGCATTTAGTAAAATAAGGGTAAATTGCATTTGCGTTCTTTTAAAAGCAGATTTTGTTCTAAGGGAAAAGCAGAAATGAGCTTTACGTGCAGATTTAAAAATCACAGTGGATTACGCAGCATCGGTTGGTTTCAACATAATCCCAACTGAAAGCAGAAATAAGACTTCATGCAGATCTTAATGTCAGAAAAGTCAGTTTGCCTGGTCTCATTAGTCCGAGCAAAAGTGAAATGCTGGTCTTGATTTTCTTTCTCCCACTTTTTACCACAACTTATCAACAAATGAAGAACATTATCTAAAAAGGGGAAGGAGACATTTTTAAGATCTGATAACTTAAAATATTCAAAAGGAGGAAAATGTTGCACTCTGGAATGAATAAGTGTCAAAAAACATCCATCCATCCATTTCCAACCGCTTGTTCCCAGAGCGGGGTCGCGGGGGGGCTGGAGCCTATCCCAGCTGCCTACGGGCGAAAGGCGGGGTACACCCTGGACAGGTCGCCAGTCCATCCAGGGCGTCAAAAAACATTACACTGAAATTTTTCCAAGGTACTTTCATAGGCGATTCGATTCCTCTTTTAGAAAGTCATTTATAATTCAAGGATTATGAGCTGTGTGAGAGCAGTTTGACTGGCTTTTGACTTGAGATTAGTGTATAATGCTGCTGCAGCTTTGGAAATTTTAGAGATAACTTAATTGTACTACTCTGAACTACCAGATGCTACTCTGTTGCATGATGCCCAACTCACATGGCACAGTTCATGGATGAATCTGGTTTTTAAATAGCATTAGATGAAAAATAATTACACAAACTGTTAATTTTGTCCATCATTCTACAAAACATGCAGGATTTTTGTGGTATGCATGCAACTAGAGAAGTAAAACAAATATTGGGGTTATTGGTTTCTGAAGGTGCAAAAGCCGGACATAAAGTTTGTTAGGCTGTATAAAACGGATGTGTTTTTTGTGCTCTTGCTAAACTGTTAAAGCTAAATATAAATGTTAGTGGGCACTATGTATTTATGTAATATTAGTGGAACTATTAGGCTACAAGAGAAGATAAAAGGACCAAGCTCAATGCTTATCTCTTATTACATTTAACTTTCATGTCTAGTTTTTGTGGGTGCAGTTGATATATTAAAAGTAAAATAATAATGGTTATCCTATGGTGTTTAATAGAACTCAGTGAACCTGAATGGACTGTTTTTCAGTCTGACATGCGTCGCTGAATGAAAAATGTATGAGTGAGAAATGCTTCATTGGCTGTATTTATACTCACTCATGCTTGAGTGTTTTAAAAGATCATTTGTTTAAATTACCTTTTTGCAACATATTTCTGTACAGGATGAAACTCTGGAATATGTATGGAGTACTTTGGTTGTTATTTTAGTCCAGTTGATTGTACAATACCAGTATAAAGTTTTGACACACTTGAATTTATTTTGGAAAGTGTGTTCAAATGTTTGATTTGACCACTAGCCGTGTTTTAATCTGATCGTGTTAGTATGGCTTTGAGAGCTTTGCCATTTAAAATTCCAGTTTTGTTCTAATAGTATAATTTTTTTCTGGTGTCATTAAAACATTGACATTGTAAAAACAAAACTGGGAGTATTCCAACCACCATTCACAGCAGTTACAACACTGATTGCTCATAAGCACTGCACGCCAGCCCTACTTAGAAAAAAAATGACAAAACATCCTTTAAACCTACCAGCTGACCCTTTGCAGCAACACAAATGGCTGAACAAAAGATAAGCTGCAAATACACAGAGGAATACAGTGCGTATGATGTATTACAGTTTTAAAAACTTAAGTCATGACTATCCATCAATCCATTTTCTACCGCTTATTTCCTGAACGGGGTCACGGGGAGGCTAGAGCCAATCTCAGCTGACATCAGGCGAGAGGCGGGGTACACCCTGGACAGGTTGCCAGTCCATCACACATAGAAAAACAACCATGCACACACACACTCACTCCTATGGGCAATTTAGAGTCTCCAATCAGCCTATCCCCAAGGTGCATGTCTTTGGACCATGTCTTTGCGCTGTGGGAGGAAGAGAACCCATGCTAACACGGGGAGAACATGCAAACTCCACACAGAAAGGTTCCTGGTTGGACCCCTGCCCCAGCCGAGGCTTGAACCAGCAACCTTCTTGCTGTGAGGCCACAGTGCTAACCAACTGCGCCACCGTGCACAAAATGCACAAACTCCCTGGCAAGCATTTGTTTTTGCTGTTGTTGCTGTTGTCAGGTTTTATGCCAATGATTGTGGGCATCACTTTTGAGTTACAAGCTGTAAAAGCTAAATTACACCCAGCCAAGGCAAGTTTATTCGTATAGCGCAATTCGGAAAGAGTAATGTGCTTCACAGAAACAAAACCTTATTGGAAAATAAGAAAGGAAGGAACATAGTATTGAAAAAAAACATAATTCTGGGAGTTTCTACCACTGGGTTGGGTTGTGGCAGCCTAAAGAGCAGCCCAGACCGCTCACCGAAGCGTTCTCAGGTCAGCCGATATAATCCCTCCAGCATGTCCTGGGATATCCTGGGTCTCCTCCCGCAGGGACGTGCCCGGAACACCTCACCAGGGAGGCATCCAGGAGGCATCCTAACTAGATACCCGAGCCACCTCATCTGGTTCTTCTCGATGTGGAGGAGCAGCGGCTTCACTCTGAGCCTCCCAGATGACCGGCCACCCTGAGGAGGATTTCGGCCGCTTATATTCACAATTTCATTCTTTCGATTATACCCACAGCTCGTTACTAACTGACCTTTAATTGCTGCCAGCAGCAACTCAAACAATAAATATCATAGTAATATGCTTTAAATGACTTTTTTTAAACTAATATGTTTGGAAATTGTTTGTAAAACTGCACATGTTTTAAATTTTCTGTTTCTGTCATTGCATAAAGAGCTGTATTCAATATTGGCAATGCATTTTTATGTCAATTCTCTCTTAATGTATAATATGTTTATATAGATTAAGTTGTGAAACAGCATATTTTTAACCTCTTCATCACTAATGAAAAAGAACTGGAGAATTTATATTGACTGATGTTGCTGGCTGGTATTTATCTTTCAGGTGATGGAAACCCAAAAGAAAGCAGTCCTTTCATCAACAGCAGTGCAGATAGCGATGCAGAGAGGACTCAACAATATGATGGCAAGAGCATGGCCCTGTTTGAGGTTAGGACAGTGTTCAATAACCAGCAATTATATTTACTGGTGTTGTGGCGTTACAACGTGAATGTACGAGTAAGTTAGAGTGGATTCAGTTACTTATCTATGCATGTGTTTGTGCTGCAGGAGGAGATTGATACCAGTCCAATGGTTTCCTCCTTGCTTAGCACCCTGGCCAACTACTCCAACCTGCCAACGGGCAGCAAAGAGCATGAGGAGGCCGAAAATAATGAGGAGGGGGCACGGCCTTCAAAAAAGCCTATCAAGGTAAAGCCCTCCCTCTGATCCATTTGTGCCCACCCTGCTCGGGTGTGAATGATTGACGTCTATCAAACTCCGAGCTGCATGTAGCTAAGAGCTAACTCGGATCTAACGGGAGCTAACTGGTTAATGGAGTTAGGAGCATAGACATATAAATACAGCCTTGTGTGTGTGTATGGGTAGGTGAGCTAAAGCTAAGGCGCACTGTTAGCAGGCTAAATAAAAACATGTTACACATGTTACATGAACATTATATGCCCCTTCATCAAAAGACCATACCCCTAATTATACCCAATTTTACAATTAAATAACATCTAATTAAAAATAAAAAAGTGCTCATTGCCATACTGTTTACCTTAGTGAAAGGCACCTGAAAACACGTCACTTTTTTATCTTTATTTTCTTTTTGTCGCACTGAAATAAAAGTTTCATGTCTTGTAGGCACCTCAGCTGGGAACTCTGATGGGAGTGTACCTGCCATGTATCCAGAATATTTTTGGAGTGATCCTTTTCCTGCGGATGACTTGGATGGTCGGGATTGGAGGCGTTTTTGGCTCCTTTATAATTGTCTTCATGTGTTGTTCAACGGTATGTAAAACTGCAACTTCTGCTCTGATAAAGTTAGAAAGCAGATATTTCAATAGAATATACATTTAAATTCTGACATGGGATGACAAATCCAACTTGTTTTACCAAACAATTGAGATTTGATCAAGCAGAATCACAGCCCTGTTAGTCTGTTCTCTTTATTCTCTTATATTTATTTTTAAAAAAAACATAAATGATGGGCTGGATGTTATGTTTACAGAGAGGACTAGCATAGTGGGAAAAATTAATTCAACTCAGTGCAATAAAATGTTAGAAAGCTGTTACTTGCATATATTTAAATGCAGACCTGTTCTGAGAGCACACAAATGAGGAGACATGCTAAATCACAAATGTTGTCTTCCTTCCAAAAACAACACAGTCTGACCAAACAGGTTTGCTTCTTTGTGCTGCAGATGTCTTTCTCTTGCTTGCTTAGTTCATAAAAGCCTCACTTTCAGGCATGTTTAATTAACTTGCCCACCTGCAGCCACTTTGAGTCTTATAATCCTCCTCTGTTCCCTCATACTGCTTTCAGACCATGCTCACAGCCATCTCCATGAGTGCTATTGCAACAAATGGGGTTGTACCAGGTAAGTATGTACCTGAGGGTTTGTATTATTTTTGTGCTATAGCAGAGCACTGAATCCTGTGTGTTTGTGACTCACAGCTGGAGGTTCCTATTACATGATCTCTCGCTCTCTGGGGCCTGAGTTTGGTGGAGCTGTTGGCATTTGCTTCTACCTGGGCACCACTTTTGCTGGTGCCATGTATATCCTTGGTTGTATTGAAATTCTGCTGGTAAGTGGGTTTTATTGTCAAATAAGAAATATGTGAAAGACCTCTCTATGACTGTATGTTTTCAATAACACTGCCAAAGATTGATTAAAAAAACGGCAAGCAATAACATCAGGTTTAACACAGTTCATTTAAAATTTCAGATCTGAAATGAACAGTTTTAATGTCACAAACAGTTTTTTGGTACACAAAATTGTTTAGTCACTTTCTGGTTGTAGACCAAGTTACTACTGTTGTTTTAAAATATTATTACCTGAAATCAGAAGGTTAAATGTTATTGAATTCAATATAAGAGAAAAAGATAAAAACCCTGATTTAGATTATTGCAATTGAAAATTCTTCATTTAAGGAAAAAGCATAAAAGTTACATATTGAGATTGAGACAGATTAGAGATTAGCTTTAACTGCTAACTTACAACCCCAACGCTGCTAGGGGAAAGGAGACATAACATTAATTACACAAAAAAAATTATAAATAAAAATGCATCAATCAACATAAACCAGGGCAAAACAACACCAAAGCCTGGTTTCACCATTAACACAAAAGACAATCAAAAGTCTTTCACCAAGAATACAAACCAGGTAAACAACAGAGCCTTGTTACCAAATTCAATAGCATGTGACTTCACAGTCTCAGACAAAAACAAATGGCTAAACACCAAATCACAACAGCTACGAGCTGGTCAGAGCACACACTGCTGCCCTGAACGGCCTTCATCAGTCTGGCTTTATAGTAGAAGGCCAGATGACTGAGCCAATCACAGGCGAGGTATGACAGCTCCAACCAATTAAAGACGATGGATGGGACAGTCAGATGCATGGAGGAGTCAGCCAATCACAGATGAGAGATGGCACAGTCATTTATGCATGAAGGAGCCAACATTTGGTGCTTCAAATGCAACAGGTCAAAGCCTGAGGCCGTAAATGCTCTCATACAGACAACACTGCTAGCTAGCTTAAAGCTGTTCACTGAAACAAAGCTTTTATTGTTTAGACATGTTTTAGACACTTCATTCAACACATAGTTTGTACATAATTTGTACTTTTACTGGGTCATAAATTCAGGCGTGTTGACTTCCTGCTAAACTATATCAAAATATGGGCTGTAAAACGGATCTAATCAGCTCATATGTTCTTCTGTAATCATACTTTAATTTCATGGCAATCAAATCTTTTACAACAGATTTAATAATCTGTGTTGACAGAGAGGGGTAAGATGTCTCAAATTATTATCATTATACTTGAACACATCGAGTTTACCATTTGGCCTCTATGGAAGGTAACTATAAATGTTTATTTACTGTCTAATGTATATGTTATAACCATAACCCCAAGATCTATAACTAGTCCTAAACATTATCTGTTTTTATTAGTTAGTCAATTCTATTAGCTTAATTAAATAAAGCAGGAATCGGCCATTAAAGATCCTCTCACTAACTGAAAGCTTGGAAATTATGAATATTCTTGCAAACAAACACAAAAGTTGATATTTTGCATTTTCTTATGCTTCACATTTTTGCATAACTTCTGGTTGTCTCCCTCTATCATCCTTCAGATTTATATTGTCCCTCAAGCAGCCATCTTTAAGATCGAGGGTCTGGAGGGGGTGGAGGCAGAGCTGGCGCTGCTCAACAACATGCGAGTGTATGGCACTATTGTGCTGAGCTTCATGGCACTGGTGGTTTTTGTTGGGGTTAAATATGTCAACAAGCTGGCGCTGGTCTTCCTGGCCTGTGTCATCCTCTCCATTCTGGCTGTATATGCAGGAGTCATTAAGACTGCCATTGAACCCCCTGATTTTCCGTAAGTTTATAACTCAGGAGTCACTATTCTGCGATGGTTAAATTACAACATGGGGTGATTATACTTTACTGGATATTTTACAGGGTCTGTCTCCTTGGAAATCGAACTCTTACCTCTAAAGCATATGATGTCTGTGCCAAGGTCATTGAGATTGATAATGAGACTGTCACCACCAAACTCTGGAGGTCCTTCTGTGATTCTGAGTCTCTCAATGCCACTTGTGACGAATATTTCCTCAATAACAATGTCACAGAGATACAAGGTATTCCAGGGGTCACAAGTGGTATCCTGGCAGGTAAGCTTATCATTTAAATAACCTTTTATAGCCTATTAATACCACTGTTTGATGTGTTATAATGCTTCAAGCAGTTCCTTTTGATTTGCATTGGTTTTGTTCTGTTTTTCTGTCAGAGAACCTGTTTGGTAAATATCTGGAGAAGGGGGTGATACTGGAGAAACGTGGGCTTGTATCAAACGTGGATCCTGATAGTCCCGTAACCAGCACCAACCGATATGTGCTGGCTGACATCACCAGCTTCTTCACCCTGCTGGTGGGAATTTACTTCCCATCTGTGACAGGTAAGCGCCAAAGAGACTATTAAAGTCAACTAAAGTGAAGGGAGGAGGAAGAAGTGTCAATACTTTTTTGGGTTGGAAAGAAGCTAAAGTGTGTAAAGAAGTCTCTGAGCTCATGCACACCTTGTTTCTGCTAAACCCCCCCAGTGGGCAAGGATTGTCTGCCATTGCAGCTCTAAGTTGATCTGTGAAAGATCCTGTGAGTAAAAACTGACTGACTGGTTTAGAAAGTCAACTTTAACTCACTTGGAACTCTTAAAATGGTGAATCATGTAGAAAAAAACTGCTTAGAAATTAAGTTTATGTATATGCACTTTAATAATGTGTTTGTAATATAAACTATTTAAGTATTGAAGTTATGACCTATTGAAAGGTCTTGCTCGTAACCCTGGAAACGTCCCCTGATTTTCTAATTGAGCAGCTGGCTATCACGCTGAAATAAAGCCACAGTTAATTATAAGTGGAACAACTTACAAAATAAGCCCATAAACCCTCATATCTGGCTCTAAACTGGGTCACATGGGTTTACATTTTATCTGTGACTTTGTTGGATTCTTTTGACCGATACAAGTTGTCTTAGTCGGCCCTGTGATGGACTGGCAACCTGTCCAGGGTGTACCCAGCCACTTGCCCAATGTCAACTGGGATTGGCTCCAGCCCTGTTGAAGTCAATCCAATTAATGGATGGATGGAAGTTGTCTTTTATTCAACAGAGGACAAGCGAAAACGTAGATTATGTCGGTGATAGCTCTAATGATTGTTAACCGTATTGCATAACGACAACGCTTGCCACCACTTAGATTAAAACAAATCTAGAACTTTGTAAAAATGTCATTGTTTGGAAGCAGGACACAGGAGGAGAGGGCCAAGAGTGAGAGAGATTATCTCTCCATACAGGTGTGAAAGCATGAAGATTTCTTTAATCTTGCCTCACTCACAGGTATTATGGCTGGCTCCAACCGCTCCGGTGACCTGCGTGATGCTCAGAAGTCCATCCCAATTGGCACAATTGCAGCTATCACCACCACATCCACTGTTTGTATCCTTTACTACCCTAGAGCCGATCCAAAATAAGACATTTACATGCGCTGCCTGATGATGCCGATTGTATCTTTCCCATGTTTTGTTGCATTTGTGATGAATATTCTTAGTTTATGTTCCTTCACACAGCTTTTCTGCAGACATGTCTTGTGTGGTGTTGTTTGGTGCATGTATAGAAGGAGTAGTACTTCGAGATAAGTAAGTAAAAATGAAAAAACTGAGTATTCAAGTCCATAAGTAAAAACATATTTGGGTACCTCTTTTTATGTTTAACCCACTCCATCAATCAAAAGTACTGAAAACACTGTTGATATCAAAAATTATATAATACTCTCCTTACATCCTGCAGTGGATTACTCCCAGTTATTATTTTCAAATAAAACATCATAAGAGGCCATGATATTTTACTTTTAATATATTTTAACATACTGTAACTGTAAGTTTGATTCTAATGTCTATAATTTCCCATACTAAATCTCCTGAGACAAAAGAACAAAGGGGTCCAGTGTTGACATCAATTGTCAAAGTCAGTTCTTTTCATAAGTGAATAAAAGGATTATTTTTTTGTCCTCATCAGTCTAAAATGAAGTATTCAAAAGATTTTACAAGATAAATCTTGTTATAACAATAAAATGCAAACAGGTAGTAGAGCAGAAAGACATCATAAAGGTTTTTAATAGTTAAATGGTTTAATTTGGAGATTCAGAAGCTTTATGATGAATTAACTAAAGTTTATAACAGGATCACTGAATTAACAAATTCTTCGCAATTTAAAACAACTCCGACCTGAAAATAAATTTACAGTATTTGGTGTGAGAGTGAGTGAAAATTTACATCATATCAGTTTAGATTTAAACACGTTAAACTTTTAGCTACAGAGCATCCTTTAGGATCCGTGATCCATGATGGTCTTCATCACCATGTGGCAGGACTGAGCTATGTTAGCACAGTCTGCTCAGCTGTCACTAAACCTTTCAAGTTATTTACAGTAACTTTAAGTTTAATTTGCCTGCTGGTAAACCACCCGATTCTCCAAAAAAAGGGCAGTGGGTTACGTGGTGTTTTTAAGTTGGAATTAAGTATTTCAAATGAAAATATTCTTCTCCGAGTTAACATGAAAATATTCATTACAAATGAAGGTTTATATGGAAGCTCATTTATTCACCTTTACTTAATTCCGCTGTCGGTGGCGTGACACACGTACGTATACCGGAAATAAACAAACTACTTCCTGTTTCTTATATTTACGAAAACCACATTATCAGAACCGTTTTCAGGACTACAGTACTAGCTCAACACGAGCATACTACTTCACTTTACTCCAGCCACAGAGGAGGAGAAGAAAAATAGAATTTCAAAGACGGGTTTCAGACGACTGCACATGTATGCGATGATGTACAGTATCTGTACGTCATACCGTACGTCATCGCAGCAGGAAAAGAATACGAGCATGCTCAGAACGACTGGAATAAATGCTTGCATGATGCAGGAATGAACTCATTTTTAACTAACTTATTTTTACATTTAATGCTTCCTACTGAGCATTTGTTGGACTTTAACTTTTCATGTGTGATTTTAGTTTTTACTTCTTTCAACAGGTTTGGTGAAGGAGTCAATGGTAACTTGGTGATTGGCACCCTGGCATGGCCATCGCCTTGGGTCATTGTGATTGGCTCCTTTTTCTCCACATGTGGAGCCGGGCTCCAGAGTCTGACAGGAGCTCCACGTCTGCTTCAGGCCATTTCAAGAGATGGCATAATCCCATTTCTTAGAGTGAGCATGTTTGTACAGTATTAGTTTATTTATTAAAGGCACCCACTCTTCCTGAGGTCTGCATAATTAACAGTAGAATTGAAATCCATTGCCTCTTAGATACTTTGAGAGTCACAGTTAAAGAAAGACATTTTGAAGATACTTATGTATGTTATTTTGTCCTGTGCTGCAGAGTAAGAATCTCATGACAAAAATCTCTACTAATGCAGATTTTTGGACATGGCAAAGCCAATGGGGAGCCCACCTGGGCTCTCCTACTTACAGCTAGTATCTGTGAGATTGGCATCATCATCGCCTCCCTGGATGCAGTTGCCCCCATCCTCTCCATGTAAGGAAATCCATGTCAATTTATTACTGAGCACAGTTCATGTACTTAAGATCTACTCAGGCTTACTTCTCTACACTGTTCTTTCTGAAGGTTTTTCTTGATGTGCTACATGTTCGTCAATCTTGCCTGCGCTCTGCAGACTCTGCTGAGGACACCAAACTGGAGACCCCGCTTTAAATTCTACCACTGGTGAGTTTCTAACAAGCAGTATGTCATTTAAAGGTGCCCATACAATATATTTAATTGGTCCCATTCTCCATAATACATACATATACAAAAATACATACTAAAACCAAAAGTACTGTTGTCACCCACAGGGCTTTGTCTTTTCTCGGTATGAGCCTGTGCCTGTCGCTCATGTTCATCTGTTCCTGGTATTACGCCATAGTCGCCATGGGCATCGCCACCTGCATCTACAAATATATTGAATTCTGTGGGTAAGTTTCCATGACACACTGGACTTAATTCACCCTCTAACTGGTGTTTCTGTTAGAACAGGAAAGGATTTTATTAAGTCTCGGAGTGTTCATACAAATGGATTGCAGCATTCCAGATACATCATTTGCTAACTATGTGGTGTGAAACAGAGCCGAGAAGGAGTGGGGTGACGGCATACGAGGTATTTCACTCAGCGCTGCTCGATTCGCCCTGATGAGGCTGGAGGAGGGACCCCCCCACACCAAGAACTGGAGGTCAGTTCATCTTCCAACACTGAGATTCTGCTGTTAAGTGAAGTTAAGTTATTGTTGATTTGTTTAAAATAAGACCTCAGATCCTGGTTCTGGTGAGCATGGATGCTGAACAGAATGTGGAGCAGCCCCGTCTTCTATCACTGACCAATCAGCTGAAAGCAGGCAAAGGTCTGACCATCGTCGGCACCTCTGTTCAAGGAACCTTCCTCGACAACTATACTGAATCTCAGAGGGCAGACCAGGTCTGGAACTTCACCTTGAAACATGCACAATGGATTCATTATACTCATGTCTTGTTGCTTCACCCCAGCACATCACCAGGTAAACCTTCCAATAGCTGCCTTCTCTCTGTTTGTCTGCAGTCTTTGCGTAAGTTGATGGAGACAGAGAAGGTGAAGGGCTTCTCGCAGGTGGTCATTTCTTCCAATCTGAGAGATGGGACCTCTCATCTGATCCAGGTTGGAGGACTTGGAGGTCTGAAACACAACACTGTGATGGTCAGCTGGCCCCGGAACTGGAAACAGCCGGAGTACTACCAGCAATTCAGAAACTTTATCGGTGAGGCCACTGGCAACATGATATCATGAGATATGAGAGATTTTAATGTACTGTCCATCTCTTTTATGACCAATTACATGTCATATCCACATTAATACTACCAAGGTGTTTGGGTTTCTTGTGTTTAAGGTGCACAGGCTACACTGGCACCATATAGAAATAGTCTGTAACGTCAGTCAGCAACTAACGACTGACGTTGCTGACTGACTTTTATACATATCCATTGGAGTAGTGATGCCACCTACAACTTTAGGTAGTGGGTGGCATCAAATTCCTAATCTTTAAATCAGATCCTGCTGGTTCGAACCTGTTCTCTTCACTTTTCCTCAGTTTGTTTTTCTACTGACGTTGTTATTTTTCTACTTTATTCTCACTTACTAATAGTTCCATAATAGTTAAAATTTCATTTTTAGGGTTGATTTAATGTTCATTGTTAGGCTTTAATGTATAAATATTATGTATAACATACTATTATTTATTGTGGTTCTGGTCACATGGTGCAGCACAAAACATTTGCCTACAAATATGATGCTATTGTACATGTGGATAAACATGTACATGGTATTGTAGACTAACAATTTTTTTTAATTTAGCTAAGTCTTTTTCAGGCCTTCACTATTTTGCATTTCCTTTTCCCATCTGCAGAGGTGGTCCGAGAGACAACTATAGCCAGTTTGGCCTTGTTGGTTCCAAAGAACATCTCCAGTTATCCATCCAACGGAGAGCGCTTCACTGAAGGCTACATAGATGTTTGGTGGATTGTCCATGATGGAGGCATGCTGATGCTTCTTCCCTTCCTGCTGCGCCAGCATAAGGTTGGAAACGTGTGGGTCAGATTAGATTAGTGTAGAGGGGGGGCTATCTTAAAGAAGCAATACAGACTGAAGCATTTCTAAAAGTTTATGTTTTGTACTACAGGTGTGGAGGAAGTGCAAGATGCGCATTTTCACTGTAGCCCAACTGGATGACAACAGCATTCAGATGAGGAAAGATCTCCTCATCTTCCTCTATCATCTGCGCATTGATGCTGCGGTGGAAGTAGTGGAGATGGTGAGAGATTTGTCTGCATATGAGAACACAATAAACATGCAAGAGGAAGGTGTCTTTTGCTATTTTTCTCCTTTTTTGACAACAGTTTTGATCTGTGATCCAAAGATCAAACTTTTTGATGCATATTCTGTAGCATTTAGCAAAATAACGCTACATACTATAATAAAACATTTGTTCCTTTTAAAGCTTGACAATGACATCTCAGCTTACACCTATGAGAAGACACTGATAATGGAACAACGATCGCAGATCCTTAAACAGATGCATCTCACCAAGAATGAGATGGAGAGAGAGGTGAGGAAAGTCAATGTTATGTATTTATAAAACTAATGAGCATGACACTCATTTTGTTGTTTCATTATCACTTCATGTGCATCAGATATCCTCTCCCAGGCAGGGAATTGGCTCTTAAGGTGTTTGAACGAGTCATCGTTGATTTGGAGGGAGAATAAATGAGGTCTGGGGGGGAATTAGAAACCAAATAATGCATTTTCTTTTCATATACAGATCCAAAGTATTACAGATTCCTCCCGTGGGTCCATCCGACGTAAAAATCCACCCGCTCTGCGGCCCCAGCATAGCACAGAGGAGGGAGCCAGCGTTGCTGAAAAACCAGAAGATGAGGTAACTCCTCTATGACCTCGTCCTCCACACATGTTCTACAATCCTCCAGCTTTTGTTTTTCATATTATGTGACTGGTCGTCTTCATCTGAAGATCAGCTATCACAGCAGCGTTTTACCCTTTCCTGTAGCTGCTCAGTGAGTTTTCACTGGCTTCCAGAGGTTCACCTTTTCTGACAGGTGTCTCTCTTCACTCTTTCATCCTGTCACACTGTCATGTGTTTGTCTCTCAGTCTGAGGCTGTCTCCAACCCAAAACAGGTACAGCTGATCCACAGTAAGAATGCCTCCACACCCACCAGCCCTACATCACCTGCTGCCCCGCCAGCAGGAAGCGCCGCCACCTGGACAGACGGCAAGAGCGTTGACAAGGGGAAGACCAATTTAGCACCAACAACAGAGCCGGCAGGCAAAGATCTCTTCAGCATGAAACCGTGAGTTACCTAGCAGCTTCATCAAACTCTGTATAGCAAGCAAATAGAGCAATTGACACATAAGCCATGTGGTCAAACTGCTAACTTTATGGCATTTAGACCGTTAATGTCGGGATCTTGACAAATGGATTTTAAAATGGTAAAGAAAAGCTAAGTATTATCTGTCATATGCTAAAAGCTTATTTATTGAGTTAATTTCACACATAATTCTATATAAAATCACTTGATGTCGTTAGAAACTTAGGTGTAGGTTTAGGTGCTTAATCTTAAAACCAAAATGACGAACGTTTGTGGGGATTTTTTGGCCTAATAGAAAAAGGGAGATATGTATGGAAGCTAAAATCTTGGCATAATAAATTTCATGCAGTTTAATCTAATGTAATTTACCCCCCTTTTCTCATGTTTCTCCTGCAAGAAGTAAAAATGTGCAGTGCATGAAAAAAGCAGCTGTAGTAAGAGCTCATTCTCTGCCAAGTCCAATGCAATATTTAGCTATTTTAGTAACAATAATCCCAAATAACAGTCTTCCTTACCATTATTCCAGCTTTTAAGCAAATGTCAGGAATTCATCTTGGTTGTCTTTAAATGTTAAATGTCTGTAAATGCAAATATGCATGGTGCAAGAAGCCATCAGAAGATGGTTATGCTGAGGTCATAAAGAAATGGTCAGGATCAGCGACAATACTCTGGCATCCTCTGGCACAAACATGTTCAGTCAGCACTAAAATCTACCAAAGAATATCCTCCACGCCATTACACCACTACCAGTCTGAACCACTGAAGAGTAGATCCTTTAACACCATGGTTGTGCACAGTGGTGTATTGGTTCCACAGGGGAAACACTGTTTCAGAAACAGTAAGACTCTATTGAGTTTACCTAAAAAATTCATCGCTAATACTGTATTTACTTATTGTCACATAATTTCTGTTCTTTGATCTCATGGAGGAAGAGTTGTGAAATTAGTAAACCACAACTGGCCAACATTAATGGATTTGCTGGGTAACTGCACAGGTGTAGCACCAGTAACATTAGCTGAGCTGCTGGTTGAAGTTTGTAGTTGTTAAAAACTCACTTTAATTTCTTCATATTAAAGGTAAAAACTTTTAGGCAAACTTGTAGATGTGTATTTGTCGGACAGCCATGTTTTCCTTGGTAACTGTCACTAATGACTCATCCAATTTACCGTAATCAGTGATGGCAGAGCAGGATGGATCATTTTAGGCTTGCAGATACAACTGCACAGCACACATCCAGGGATTTAGAAGTGGGATACCCAATGCTTACTGAAAAACATGTGGATACACTCTATATGCCTGCATATACTCTGGATTACAACACTGTCTGTGCATGCCACATTCGGCCACTTAAAACTGGTTCTTACCCATTCTGATGTCATGTTAAAGATAAGAAGAAAAACAGAAAATTAGATGCAGTTTCCTTTGAGTACTGGCAGCTCTCAGATATTATGACTTTCTTCCAAACATGCTGCAGGGAATGGGAGAGCCTGTAAGTATGAATATTTTGCTGTGAGGCTAGCTGCTTGAGTTGAGCAACTAAAAGGTACATTTGTTTAATTAAACTCAGCCGGAGCTTTTGTTTCTCTCATCAGAAACCAGAGTGACGTGAGGCGTATGCATACAGCAATGCGGCTCAATGAGGTCATCACAAAGAAGTCCAAGGAGGCCAAACTTGTCCTGCTCAACATGCCTGGACCACCAAAGAATCGAGTGGGTGATGAAAACTGTATCCTCCATATTACAACTGTTTTCTGGTTTTCTGTATATTTTATGATATA
>JBAMHV010000014.1:7977475-8003256 GCA_037177535.1 Pseudomugil gertrudae
TATGGCAGGAGCCATATATACAAAACAAAGTACCAGCCAGAGTACAAGAACAGCTGCTGTCCTTTACTCGGAACGCCTCAGACATGGAGTTCCTCGAGGTGCTAACTGAAGGTCTAAATCGGGTCCTTCTTGTGCGTGGAGGAGGCCGTGAAGTCATTACCATCTACTCCTGAGGGGCTTTTTGCAGCAGCTATCAGAACTCTGGCCTCCTCTGCTTCTCTGCTATTCCTGCAAAGTCCTCCCATCCTGTCACCAGCACACCAGTGTTTCAGGTGGCATCGACTCCCATGGACCCACCTGTGTCTGTCACCTTTACACATGAAAACAGCAGATATGCACAAACGTATTCACAAAAAAAACCCCATTCTGATTTTTTCCTTTGTCATTCTCAAGATTCTTTTTTTTCTTGTTCTCCATTATTATAAAGCTATTTATGTATTTATTCTTCCAATCTTTCTTTATTATTTCTGTAGTTGTATGTTTGGATTAGAAAAAGTAAAATGCCAGATTCAGTGTGAAAGTAAGTGTGTAGATGAGGGTCTTTCAGTGTTCATTGATATATTCACACTTGTTACTGGGATGTAACAGCAGGTGTTTGTCAGTGTAATAAGCAAATTCAATGGATCAAAACAAGGTTATTCCTGTATTTTTTAAGCATAATTTTAAAACAGGGCCAAACTAAAGTCTAGATCAATTAATTCCATGTAGATGATGATGTCCCTAAACCTGGATATTAGATCTAATTGTCTCTGGCACATCTGGATCGTGTGACATGCTGAAACATAAAACATTTGAGTGAAACAAAAGCTTCTGTGATAACTGCGCCTTCACTTGTCTCTTTTTTAGTTTAGGTTTCCATATCTAAAACACTGACACATTAGAATAGATGATGCCATTTAAAAAGCACAGACAATCTTTTTAGTTTTATTATTTTATATTACTAACTTTAATTCTGTCCCTCAATATTTTTTGTCCAGTACACCATAAATGTGGACTTTATATTTATTTCCTGTTAAAACAAAAGCAAGGGTGGCCAGTTGTTATAAATCTGAGCATACAGGTTCATGTACTGTCACAAAATAATTACCGTAACAATAATTTAAACATCAAATATTACTTAAATATGACTTTAAACAATAAGAACAAGAAGAAAGAAGTTTTAAAAACATTATTACCGCTGATATTCTTCATATTAGCGCATGAACAGACAAAGATTGGCACTTTTTATCTGGCTATTTGTCCTTGGAGATCAATACCTCTGACATATTAACCAGAATAATGAGGAAGCAGCTCGCTTTGTTAAGTCCAAAGGGAACTCTCTTACCTGTCTTTTAAAGTTTACTTGTTCACATTTGCAGACTATGTGTGATGACAAAAGGGCATATCAGAAAGTGCATGTTAAATTTCTGTGTTCACTGTTATCAATCAGAAATGAAGCTTTTGTTGGAGTGAATGTGTTAAAAGTTTAGCTTGTGCAGTAATGCTTATGATTTAGTAAAAAAGATGTTTGCATTTCTGCATAAAAGTGACTAAAAACCAGAGTCCCTATTTTCGAGTTTATGCCAGAATGAGGATGTTTGCATTTCATGGAGAGATACAGATCATTCTAAAGGTTGCAGAAACTTTCCGTCAGTATACATTTATGTATAGTTTTAAACAAGGGGTGTCAAAGTCCAGTCCTCGAGGGGCCGGTATCCAGCAGGTTTTTGTTGTCTCCATGCTCCAGCGCAGCTGACTGAAATTACTTAATAGTTTGACAACAAGCTGTTGGATCTATTTGATTTGCATCAGGTGTGTTAATGCAGGTAAACAGCAAAACCTGCTGGATACCGGCGCTCGAGGACCGGAGTTTGACACGTGTTTAAAAAAATATGTCATAGAATTGTTTTTTCTCTTTTTTTTCTTTTGCTATCTTTATTCATCCACCATTTCTGTTACAGTTGTAGGAAAAGACAATGTTATCTTACCCTGAAATAGTTTATTAGAGAGATTCCTTGCACTGTAAATGCTTTATTGTGCACATGTTGCTTAAGCTGCAATATACAATATGAAAAACCTCACCTTGTCATATAGAAAGACATATTTCCTTTATGGTCATACTCAGAATCAGCATTTGGCTCATAATCTTGACACGAGCGTGTTTGTGTTTGTGTGTGTGTGTGTGTGCGTGAGTGTGTGTGGATGAGTGTGCTGTACGTCTGTGTGAAACTGTTTTTCTGGCGAGGCTCTGCAATATGTTGATAATGAAGATGCGCAACCGAGTCAGAAGAGTCATTTATATGAAGATCTGTGATTTTAGGTTTAGCTCTACCAGGTTTTAGATATAAAATAAGACGTCTTTGAAAATGTTACACAAACTTTTTGTCTTAGTATATCTTTTACATGTACAAGTAATTCAGTTCAATTCAGTTTTATTTGTATACTGATTAAAGTCTCTCAGTACACTTTTAAAGTCAGTCTAGTTGAATCCTATTCTTCATAGTTATAATCCACATCAGCTGAATTTGTAATAACTGTGTTCAAATAAGTCCTTTCATTAAAAAATAATTGATCTGCAAAGGAAATAAACAGATTGTACTGAATGCTTTCTTTTATCCAAAGCAAGCCGACGGGTAACAGTGCAGAGGAAACACCACGATGGATCAGGATGTATTTGGTTTGCAAAAAACAATTTTATATGTCTGAAAAAATGCAATAAATCTAAATAATTTTAATACAGCACTTACAAGTATTTGTCATCTTTCCTTGTTTTTTTTTTTGTTTTTATCTCTAACCACTTCCCAGTTACAGCTTTTTGAATTCTTGCCATTGCAATTTAAAATTTTCCTTGAAAAATTTTGGTGGCTTAAAGAGTTTTTTTTTCCATTTAGTTTGTTAAAAACACTGCATCCACAATGGGGTGAGTGCACCGGCATTCACTGCATGGGTAGCTTGCACAGTTGTGATTACACCATTAATACTTTAAATTTCTTTAGAAATTAATATGCTGTAATCAGGATAAAAATCTAGTAAGTTTCCCTCAAGGGATTAATAAAGCATCTTTCATTTAATTTATTTCACAATGAGTTTGTAAAATTAATTTAAATAACTTTTAAATGTTATTTTTAATTAAATCTTCCATCATGATGCTAAACTTTGTGACAGGGAAGGGGAAAAACTTCAGAAAGAACAAAACTTCCAGTAGAAGTAGCTTCACTTCCTACTTCTACTGCAAATTAATTTGAAAACACCTTAACTCACAGTTTTAATATTTTTACATAATTACAACAACAATTTTAGTACAAACCATTTATTTATTATATTTTTGCCTCCAGGTATTTCTTAGGTATTTTACAATTGACAAATGTGTTACAGGCGTATGTTTGAAATGGGCAGGTAAATGCGCCTTAGCGTCAGTAGGTGGCAGTAATGAAACCTACACCATCGCCGCTGCAGTAAAATTAGTCAAAGAGGAAGAAGACGAAGAAGACGGAAGGAGGCTGTCGGGCCACGACCTGCTGCGATAGTTGTTAATAGTTGGGGCGGAACAAAGGTTACATAACGTCGACTATCGTAACTTCATCTTAGCTTTCTATATTCTGCGAAGAGACATACCTCAAGAGGAATCGCTTGAGCACCACATTAGCCGTGATAATTTGACTTTGGCACATCAAATCATCAATTTCAGACGGTAACGTCATTGTTTGCTAATTAAGCTAGCTCGTTGCCGCGGAAATGCTGTTAGTGGCCATATTGGCACTGTGAACTGAACGCTTATTTTTCAACGAAAATCGATCTGCGGCCTCTGTGCTCAATTTTTAGGAATGGGACTTTCTATATATTATTACTCACATTATTTGCGTGTTTTTGTGCCGTTCATCATGGGTGTAGTTGTCAAAGTTTATTAACACAAACCTAAACGAGCTAAAATTGAAATGAAGGAAATGTGCCTCCTGAATGTGGCTAGTTAGCATTAGCTTCATGTCGAGATCGCGTGTATGACTTTACTAACCTCCAAAGTAAATATTGAAGCTTTCTTTTAATGTAATATTTCTGCTTTCACTAAATAATGAATTACTTTCTTTGTTTATTTGTTTTACGTTTTTGACTGTTATTCGATTGGAAGGATTAACGCAAAATTAAATATTTGGCACTTTCATCATTTCCGTCTTAGCATTTTTAGGGGCCTTGTGTGGCGTGGTTGTAATTTTTATACTTTTGTTTACAGGATCAATATGGCTGACGACTTTGACGTTGAGGCCATGCTGGAAGCACCGTACAGAAAGGTGGGTTGAAAGTTACAGAAACGAGGCCTATATTATTGTTGTACTCCTTTATTAGCTCTTTGTTTTCTATTGTGAAAAAGTTAACTTACTTGTTGTGTGGTGTGATTAAGTATTAAAACGCAATACAGAATTATCAATAAATCCACATCTATCTCTCTTTATAGACTTCCCTAATGATATCTCACCTCTACTCCCATGAATTCATCTTTGATTCCACTGTGAACTGTGAAAAAAAAGGAAGGTAGTTATTGCGCATATACTGATGTACTGTGGTTCACTTAAGGACTAAAAGATTCAACCTAGATCATCCAATCCCTATTCGGTTGCAACAAGGTGAATGCCAGTGGTTAATAAGGCCATCTTTACCTGTCCAGCAAAGGAGGCAGTATTCTGGTTTACAAACATGTCATCGTGCATTCTCAATGTGCAGTCTTTACTGTTAATCCAAATTTTGTTTTGCACTAAAAAAATGTCAATGTTTCTGGCAAGAGTATATTTGACCCATTTGTTTTTTAACCTGCCTGTGTATATAATCCAGTTTTTCCTTTTAAGATGAAAGAGTAGTACATAATTGTAGTCTTTATTGTAAAAATACTGTGAAGCAAAATCTTTAATTGGATTGCACTCACAAACTTAATTGTTTTGGACATGGCTCTGGTTAAACTATGATACAGAAAACAAGTAGTTTTTGTTTTTTATATTTATTTTTTGTCCGTAAACATGAATACTGCCTCCTCGTAGTCAGCTTTAATATGAAACAGCATCTTGACTTGATTGCATGCTACACAACATGTCAATATATTAGAATGACTGTAAAATAGATACATCTTTCTAGTGTCATTGTTTTTTATATAAACATGCATTTTCATTAGTATATAACCCATCTGAAGTCAAAAGGTAGTAAGTATTAATAATGCAGACTGCAGTTACTGGTAGTTTAACAGGTGGCTGATTTAATCTTTTTTATTTTCTTGGGCGTCAATATTACTAAGAAGTGTGAATCCCTGTTTGCTTCAGGGCAAGATGTGTGACAGAGGTGGCATCGAGCTCTTACAGTCCAAGAACGAAAATGGGTGAAGATCACTGGACTGACACCAACCACACAGGATCTCTTTTAGTGGCCATGGGTCATGCGTGGTCCCATGATTAGGCACAAATAGTGGCATTGGTACGACCTGTTAGAGGGGGGGAGGGTGGAGATGACCTGACAATAGTCAAAGCTTCCCAAACTCTGCTAATATGTTGGAAACTCCCTTAATATTGCATTGTTGCATTAAGTGTTGAGAAGCCTTGTTAGAATAAAAAAAAAAAACAGTGGGAAGGAATGCAATTGGGGTGATTGAAGCACACTGTCCAGACTTGACAGTAGAAAGTTTGTATTATTATTATAATTATTAATTGAATATATTTTTGCATTTTCTCTTGTCCCACCCCACCCCCCACCTACCCCCCTTTACCTTTGACGACTTGAAATGTTTCATCTGCGTCCTCATGATGTTCTTCTATAAACCTTGCTTAGGATGAGAACAAGTCCTCTCATGCAAACGGACATGATGAGCACAACAAAAAGTAAGTTTTAAATGTCTGTTCTTCCTTTACCATATCAGTTTTATAATATTTTTTTATATATATATTATATATATATATATATATATAAAATCATCAATCAGTAGTATTTTCTTAACTTTGCCAGCCAGGATTTGGCTCTTGGCTGGTACTAATTTCCTGCCGTTATGCGTTTCAGGAAGAGAAGGAGTCGAAGCAGGAGTCGTAGCCCAGGCTCAAGAAAGAAGAAAAGCAGGAGCAGATCCAAAGACAGGAAGAAGGGCAAGAAAAGGAGCAAGAGCAGAGAAAAAAAACGCAGCCGCAGCAGGGAGCGCCATCGCAGTCGTTCCCGGAGCAAGGATCGTGCTGGGCGCTACAAAGCACGCAAGAGCCCCATGTAAGTGACCTAAGTTGAATGCAGCACGTGCCCATTCCAAATATGGATCGATATTCCAGTGATCTGTTGCGGTTCAGTAACTTTTTTTTTTTTCCTTAGCCGGAAACGCTCCAGAAGTCGGAGCCCCTTTAAAAAAGAAAAGAGTCCTGTCAGGTAAGATTACCTGTTGCTTATTGGACGCATCATGGGAATGTTTTCAGGTTCCTTTTTTAGTTTTTGGCGGTTATTTTTCTAGTTGAAGAACAAAATATTGTCCAATAAATACTTAAACGCCAGAGATTAAAGAAGGTTAAGTTCATCTCAAAGGTTTTAGTGTATTTTGGGACTTTATTGATCATACAGATATATCATTACTTTGTGTTTGTATATACATATTAATTCACCTGTTTAGTCATTTGTGTTTCTTTTGGTGACTTTTAAATTTCACTTTATTCTCATCCAAAGGCAACCAATTGACAACCTAACACCAGAGGAAAGAGACGCCCGCACAGTTTTCTGCATGCAGCTTGCTGCACGGATCAGAGCCCGAGACCTGGAGGATTTCTTCTCAGCTGTTGGAAAAGTAAGTTGACTTTTTATTTACCTTTTTCCTGGTCAAGTTAACGAATAAATCACTTTGGTAAATTGAACTTTTTCCCTTCATAGGTGAGAGATGTGCGCATAATCTCTGACAGAAACTCTCGAAGATCAAAGGGTATTGCATACATAGAGTTTGTGGAGTCGTCTTCTGTACCGCTGGCAATTGGACTCACTGGCCAGAGACTTCTAGGAGTGCCCATCATTGTCCAGGCCTCTCAGGTCAGCATGTTCATTTACTGTAATGTCATCCGCACTTATTGTATTTGCTGTATTTCACTGTGCAACACAGTTTTAACCAAAACTGCAGTTAAAAGTAGGTACTTACTATTCTTGCAAAAATCAAGACTATGTTTTTATTTTTCTCAAATGGGCAAAGCAGCTAAATCTTCATGTATTTACAGGCAGAAAAAAATAGAGCTGCTGCTGCAGCTAATAATCTACAGAAGGGCAGTGCAGGTCCTATGCGGCTGTATGTGGGCTCGCTTCACTTCAACATCACTGAAGAAATGCTGCGAGGGATCTTTGAGCCCTTTGGAAAGGTCAGGAGCAAGCTACACAAATAATCACTCGCTGGTGTAAATTTGTCACTAATCAACTGTTAATTAATCTTCCAAAAAGATTGAAGGAATTCAACTCATGATGGACAGCGAAACTGGGCGGTCCAAAGGATATGGCTTCATTTCGGTAACTTAAAGTCGTCATATTTGATAATGCTGGTGTATTTGCCTCAAGGTTCACTCTGTAAGACTCGACTATTTGAAGTTTGCAGACGCAGAGTGTGCAAAGAAAGCATTGGAACAGCTGAATGGTTTTGAGCTGGCTGGACGTCCCATGAAGGTGGGACATGTTACTGAGCGCTCAGACTCATCAACAGCTAGCTCTTTCCTGGATAATGATGAACTTGAGAGGACTGGCATCGACCTCGGCACCACAGGACGTCTGCAGCTTATGGCTCGGTTAGCAGAAGGTACGGTACACCAAATAGCTATCATTTTAATTGCATCTTTGTCCATTCTCTTGGAACACATGCTTCTGCAAATCCTTTTATGATACAGGCACCGGTCTAAAGATCCCTCCTGCAGCTCAGCAGGCTCTGCAGATGACTGGGTCTATGCCCTTTGGGAATATGGGTGCTCCAGCAGGTGAGTGCCAACATGGTTGTACAATGTTTTTCCTTTTTAAGGAACTCGCTGATATATTTCTTTTCCTTTTTGACAGTTCCAGCTCCAAGTCAGGCTTTGAACCTCCCTTCACAGCCACTGGCCACACACTGTCTTCAGCTGTCCAACCTTTTCAACCCTCAAGCGTAAGGACATGATCATTCACACAGTTTCATGTTTTTCCAAACTTGTTTAAAACTAATCCAAATCATACAGACATACCAGTTGTTGTGCCTCAAATGCTGGTGAAACTGGTTAAATGTTAAGTTTTTAAAAAGTTGCAGTTTTAAAGCTCCTGAAAGGATAACAACTGACCAAACCAGTATTGCCTACAAACCCTTCCAGTATCTATAAGGGCGTGTTTGTTTTTGTAGACCATCTTTACACAACTTTTATTTTTTATTTTTAAGGAAAACATTTATTCCAGTAACCAAAGTAACTGGATGGGTTTATTTTTTCTGCACTTATAGAGAAAATGATCCTGGCTGGGCTAATGAAATCCAAGATGATGTGATTGACGAGTGCAACAAGCATGGAGGAGTTGTTCACATCTATGTTGATAAGAATTCTGCACAGGTAAGTTTAAAGGATTAGTTTATTAAAATTAGTCCAGATCTCGTTTCCTTTTGTTAGTAAATAACATTTTTTCATACTTTTGCTGATACAGGGTAATGTGTACGTGAAGTGTCCCTCTATACCTGCTGCCATGGCAACTGTAAATGCACTTCATGGCCGCTGGTTTGCAGGTATGTAATGTGGAGTTTGTACAGTCAGACGGAAGCTTTTTATTTCCTCCATAACATTTGTTTTCTTCCTTCCAGGTAAAATGATAACTGCTGCCTATGTTCCTTTACCAACCTACCACAACCTTTTCCCAGATTCAGTAACGGCAAAGCAGCTTCTAATGCCATCACGCCGATAGTTGGAGAGATATTTTCATGAGCCAGTGTAAATACATGTTTGCATTCATAGAAATGTCAATGAAGCAGATGCATCCAATTTAGATGGCTGTGTGTAATAAAGTGGCCTCACATTTACCATTTAAAATTAGTTTGTTTTATTTTGTTTTTCTCTGAAGTTGCTTACAATTTTTGTGGGTTTGTGTTGTAAACTACCACTAAGATGTAATCTGCAGGTATCTATTGGTCTTTTTAAATAGTTTTTTTTTTTTTTTGCTTAATTCAAGTTTTAGAATTAAAATGCTTTGCAAAGAATTACAGAGATGTTAGGTTATCAGGCCTTTAATGCCAAAAGTATATAAATGTCAACAATAATCCTTTGTAACTTTATACAGCCATAAATTGTTTTTGTATTGAGGCTTTCAATAAATTTGGCAACTTCCCAATTTGTTTTTCCCCCCTATTCATGGATTGCTGATCAGGATCAATTCAAAATGATTAAAGTATTAACTGCATTGAACCTTATTCTTTTTGCTATTGGTAATTTTGACCATTTGTTTTTAAAAATTTTGGCTATGTTTTATAAACTAGATGCATGGACATTGGTGTAAGTCGTACTTTTTGGTCCACACAAACATTTTCCACAAAACAAATAAAGACTTGATTTGATATTTTTACAGTACAGTGGTCCTTGTAGTTTATAGGATCAGTTTTAACCTTCTGGTGCAGTGTTTCTCAACCCGAGTAATAAGAGCAGGAGTACTTCAGGACCAAGGCTGAGAAACACAGCTGGTGCATAGTGATCAATGTAATGGGTAAATGCAGGTTTATATGGTGGAACAAGCCTTAAGTGCTCTCTGCTGCCACACTGAGGTCAGTCATTCTAACTGCAAGTAAATTTCATCAATCCAAAATGGCCTACAAAACGCTACAACTGCTGGCATTTCTATACGAGTCCCACTGGGTTTGGTTTGTTTTTTTAAACCATATATTTACACGCACACTTAAGATCCAAGAAATAATAGAATACATGTCCAGTATGTAGAAATTGACAAATACATCCAATGAAGTGGACGACATGCATCACCCAGTAGATTTTCAATACTAGTCAGAATTGCTTCACTGTTTCTTGTGACAATCTTATTTATAATTGTGTGGCACAGTGGTACCCTCCTGCAGAGGGATAAAAGGGTAGATCCTGTGGGACCCTACCACTAAAGTAGCCCACAAGATAAGGTTTGGGTTTTTATTACCGGTAGATCAAGTACTGAGAAAAATGCCTGAAAGGTTGGTTCCCACATCATCATGTCTGCCCCATATGCCATTGTAGCGCAGCTAAAGCACCCGCTTAACTTACTGGCTTCCTCATTGTGGTCCTGGATGCTGCTACTCTGAAAAAGGTTTTGCAACTTTATCAAAGAAATCTTTTACCTTTTGGTTCAACAAATTACACAAGACAGGTTTAATGCATGTACAGGAAACTTTTATCTTCTAACAAAAGGTATTGCAACAACAAAACTGCTTTAAATTTCAAAAAAGTTTTCACTCATTGTAATCCACACTTTTATATTTCCATCCATTTTGGCTTTTTTTTTCCCCCCCAAAAAAACAATTGTGCACAGATTTTTTTCCCTCCTCCATAAACTTGACACCTGCAAACAAAATTGATATGGTTAGGTAGTGAAAAAATTCTAGTTGGTCTACTATGACCTAAAGCAAGCATTTATTTCATCATTTGGGATCAGTTTCTTACTAAGGTTCTTCTCCAAGACAAAAAAAACATGCAATTACATTTTTAGTCCCAAATCAGACATAATTATACATTATTAATTAATAAATATACATTAAACATTTAAAAGCTGAGTCAAAATAAATGTTTTCCCATGTGTTACCCTCAAAGGGAATTTAAATTATAATTCAGCAGTAAACAACAGTATTACAATAGATGTTTGCCATCAACTACCGCCAAAAAAAGAAACAAACTGACTTTAACAAGTTAACAGAGATGTAAAAGATAAAGGTTACAGCATTCTGGAAGAATCTGTAATTAGAGTATTTGGCGACGGGTGAGGGTGTCAGGTCTGTGTATAAGAAGGACTGTATCAAAAGCTTTTGGGCCCTTGAGTCTGATTTGTTGTAGCAGGGAAACATCCAAAAGCCACAGAACAGCAGTCCCAAGGACCAGGATTTAGGATCCCTACCAATAAATACCATCTTTAAATAAAAAAAATAAGATTTTGTTTCTAAACAAAAAGGAAAAAAGTTTAAAGCTACACAACGGTTTTGCTTCTGTGTATAAAAATAGTTTGTGACTCGTTACTTTGTGCAAACTCCAATGACAGAATCTGTCGATCAGAATAAAAACAGAAAAAGGCAAACTAGAAAATCAATGAGTCTTTCAAAAATGCAAACAAAGTGAAATTTGCCAGGATTCATGTCAGGAGAATATGTGACCCCAGTGACCCAGCACAGATTCACCTTCAGACCATTAAGAAATTTGGGTTTACACGACGCGTCATTAGCTCTGAAAGAGCGCATGTTCACACCTGCATTAACTTCAGACTAACAGATCTATCCAGACAGAATGCATGTTGGCATCAGATCTCAGCAGGCCCTGACCATCAGAAATTAAATATGAAAACCACCTCATTTCAGTCACAAAGAAAAAGTAGTATTTAGAATTAAACCTTTCAACACACTTAAAGCTGTGAATCCTTAAAAAAAAAACAGATTTTTCACCCTGGGGAAGATTTCTGCTGGAGATCGGGTACAAAGTTTTAATAAGTGCTAAATATTTTTGCCAGTACTTATTGAAAACTGCATAAGTAGCAACTGCTGCACAGCTGAAAAGTAATATTTATGATGCTTCTACTATAACCAGATATTAGAGGTTCCAGAGAATTAAAAAATGAATAAAAAATACTATATTAACAATGTCACATTTAATTTGGTGGAGCCATCCAGTATTAATGTGTGTAGACGTTAACTGGCCTATTTTTTTACTTGGCACATGTTTTTAAATCTTTACTAGTTTGCTCATTTTTGTGGTGTTGTAACTCAAAAAGGTCGTTTTTGCTTTACTTTTCATTTCAAGTTTAGAGTGCAACTGCTGTTTGCTAAACTCTAGTCTAATATAATAATGTCTGAAAACCAAAAAAAAAAGTTTTACAATGACATTCATTTAAAAACTTCAGCCGTTTCATCTATAAAAGGCCCACGTTATACTATGCATAAGAAGTTCAGCATCCTGCGTAAGCAAATGTGCTGCAACAGTTTTTTTAGTTGTTTCTGACCTGAAAAGACTTCACTTCTTTGGAGAGCACCCCTTTGCTTGGTGAGCCTGCAGGACAGCAATGGCCTCATCAACCTGACCAAAGGAGAGAAAAAAAAAGACAAGAACTTATACATAAATATATACATACATACACACACACACACATTACTTACAAGAGTTACAGAATTAACCTAAAAACAAGAACCTTTACCAGTGCTCATTATTTAACTTTCTCCAACTGAACTATTCAACATTTTTATATTACTAATTGCACAGCATACTTATTTCCACCACAGTGATTAACTGCAACAACAAAAAAAGAAAAGTCTGAACTATTAAATCTACTTTTATATGTTCTGATTTATTCACAGCTTGCATCTACACCGTCCTCTTCATCACCCTGTCCATATTTAGACAGAGCAAGATGACACCTAACATAAGGCTAAAATATCTGTGACATTGACATTTTTATTTGGTATACACACCACTGTTACGTTTCAGTAAGTAGGTTTAATACCCTACATTCATGATGTAATATCAGTGTATCCTCTACTTTTTACATTTTGTGTGTATTCCACCTGAAAGTGATATCCCTAAACTTTCTGCAGCTGTAGCTCATCCAAACCATTTCCTCTGGGAAGCTAACCATTGTACAAACACAGGACGAACACTGACTTGATGGCTAAATGGAGATGACTGAGGCTAATCTGACTTCCAGTCACAGTAAGTAGGTGTGTACGTCCAACTGAGAAATCTTATTTTACATACCTTTGACCATCCTAACATAATTGCCTGAAATCAGAAGTCCAGTTTAAAATCCAGGCTAAAATATGGGGTTTGTCTTACAGTATATAATAGCACCAAATGGTCCAAAAAGTGCTAAATTCATGCAATAAATATATAAAATTGTTATCTGTCCTGGGAATATTTGTAGGATTGTCCTACAGAATTATTCTTTAGGGATGTGTGTTAGCAATACAATCTTTTTAACAAGCATTGCTTACATTTTTCTTATGGTTAAACTCCTGATCACACTAGAAGCTGGTGTAGCCGCTAATAAAGGCTGCTAAAGGCCTTCGCAGTGTATAGTATAACACTATGTGCCATCTCATAAATCTACAACACAAATAAGAATGATGGGCTGAACATAAATATGCCTTAGAGTTCAGGGACTCTGGTGACTCGAGCATATGCAGCAGCTCTGAGTTATCGATCTCCAACAGCATTCCAGTGATTTTTCCAGCCAGGTTTGGATGGAGGGCATGAATCTGCGGGTATAATCGCTCCCCTGTGCAACACAGATGAGAGAGAAGTGAAGCTTGATAACAAAAATGGCTGCTTTAATATGCATAAATAATAAAAAAAAAAAAAAGAAGCCACACCTAGAAGTTGTTTCTGATCCATGAGAGGAGCTGCAGCGAGAATAGAGGCGGTGAGTGGCTCCGGGCCTGGAATATAATGTGGTACTGGTGGCTCCATCACAGGTGCAGGAATAACCTGGGTACATCCAGTAAAGATAGTAATGTGGCATTACTCAAATAAGTTAAACATGTTTGAAGAGGCTTTTTGTTTTTATGTCTTTTATACATTTAATTAAGTTTGTGCCGTTATGACTGAATTTCAACCCATTTAAAATAAGCCAGTCTTTCCCTCCTCTGACATGCTCACCCTATGAAGACATTACATAAGATATAGCACAAACAGTACCTGGTGTCTGGCAATAGGTGCAGGTACGGTACCAGCATGCAGAGGGTTCCTCACAGCAGATGAGTACTTGTACTGACCACCTTTAAGCCCAGCAGGCACGTCAGTGCGTCCTCCTAGAGTCTGTGTCCCAATGTTATCTGATGACAGATGTTAAATAACGGCTTCGGTTAAATGTGAACGTTTCAGCAGAATGATGGTCGTGTTGCTGAGAAAATTGAGGTACTCGTCTTTTGCGTAGAGGATACAACACGTGGAGCCTGGGTGGAAGCCTGTCTGACGGTTGTAATAGTGGTTGATCCACGACGAGAAAGAGAACCACCAACAACTTGGGCCGAGTACAGGCCTAAAACACATATCAGCTATGCATCATACTGTACACACACACACACACACACACACCAGATTCACTGATATCTCCGTTAGAAAAACACATAAAATTCACCCTGTGGTCTTGCCGGCTGTCCCGCCCAACGAGGCACTGCTCTCATGTTGCCGACAGCATTGTGGTTGTAGTACGGGCGAGTAGGAGGCTGCAAGAGAAGTATGCATTTTAACTGCAAGCCATGAGCATAAAACACTGGAGTGTATGGGACTGCAGATCGAAAGCACATTTTGACAATTAGCTGCAAACAAAAGTTTTTCAAATGCATACAAATTTACTTGAAATATTCAATTAAAATAAGTTTTATTTGGTGGTCGCATTATGGCAGAAATACAGACAATGTACACACAGATTAACATCTGTTCTGCATACAGGCTAATTTTTTGAACTAGCTGGGAACAACGACACAATCACCACTTTTATTTTCCCTTTTCTTTTTCACCATTATTCCAGCATACCTGTGGTACGGTCATGTAGTATCCAGACTGGTATGAGTCAATGATCGGAGTGGTCATGGTCCTCATAGTAGCGAGCCTCTGCATGTATTTGTTGGTAAGAATTGCTTTACGCTCCTCCCTCCGCTGAGCCAAGGCAACATAAAGCGGCTTGGTTGCAACGATTCTCCCATTCATCTCAGTTACAGCTTTTGTTGCTTCCTCGGGTGAAGAGAAGCAGACAAAGCCAAATCCTTTGCTTTGGCCAGCATCAGTCATCACCTACGATCAAACAAAACACTAATGTTGGAACTAAACAACTATTTTATGTTGATGTTCTTTTTGGACTAAACCACCACCCATCAAGGAAAATAGAATACATGGTCATAATATATTATTCATCTTTCATAACCCAAATCCACTTTACAAAAGTAATTATATAATTGTTTTTTCATATACAAGAATAATTTAGACATAAGATTAAAAAAACACAATATGTCTTTTTACTGAAAGCAATAAAATAGGCAGTCTGAGGGGAGGAGGGGGGGGTTGTTAGGAAAAAAAATTACATTTGATAGTAATTATTTTCACGATAGCAAATAAAAATGATTAAACAATATTACATAAAGTATTCATGTCATAGAATACCAAAAAAATAATCTGACATAAAAACATATCAAAAACTTCTGTTTTAACTCAAAAAACTAAATTTGATATTAATTTTGATGAGTCAATGATGCACAAGACATGTCTGCCTCCTCGGTACACACAGTGTAACTAGACACAGCCTGTACAAATATTACCTTTGCACTTGTGATGGTGCCATAAGGAGAAAACTCCTTCCGGAGTCTCTCATCATCTATGTTATCATCCAAGTTCTTCACATACAGATTCACCCCCTGGAATCAGAAAAAGTAAACTCAGTTCTTCAGCATCAAGTGTAAAATGAAGCATCAGCTACAACTGAAGATGTCATTTTAGCACGACACAACACAAAAGCAACCAGCCTAAACAAAAACAAACAAACAAAACTGGCTTCAGTACGAGGACCTGAACAATTTCATCACTTGGCTGCTGGACTACAAAAAAAATGTTCAGGTTCCTTCTGTACATCTGTAATTAGAAAAACGTTGCATTTGTGACCTGCATGGTGTGTGTGCAGCATTTCTGCATTGATTTTTTAAGTCCAAAAACACTGAAAAAAAATTTTTTAATGTATTTTTTAACAAGAAGCATGCTTGAACTAATGTTTAGATCAACAGATACTATGTTTTCTGATAAATCTCTTCATTATAAAATGCTAGTGAGCCTTTAAGCAAAAAAAATTTACTCTGACCAACTCTGAAAAGGGCCAAATGCAAGTCTAATAAAATAAATCATTCAGACAACACCATAAGAGCAGCACCTGATAACGCTGGATGCGGTCTTGTTTGATCTGTTCAGATTTGCGCTTCAGCTCCCCCTGACGCTCCAGACGCTTCTGAGCCCTCCCTACGTAGAGAGTCTTCCCATTGATCTCCTTCCCATTCATTTCATCAACAGCCTGAGAAACAAAGAGGATCATTGGCATGTTGCTATAAAAAGGAAAACATCCCGACACTCCCACTGCTACACAGACAAAAGCCAATGTTATCAGATATGCAATGAGAAAACACTAAAACCTTCTGGGCATCTTCATGGTGAGCAAAGTTGACAAAGCCAAACCCTCGTGAATGACCCTTCTCATCCTTCATCACCCGCACACTAAGGGTCCTTCCTGACAGCATCATGAACAAAGTGATCATTAGAAACTGCTCTGCCGCTGGTCCAGTCAGTCAGCTTATCAAGGAGAAGCAAGTTTAATTACCAAAAGCTGAAAAGACTTCCTTGAGCTTCTCGTCAGTGTAGTCTTCCCCAAAGTTTTTGATGTAGACGTTGGTAAATTTCATAGCTTTGGTGCCAAACTCCACTTCTCTTTCTTTGCGCGACTTGAAGTGGCCAACAAACCTGACAACAGAAGTAAACTCATGAAAGCAGAGAAGCTAGAAGAAGATTAAAGTGAGTTTTTTTGCCACTTAAAAAGACCGTACATGTCAACATTAACAGAAGACAGATGCACCGAGCCTAAAACCAAGGTGTTCGGCTTCACAGGGATGGTTCTCTTCAAAAAAAGGAGTTTACCACAAATTCAGAGTTGATCATTACATTTTGCACTGAGATGCACCATCATATCACTGAAAGCAACATTTTAATGTCGTCATTCATTAAGTATTGAAGCTATATTGATGTCTGATGTTAAGACACATTTCAAGATGTTGCCCAATATGAAAGTATGTGAGATTACTGACAAAAATCCATTAATCTGGCATCTTAAAATCCAGTCAATTAAATTAAATGTCATTTAAGTTGCCAAATTTAATAATAAACGTAGCTACTCAGCACCTAATCCATGTCAGACTGTACATTGCATTACCGTGACAACCGTACATTTTAAAACTGGACTGGGTAAAGTTACGGTCACATAGATAAAATGTTTTTTATTGCTTTGATGTGTCCAACATTAATATTAATATTATAATGCAAGATTATATAACGTCACGTAATGTGATCAGAGGTAAATATACCTTGTAAAAGACGTGCTTGGATTCAGCTTCATAGAACTAAAGGTTTATTTCACCACTTAACACGAGGAACTACTTCCTGATCGTTGTGCTTCGCTTGTATTAGTTGTAGAAACATTGTTGCTTCTTATGATTATTATTCTTCACACTCAACACTTTTTACAAGTGGTCATGCATTTTATGCAAAAGTAACCAACGATGCATAAATATGCATTTTGACAAGAGACTCAAATGGAAAGTTTGATTTAAAGAAACATTTTAATTACTAATTATCAGTGCATTAATGTTCGTTATTCCTTCTTTTTGGTCAAAACAGTTGATGCAAAGCAAGTCTGGCTGTGTCTAACTTAATTGGCAGTACAACCCTAAGATCACCAGTGACCTGAAAAGATGCTGTAAATTTGAATTTCCCTCCAAGATTAATAAAGTATTTTCTTTCATTCATTCATTAAAACATAACAGCCTGCCTGACTAAACAGGATTTGCACTTATAGGGCAACTGCTTTGCCCTAAAGTCACAACACACAAGAAAAACAAAGGATAGACACAGATCCTACCTATTTGCTGACCTAAGCTGGAAGAACTGGCAATTTTTCCACAGGAAACAGTCTTTTGGGTTCACAGTGCCAGATTTAAACTGTTTACCACTCTTTCGACTGAGCAAAAAAGCACAAAGAAGTCATCTGCTAAATATTCTGTGGCATCTTTAATAGTTATCAGTATTCACAAACAGTTTAAAACATTTATCTGCTCTGCTCTATGCCTGAACTATTTTTGCAGAGGTTTTTTTTGTTTGTTTCGTTTTACCAGTGTTTAAATACTGAGCTTGCTAATGCAAAATCCACTCACACTTTCCTGTCATTCAGCAACATCCCATTCATCGTTTCAATGGCACGGTTTGCAGCCTCCTGAGTCTCAAAGTGAACAAAGCCATAGCCTTTGGATCCTCTCTCATCACAGACAACCTTTAAAAATATGTAAACCACATATTTACATTGTATAAAACACCAACTTCACACAGTTCTTGCACAGACCCCTTACCTTGCAAGACAAAATATTGCCAAAGGCAGAGAAGGTATCATACAGTGCCTTGTTGTCAATAGACTCATCCATGTTCTTGATAAAGATATTTCCAATCCCAGATTTCCTCAGTCCTGGGTCACGCTGTGACCACATTATACGAATTGGGCGACCCTTGATGACATCATAGTTCATCGTATCCAAAGCACACTCCGCTGAAACAAAGTTGTTTTTTAAAGAAGAAAAAAAGTAAAGATTTCAGGTTAGGTCCAATCTTCCTTATAATTGCAGTAATCAAAACATCACATGACTGCTGCACTGGCCTGTGGGTAAACTGTTATTAGCCTCATCTATATTTTTGGTATCATGTTTTACATCTGCTTTATTGAAATGTTTTACATGTCTTAACTGATTTAACCATTTTTAGCAAAGTCTCCTTCAAAAAGAAAACCAGCTCAAGAGATTTCCTGGTTGAATAAAATACAGCCTGGCCAAAAAAAAGACACCATATAAAAGTCACCATTAAAAAGCAAAAATAAAAGTAACTAATTTTGTGTTGGACCAGTTTTAGTTTTGATTACAATAAAGTCCTCATCCGTACTGCTGAGCAGAGATCAGACCAACTGCAGTAACTCCAGAATACAGCAATGCCAACACACGTCTGTATATTGGGCATGATGGGTAATAATCTCTGAAACATGGTAAATCTGGATTTAGACTATATAACAATCTTCCACTGCTCGAGTAATCTGTAAACTTCTTAATAAATTTAAGTCTTTTCCTACCTTAGCCTTACCGATCAGGTATTGTCTTATGGCTACAGAGCGGTTCAGTCTCAATTCCTTCAGTTCCCTCTGCATCGTGCGTGTGGAAACACTCTTACTTTATCAAACATAACCTTTAGTTCTGTTATTTTTCCCCAAACGATGAAATGACTGCCATTTACAATCCCTCTGGATGATTCTTTTTTTAACTACATTTATTTCTTGAAGACAGTACTTCCCCATCTTCCTTGCAGAGTTTAATAATGCATTGGACAGTTCTGAACCCAATTTCAATATGTTTTGCAAACTCCTGACATACTTTCCTTGCTTCATACATGCAGATGATTTGAGCCTTTTTTCCAAACAGACCAACATCTTTTCCACACACACAAGATGTGTCTCTCGACATGGTTGTTTAAGAAATGAGAAGCTACTCATTTTAATCAGTTTAAGTTTAACTTTCTGACATGCAACAAGTAAAATTCAGGTGGTTTTTTTTGGGTCAGGCAGTGCAAGTAAAATGTCACAGGTTTCTTGCATCTAAATAAATAGTTATTGTTTGGAATAGTCTTAGTTATCTGGAAAAAAGCTAAGGTCCAATAAGCACCATCATTACAAGTTACAATAAATTGAAAGATGATTCTGGTTTATGTGACCATAGAAAAGATACAGATGGGGTGATCTAATACCATCAGCTGGTTGCTGGAAGTTTATGTAGGCGTAACCCAAAGACCTGCGGGTAATGATGTCACGGCACACTCGGATTGACATAATGGGTCCAGCTGGAGAAAATTTCTGGTAAAGCATGGCCTCTGTGACATCAGGGTGCAGGTCCCCAACATACAAAGAGGCGAGAGGATATGCTGGTCCACTGCTGTTCATCTTCTTCTAAGAGCTAGAGAAAGGGGTTAAAAAGACATTGTGCATTGCTTAGTCTTTGTTTTTATAGTTTATCTCATTAAAAATTGCTTGCACAGTTCAGTTTGTGCTTTTATTTTGTAATTCATCTCACTCCAACTGTATATATGCATCAATCATATTTGCTTTACTTTCATTTCACTAACTTCTACAGCTATTAAATCATAAAATATGTTTTATTTCTTTCTCTCTCTGTCTTTTCCGGTCGGTTCAGCAGGAAGTATTCATTTACAATAAAAATAAAGAAATAAAGAATCATAAAATATGTCCACATATTTAAAACAAAACATCTTTAAATATAAAAACAACTTTGCCAGCGACATTTATTGTAATGTACTAAATATGGCTCAAATAACTAAGCCGAGAGGTCATAATGTTGAGAAACGTGACGATTTATTTCAGGTCTCCGCGTGCACCTAAGAAAAAAATATTTATTTAAAAAATAAATCGATATATATATATTTTTAAAAACCAAAATACGAATGTGCCATTATATGAAAAGGCCTCACGTGCAATTAATAAAATAAACGGCACTTTATTGACAAACTTCATGTAATGATGCGAATAAAACGGCGTTTTTTTGCTAACCGGTGTTAGCTAAACGTCCATCCATCGCGATGTGAAGGCGCTTAAAACGGCTTAAGCCTTTCCTAAAGAAAAACGTACTTAAAGCTCCATTAAACGTGTAAATGGAGTAAAAAACTTACGTTATATGAGAAGGCGTTGGACTCAAAGCAACAGCTTGTGAACACACTTTCCACGCGAGTGAAGTTTGTTTTAATTATCACCTGGAACACCTGCACGCCTTTCGCACGTTTCTATTGGGCTGTGCGAAGGACGTCACATTCCGCGATAAAAAATAGTTCTTTGCAAAGTAGCGTTTAACCAAATATGGACTAAAAGTAATGAGAGATTTTATATTTATATGACACTAACTCAAATCTCACCTCGGAAATGACTTTTTTTTATTTAAATTTCTTTCATGTGAACAGAAATAAAGACGTAATTTGCCTCTTATCTTAAACGAAACTTTATTTCACTGAATGGTCTTTGACACTTTCCTATTTCTTACATGTATAATGAAACTAGAATGGTTTTAAGATACATAAACACAAAGCTAGAGAATTACACCAACCATTGTTTATCTCCATTTCGTCACTGCTTTTTATAGCTATTCTAAATTTTCACAACCACGTGTGTGCACTGGGTAATAGACTGTTACAGAAGCAAATTTTAGCCATAAGACTTGTCAGTAAAAACAAAGCATGTAGATACCTGATATACAGACAGGCTTCGTTCCACATTCACTAACTGCATTTTCATCAAGCATAATAATAAACCGACATGTTTTTTTCTCTTCCCCAACAAAAGATTTCAATTCATTTGAGCATTGTTAGAGTAAACAGACCGCCAGCTATGATGTGGAATGGTGTCTTCAACTACAGTAAAGTGGAATGTAGTGGTGATACACAGTATTGTGACACTGAGCTTCTTTCCAAAGTGATTAAATGGGTTACTCTAACCACCTAAAACTTGATTTTTGAGGCTATCATTCACAACTATCGTTCACAGCAGATCACCTGGGTACAAACCGAGATCAAGGTTGAACTATTTGTCGGGTCTAACTCGTTCTGAGACTTTGAACAAAGGGATGCGGCCATCTAAAAAAAAAAAAAGAAAAGGAATTTACCAGTAACTAGGAAGCTGCAAGAGAAAGCCAGGCACAAAAACATTTTGGAGAAAACAACCGCTTTAACAGGAATATTTTGCAAGCAGGGTTGATACAGTGTGGCAAGACATTTTCAATTAACATCAATAAAAGGTTACTTTAGGTTTTACATACAGATGATAGTCAATCTTGCAAAATACATGGAACCACATTTACGCACATACAGTTTCCATAGTACTGAGATCAAGCAGCACCTGAACAGTGAGTAAAACTACAATGACAATCCATACTTAGTTTAAAAAAACAAAAAGGAGCACTGCTGTTTCCAGAAGCCTAATAATGAGGAATGTCTTATGTCTGAACAAATCTAACATGACAATTTAAGGGGTCCCTTAGAACTTTAAAACTGTGAATTGGTGAACATGATCAAGGAGCGATACACCAAGATGTCAGTGTCACAATACAGCCTGCCTCCTTTCTGTATGAGCCCACAGCAGAATTGCAGTTAGTTGAATACAAGATTGTATGTGCCTGGAAACCTGTTCTGGGGTTGTGAAGCAAATGGAAAGCCTACCATCACAGTGTTTGGTGAAAATCGACTGCCTGTTTAATTACCATACAAGAAAACCTGTAAATGAGGAATCACAAATAAGTAAAAAAAAAAAAAAAAAAAAAAAAAAAAAAAGGGGGATGAAAAATGCACAACAAACTAGCTGGGACAAAGGAATTTGGAAGGACGATTAGTTTTCACAACACCCCCCTCCCCCCCAAAACATACACACGATCATTCATAACCACTCGCACAAGCTCATTCGCTACATACAAAGCTGACAAAAAAAACAACAGCAACATGAACTCACTAATCAATACAACATGTTTCCACAAAGTGACTGAATCTGCTAACCTCGCAGTGTCACCTGTCACCTCGCAGTGAACTGAGAGGGGTAAGCTAGTTGGTCAGGAGCAATTCAGGCTGCTTGTCATACAGAAGTGGGAGGGGCTGATGGAGTGGAGGGGGATGTATATAAGCTGTCTGTGTTTAAGATAAGAGTGTAGGTGGATTAACAGTGCAATTCCATTAGTTTTCCCCGTCTCCGGCCTCTCCCTCATCTGCCTGGTTTTCTGATGTCCACAGCTGGTGAAAGAGAGAAAGAAACGTGTTACAACTCCCTGTGAAAAAGCATCAAGCCGAGAGCCAAGAGGAGAGGCATTAAACTCACAGTCAGGTTGTCCCTTAGTAGCTGCATGATCAGGGTGCTGTCTTTGTAAGAGTCCTCGTTCAAAGTGTCAAGTTCAGCAATGGCTTCATCAAATGCCTGGAGGGGGGGGAGGGTTCAGAGTTCAATCATCCAGTATTATGACATAATATTTGTGTATTTCTGACAAACTCTTCATTGTGTCTTCAGATAAAAAACACTGCTTTAAGCTTCATTTCATACCGTCTTGGCCAGGCTGCAGGCCTTGTCTGGGTTGTTGAGGATTTCATAATAGAAGACTGAGAAGTTGAGGGCAAGGCCAAGCCTGATGGGGTGTGTTGGCTGCATCTCCCCCTTGCTAATGTCAAAAGCTTGCTGGTACGCCTGCTGGGAATTCTCCACTGTATCTGTGTGAACAAAGATAAAAAACATGACTTAACTCACAATTATCACCAATTTTATTTAGTTTAGGTCATTTGTGAGCAACTCAACAAGATGTGCTTCGTTACTTTAATTACAATGACTTTGTTTCCATTCAGACAGAAATATAACCACATCTTAAATTACATCTAAAATGCAGTCTAGCTCTTTAGTGTAAAGCTTGTCGGTCGCTTCATATGGGCAACTTTAAAGGTTCACTTTATTTAAACTGCCCGCTATTGCTGGAAGCATATTTATCAGGACCTCGGGAATATGTGGCGGTCAATGTGTTTCCCTTCATAGTGTGGTTATAAAGAATACTTTGAGATTTCACAAAGTCGACCAAATAAAAAGACAGTACTGATGCACAAACATAAAGTTATGTTCTTACTTACCCTTCTTAGTATCGCCAGATGCAACCTCAGAAAGGTATCTATAATAGTCACCTTTCATTTTCAGATAGAACACCTTGCTTTCAGCAGCCGATGCGTTGGCAATGAGAAAGTTGTCCAGTAGCCCCTAAACATTATAAATGACTTTTAGTTTTTAACTTTAAAACAGAAACTTGTCACAAGTGTATAAATAAAAGACTGTTTAGAAGAAAAACAAGGGGGGAAAGATCAATGAAAAATCCTTACAAGCACATCATGGCAGATTTCCTGCAGCTCAGTTTCTATCTTCTCCCGGTATTCACGTGCCATCTGCTGCTTTTTGTCGTTGCCTTCGGTCTTCTGCTCAATGCTAGAGATGACGCGCCAAGATGAACGGCGTGCTCCAACCACATTCTTGTAGGCAACAGAAAGAAGGTTGCGCTCCTCATTTGACAGCTCCGCACCTTGCTCTGTCACCGACTTCATGGCTGCAGCCATGTCATCATAACGCTCAGCCTGCTCAGCAAGCTTGGCCTTCTGTACCAGGTCGTTCTTATCCATTTTCTAGACTTGGGGAAAGAGAAAACAGTTAAAAATACTTATGGAAAGATTATGCATAGGGTATAAAGTTCCTCAGTAGCAATACCCTAAATAATTTAGCAGTTATATTATACAAGATCTGAGATTATGTGTTTCAGAGTCTTTTAATGGAAAATACTACAACACTAGGTGGTAAGTAAGTACAAGTTTTAAACCAGGCCCATGGGCAAATGGGTCAGCTATACACATCACTTGCTTATGTTAGCTGCTAGCTAGTTGACAGCGTTCTCCAATCATTTCACGTCCTTTACTTTGCAACCTTATTCTGACTCGATTCTCCAACAGGCTCAGAAACGACAAGCTATTTACATTTAAAACGCAATTGAGGTTCATTGATTTCTTTAATGTTGTTTGAGCCATCACGCAAAATTAACCAAAGCTTTCTTCCGTCAGGTTTTAATGCCCTCCCCTTAGGTTGCTAGCAGGGCTAACGGGCTGCTGCATTTCAGTGTCTGATGTTAACAATACTTCAAATAAATACTTGACTGACTCGAAATTTCTATACATTTGTGTTTAAGGATGTGACCCAACTGAATTTAAGTAACTGAAGATGCTAATCTGTCGCGATAATGTAAAGGGGATGAAATGGCTAACTCTTAGCTAGCCACCGTCGCCTCACTGCCGCTATTGCTGATAGCTAGGCCAGCCAAAATCAACGACCACTGTAAATTATTCAAATGATATTTAGATGTTGGGTTTAGATATTAAAAACGTATATAATCTATGGAAAGCATATCACTCTATCAATGTGAACTGCTTTCGTGTTTAATTAATTTTCAACAGCTGTATCAAGGCCCGCCCAGGCTGTCGAGCCTGTCAGAACAAAGTGTCATGGAATCCGACCGTCGGTTAGCTTGTTAGCTCGTAGCTAATATTAGCTAGCAAGCTAGCCTTTTACAAACCCAGCTAGCCTCTCGGTTACGATGGCTTCTCAACAGGATTCAACCGGACACGATAAAATCAGCCCTTCTATCAGATAGCTACGAGGGAAATTTTTGTATTGTTGTCCAATATTTAGATGCGCGAGGTTAATACACTTACAGTATTGGCGACTTTTAATCCTGCTTTTTTTATATACTTTCTGGACGATTCAACCTCCGTCCTCCGTCTCGCTCAGCGTTCAGGGCAGTACCACTTCCGCTACACTGGTACTTCTGTTTCCTCCTTTCTCACCACACATCTGTCTTACGTAATGCAGCCAATGCTTCTGCACTAAGGACAGCGAAGCTGAACTTTATTTATTCTGGTAGTTATTTAAGTTTATGTACTCTTCCGATAAGGTCCTCGTCTCTGATGTCGGATTGTTGAATTTTTTGTTAGCTTGCTATTCTAGCATAAAAAAACGCGCATGGCTACCTCTAAATATTCACAAACTTATTCACACTACACTAAAAAGTTAAAGATATAAGGCTTTGTGTAATTTAACATTCTCTATCTTTGTCATGTTTTAAATATGTACAGCAGAACATGATGTTCTCCGATAAGAAGTCACCACAAAATGATACTGTATAATATCATACTGTTACTGCCTTTAATGATTTAATTAATTCAATTCAGACTAACTGGTCTTCCTGTTTTTAT